>OY978222.1:7460801-7808466 GCA_963854785.1 Vaccinium vitis-idaea
ACTTGGTTTGTTTAGTTTTTTATAGAGGGGGATATGAAGGGGTAGATAATGTATAATGTGAAATTCCTATGTTGTCCTTCGTCATTTGCAGCCAAACCCATTTGGTAAATTATCCCAAAAATATGTTATTCCCATTAATAAGCAATCCACTGCTATTTATTGGGTTGAAATCCACCATCCATTTACACAACTTTGCAGCTATCCCATTAAACATTTGATTACAAAATCTATTTTATTGTGTGAAACCCACTGCAAATTGGACTGAAACCCATAGCGTACATTTGATTTCAAAGTCATTTGAAAACCCACTGCGTTAAGATCGAATCAATAGAAACATAGTTTCGCCTGGAATTCTCTTTGCGGCTGACGACGGAATCATGAAGTCGACGACAGTAACCTGAGATCGACGATGATAACGTCAAACCCACAACCGCCTACCTTTCTTCTTCCTACCAGCTCTCTCTCTCTCTCTCTCTCTCTCTCTCTCTCTCTGTGGTACAACGTAAAAAGGCAGAATTGGTGGGTCCAATGGGGGTAGTTTAGTACTCTGGAAGGTGGATATAATATAGACACCATGGGGGGTGCCTAAAAATAGCCCTCTTGTAGAAGGATATGAATATATTGGGAAAGTAATATCCGGGACGAAAAAACCAAACAAACGCTGGATTTAGATCACCCGGATTGCTATATCCGAGCAAATTCTATATCCCACTCCTATATGATGCTGCCAAACAGGGCGTAAATTTGTACCCTTTTTTTTTTTATACTAGTGAGAGGCCTGCGGGTAAAGCCATCAAATATTAAAAATAAAAAATGAAAATGGCAATTAAATAGTTGGCCTAATAGAGTAAACATGACATATATGACATTATAATTGAAGGTGCGTGTAGTTGTTCTTAGCAAGTTATGAGTTTTTTTCAAATTATTCTAAAGTTGTTATGAGTTTTTCCAAATTCTTTTATTAACTTTGTCTCTTGCTTCAATCCTTTGGAAAGCCAAATACAAGAATTTCTTTATGGCTTACCTTTTTTACGTTTTGCATTTTAGAAATTAAGAAATAACTACAAATTAAGGCGTGGAAAAAGGTATAAAAGAACAAGTTAGATCCTTTTTTTTAATTTATTCTACAATATAAAAAAGTCAAAGCAAATATTCTTCCTTCTGAAAGAAATCGTGGTAAGAAAATACTGAGATGACTATATGAAATACGTAAATGCATGAAGAATAAACAAGAAAATAAAGATGAACGGCGAAGATGGCTCGATTAAAAAAAAAAGGAATTGTGATTAAAAATGATTTTCTCACTCTATTTTCGTATAAGTATACTCTAAAATTTGTATTTTAGTGCTTATGTCGTGTAATTTTAAGCACTAAAAGATACTCCTCCTTCCCATATTGTTTGGAATGCCTCAAATTGTTTGCTTTGTTTGAAAGTCAAAGAATGAAATATATAAACTATTTTTACAAACTAATCTTTATAAATGATTAAAAATAACCGTAAAAGGAGTAAAGAATAAGGGAAAATTTTGGAAATTTCATACTTAATTTGTCCCATTTTATTTGCTCCCTACGAATATTCATGCATTTTCAAATGTCTATATCTTTTTGTTTAAAATGTTTGAATTTTTTTTCTAATAGATGCAATTTATCAAATAAGATTCATAGTTTATATAAAATACATTGTAGATTAAAAATTATAAGAGTTTCAAAAAAGGCATGCCTGATCGTAGGTAGGGCTGCAAATGAACCAAGCCGTCTGTGAGCTGCCTCGGTTCGACTGGAAAAGAGCTCATTCGAACTTAGTTCGTTAAATTTCGGCTCGAGCTCGAGTTTGAATTCGTTAAAAACCTTAATAAACAAGCCTGAACACGGTAAAGACAAAACTCGAGCTTGTATTGCGCTCAAGCTTGTTAAAAACTTACTATAAATAAGCTTGAGCACATAAAGCTCGGCGTGACTCGTTTGTAGCCCTATTTGTAGAGATCGAACAAATAAAATGTGGGATGGATACATAGCGAACAATATACATGACGGAGGGAGTATTTTAAGTGTATTTATAAATAAAAAAAATACGGAATAGAAAATTAATACGGAAAACAAATGAAGATGAAAATGACAGCATGCTATTTGCCTTCAAACTTTAGAATTTATCCAGGACTAAGGACAAAAGCCTGGGTATAGCATTTTGAAAGAGAAGCAAGAGCAAAGGGTAAAATGGAGAATTCAGTAAGGACGAAGGACGAAGGACGAAGGTTTTGTCCACCAAACTCACGCTTTAATATATGTAAGAGATAAGATATGCCTATTGCTCTTAGCTACTCAAGGCATTTCGTCCCAACTTTCTTGAATGGGTTTTTGTTAGTATGTGCACTAAGAGCATATGCTAGTGATCATTAATTAAGAACAACTAAACGCACTTGTATTGATAATTGTAAAAGTAGTTAATGCACAGGACAAAATATTGGAGTTAGAGAAGAACTTATATTTATGTGACCAAAACATCCTTGTACTTTTCATTCCCCTCCACTTTAATTTTTGTTTCCCTTCATTTCCCAATTCGTTCATTTTCAACTCTCACAAGCAGGAGTGGGAGAAGAAGAAAAAGAAAAAAAAAATGAACACTCACGAGCAGAACTTTTACAATAAAGCAAGTAGAAAAGAGAAAAGGGGGAACTTTAATGTATGGAATTTTTTGAGATAAAGCTATTTAACATCTTGCTTCTTCCAATTTTTTTCGCTGTGGATAATTTGAACTATGATGTTGTTATTCTTTAATAGAAAAAAAAAACCCATTGATAATAGAACAGAAACAAAACAAAAAGACATAACCGAACAACAATTGGTTATTTCTGAAGGGAAAAAAAAACACTATTTGTTAGTTGTGTGCCTAGTTCTTAGGGATATACCAAATTGAGATGATTTAGTTTGGTGGCATTTCTAATTGATAGATATAGTAGACTATCAAACTGGGGTATTTTCGTCCAGAATTTGAAAATATAGTTTTCGTCCAGAAAGTCCTAAAATGCTATTTAGCGGACCTGGCTCCCATGTTTTTGCTAAAATGGAAAATGGTATTTTTAGTATAAACTCATCTAAGATTTGATTCATTTGCAAATTAGTCAAACGGAAAATCTCCAGCAGCGCCAAACCTAGGGCTGAAAAATCCCAGTCTATTAAGCCGTGAGCCGAGGTCACGATACCTTTGTTGATTACAAACCCAGATTGGACTTCGTACCCAAACAGTAAATTTACATTGTCGTCGACCTTGATTGAAAAAAAAATAACAGAAAATAAATCGCCACAGAAAAAATGGTTGAATCTAAGCAAAAACTAAAATGAACAAAAAAGAGGTAAATATATTTACCAAACGAAGCTCTACTTCAGCAATGCCCCTGATGTGATTTGCATCACTGGAACAAACTCGTGATCTAGGATTTGCTGCAAGGGAAGGGTTGTTAGCGGGTCTTGCGGGAGAGGGAAAGGGTTTTGGGATGAGGAAGCAATGTCAGCCATTTTGCGGTGGAGTGTTTGAGAGGCGGAAATGGAGAAGTGAAGGGTATTATTAGAAGAGGGGAGGGGATTTTAGGGCTTTCGAAGGGGCAAGAAGAACGAAAGGGAAGAAAGTAAGTTTTAAGTTTTCAGAGAGTTCCCGAAGATATAAAAGGAGCAGTTGATTACTTTACGTTTCTCAACACGTCAATATCGAGAATGATAAACGGTTGGATAGGAATTAAAGTTAAGAGGGTGTTTGGCCACCTCTTTATTGCATTTTCACCTTCTCATTTTCTCCTTTTGGGTGTTTGGGGGAGAACACCCAAAACTCATTCTCAAAAAACTCATTCTTGATTTTGAACAATCTAGGCAAGAAGTTAAAAAGAGGTTGGAGGCTACTTTTCCATTTCTACTTCTCATTCTCTTATTGCAAAATGCATTCTGTACTTTTCTCCCAAACACTTCTCCTAAATTCAAAACACATTCTGACCTTAATCCAAAAAACTAAAAAGTCAAAAAGTCGATAATGAAAAACTATAAAGTAGGCTCCCAAACACCCCCTAAATGTAGCCCCATAGTGGTCAAACCTATTAGTATCTCTTTGGATACCAGCACTGTCTAAAATTGAATAATCCTCCTGCAAAAAGCCACAAACTTTCTCAGGTTATTAGTGGGGCCGAAGTAATGAAGTAATGTAGGCCGAAGTAATGAAGTATCAAGTAAGTAATCAAGTAATTTAGGCAACGAAGTAACATGGTGCACACACGTTAGTATTTTCCAAATTGAAATTGGAACTATTTTTTATAATTCTGTGTCATATAACACTATATTTTTAATTCCATGACATGAGATGTCCTAATATGATAGAAATATTGTACTATTTTAGTTTTAACTACTCTTTTTTTTAATTTTATTTTAGTTTTTTGGTGTTTGTTAATATTGTATCGATATTTTGTGTATTATTATTAGTTTGTTTTGACGAAAGGAATCGTCAAAAGTTAAAAGTTATGTTAGAACTATCAATTTTTTGAATAAGATCGAAAAAAATGTAAAAATGTCTTTTTGACTTATTTTTTGTTTTTTTATTCAAAAAAGTTTAATGTTCGATAATAATTTTTTACTTTTTTGATTTCTCCCGCCTAAACGAATCAATAATAAATAAATAAAAATTGATGCAAAACTTAAAAAACAAGAAAAAAAATCAAATAAAGACGAAAAAATAAGCCAAGCATTAAGCCAAAACACAATTGGTTTTTTCGTTTATACTAAGGCTTCGTTTTTTAACAGATTTTTGTTTCATAAAATCTCACATTTTATGACACGTCAATCTCAACACATAAAATATAGAAGTGATTGTATGAGATTTTCATAAAATTCTCCTAAAATCTATAGAAAAACCACAACATTTTATCAGTTGTAAAAAACAACTCTATTTTATTACCCCTCTATAAAATATATTCATTTTATGAGATTATCAAAAAATATATACCTAAAATTTATTGGAAAACAAGGCCTTAAATTTTACTCATTTTTCTCAAATTTTTTTCCAAAGTTCTATTCATTTAGGAGCGGGAAGTTTAGACTTTTTAGGTGGTTCACGTGAACTCTTTTCTAAATTTTTTTCAATATTATGTTCATTTAGGGCTAATTTGGCTAAAAAGTGGTTTTTGGTTTTTTCGTTTTTTCGTTTCGTCCTTATTCAAATTTTTGTAACATTTGTTAGTGTGTCAAGATTTTGTGGTTTCTGAATTCGTCTCGCCAAGAGGAATCCAGAAACCACAAAATCTTGACGTGAAACTAACAAATGCTAAATTTTTTTTACTAAAGACAAAATGAAAAAACCAAAAAACCAAAAACCACTTTTTAGCCAAATTAGCCCTAAGCGGTAGTCTTTAGGCGGTTCACGTGGTGGGGTACCACATTTCAGATTCAGCTACAAGCTTTAGGGGGTGTTTGGCCGACGCGTTTTGGCATTTTCAGCTTCTCATTTTGGCATTCTGGGTGTTTAGCCGCCGGATTAACAAAACCCATTTTCCAGAATTCATTCTTCATTCTCACGTTTAGAGGCAGAATCCGAGAATCAACTCCCACCTTCCTTTTCTCATTCTCATTCTCCATTTTCAATTTTCAGATTTTCTCCTCATTTCTCTCTCCCTTATCTACCCCTTGTTTACATTATTCTCTCCCTTCCTCTTCCACACAACACACGAACCAGAGGATGAGAGTCCTGCAATTAGAGAGAGAGAGAAGACGATGAGGAAGACAAACCCAGTTGTAAATGATGAGCAAGACAAACCCAGTTTGTCTTGGGAAAAAATTTCAGATGTCGACGATTTGGAAGGCGAACCCAGTTTGTCTTGGGAAAAAATTTCAGATCTAGAAGACGAGGAACTGAAAGTCTCTTCTTTCTTGCACAGATTTTTGGTTGTTGAATTGAATTTGATTGTTGAATTGAATGAGATTTTGGGTTTTCCAATTAGAGACTTTGGAGATGACGACACTGTAGCAAATTGTGTGTGTGAGAGAGAGAGAGAGAGAGACAACAAATCTGATGGGTCGGTGGAACAATTAATGGGTTTTTGTTTTTTAATTGGAACAACGAATCTGATGGGTTTTCTTTTTTTAACTGTTAATGATTTAGAGCAAAATGGTAAAAAAAAACAAGGGCAAAATGGTAAAAAAAAACCCATAACTCATTTTTATCATTTTTCTCCCAAACACTACTACTTTTGCAAAATGCATTCTGTACATTTCTCCCAAACACTCCTCCCAGATTCAAAACTCATTCTGACCATAATCCAAAAGTCAAAAAGCCAAAAAGTCAAAAATGAAAAGTTGAAAAGTTGGTTCCCAAACACCCTCTTAGAATTGAATCAATTGATTAGACGAGTCACTGCCTCGAATTGACGCGTTTTGGTGGACATGCAATTGGTGCCTTGCATTAAAGACTCCACTGGCATCCTGAACCTTTTTCTTTTTTCTTCTATTTTTATTTTTTCGGAAGGCACATCAAAAAAGAGCCTAAGAATTTTTCATTTGTCCATACGTATACAAATGAAAATTGAAAACGTATACAAATGAAAATTGAAAAATTAAATGCAGTTTGCGTTTCTCAACACGTTAATCTCGAGAATGATAATCTCAACGGTTGGATAGAAATTAGAATTAGATGTGGCCCCCATATTGGTCTAACATTATTTCGTTTGGATAAATTGAAAAAATTAGTTTTTTGCTTTTTTTGGTTTTGTTCTTATTCAATTTTTTTTTGCATTTGTTAGTTTTCGGTCGATTTTTTGTGGTTTCTTGCCTTGTCTCGACGAGAGGAATCTAAAAAGTATAAAATTATTTGCAAAACTTAAAGTTTTGTGAATAAATATGAAAAATAATCCAAAAAACCGGTTTTTTGGATGTCACCTTCGTCTTTATTCACAAAACTTTAAGTTTGGTTAATAATTTTATACTTTTTAGATTCCTCTCGTCGAGACAAGGCAAGAAACCACGAAAAACAGACCGAAAACTAACAAATGCAAAAAAAATTTGAATAAGGACAAAACCAAAAAAACCAAAAAACCAGTTTTTTCAGTTTACCCAAACCATAATCTCTTTGGATACCAGAGCACCGTTTAAATTGAATAATCCTCCTCCTAAGTGCTCCTTTGACAAATAATTCATAATCTGAATAATTGAATTATTCATTTTGTCCTTATTTAATTTTTTTTTCATTTGTTAGTTATGCGTTAACCTTTGTAATTTCGGCTTTGTTGAAAAAAATATTTGATTTGACCATAAATTTATACTGTTAGATTCGTTTCGTCGATATGAAAAAACCAAAAAATCGGATTAAGTTGTTTTGCCAAATCACCCCTAAGAAATTTTTTGGATGTATTATGTAAATGGTGGAAAAAAAAAACAATCGGAACGGCCTAATTTGTTTAGGCTTTGTTTCGAACATGGGAAAATGGTGGGAAAAAAATTCCTCTTGAGTTCTTTGGTTCTTATTAGTTTATAGGAAGAAAGACAAAAGAAATTTGCTTAGAAAGTTCTGGAAACAAAAAATTGTAAGAGAAAAGAGGGAGAAAGTTCCAAATCTTGAATCTAGAAAAGAAAAACACTTCAATTAATTTCTGACTTTCTATTTTGCCCTTGAAGCCAAACAAGGGAAAAACATTTTCCCACTAGTTTCATTTCACTTTCTTCCAACAACAAACAAGAAAAATAAGTACACTTTCTTCGCAACTTCTCTTTTAATATTTTCTTTTCTTTCCCTTTCCTTTCCACAAGTGCCAAACATACCCTTAATTTTATATGTTTTCTTTTAGAAATGTGTACAAAATCATTTTGATTAGATATCGCAAGGGATTTGATCTTATCTTTTCACAATTTTCTTGAGTGAAGAATCGATTGAATTTCTAGCGAAATCCAATTGAATTGATTTCTTTTATAGATATTCTTAAAATATTTTTCCTAATAGTGGAGTATGTATTTGGAGTAAAACTTTACACTTGTTTTGATTTAGAAAACAGGTCCAGAACCAAAGGCACAAACCAAACCGGAAAAAAATACACAAACACTATGAGATGGGGCCAACATTACTTATTAATTCGGCCCCACTTGTAATGCGAGAAAGTTTGAAAAATACACAAACTCTCTGAGATGGGGCCTACAAACTCCCTAAATTTGTGCCTTTTTTTCGTTTGTGCATTTACACTTATTTTTCTTAGTTTTTTGGCGTTTGTTAGTATTGCATTGATATTTGTGTTTTATTAATAGTTTGTTTTAACGAAAGGAATCCTCAAAGGTTAAAGGGTATAATTAAAACTTTCAATTTTTTGAATAATGACGAAAAAAGTGAAAAAAAATGTCTTTTTCACTTATTTTTGTCTTTTAATTAAAAAAAGTTTAATTTTCGATAATAATTTTTTATTTCTCTCGCTGAAATAAACCAAGAATCCACAAAAAGTTAATGCAAAACTTAAAAAACACGAAAAAAAATTAAATAAAGACAAAAAAATAAACCAACTATTAAGCCAAAACACAATTGGTTTTTTTCCCAAAGTTTTGTTCATTTAGGAGCGGCAAGTTAGGGGTGATTTGGCTAAAAGAGAAAAAAAAAAATTGGTTTTTTGGTTTTTTTTTTTTTTGTCTTTATTCATAAATTTTTTGCATTTTTTAGTTTTTCATCAAAATTTTATAGTTTCTAGAAGAGTACAAAATTATGATCAAAAGTAATAATTTTTTTAATAAAGCCAAAAATAAACTAAAATAAATCAGTTTTTTGGATTATTTTTGTCTTTATTCACAAAACTTTAAGTTTGGTTAATAATTTTATACTTTTTCGATTTCTCTCGTCGAGACAAACCAAAAAATCGACCGAAAACTAACAAATGCAAAAAAAAATTGATTAAGGAGAGAACGAAAAAAATAAAAAAACCAAAATTTTTTTTTTTAGCCAAATCATGTCTTAGACTTTTTAGGTGGTCCAGTGGTGGGGTCTATGACAATGAACTCTTTCCTAAATTTTTTTCAATTTTCTTTTGATTTAGTACTCCCTCCGTCCCAATTTCTTGGTCCTTCTTTCCATTTTGGGATGTCCCAAAATATTTGCCCTACTTCTAAAAACATCCATCAAAATTGGGTCACTTTCCAATTTTACCCTTAAAAAATATTTTTCCCATCTTAATTGGCTAGTCTATTATCTTTTATTTTATAACGATTTTTATGATTTTGAAAATTTTGTATAATAAAACTAATTGATATCTATCAAACAAGATTAATATTGAATATGTTTTGACTTTCATATAATAAATTAGTTTTAAAAATTTGGTCACAGTAATATTGATTGAATTTAGGGGTAAAATAGAAAAGTCAATACAAAGTTTTCACACCCCTTAAAAACCCATTTCCCCAAAAGGGCAAACAAATTGGGACGGAGAAAGTAAGTTTTTGACTCTTTAAAGTCAAGCAGTTCACGTGGTGGGGTCTACCACAATTCATATTCAGCTACAGAATTGATTGGACAAGTCACTGACATGAATTGAACGTTGCTCTATGGTGTACTTCCCAATGGCGCCCTCCACTGGCATCAATTGAACATTTTCTTTTTCTTCTTAATTAATGGGCACATTAAAAAAAGCAAAAAATTGATCTAAAGGGCAAGTTTTGTGTTTTAAATGGTATTTAGTCTAATTTAATTTATTTGAATGATTTCAATAATTTGATAGGAAATATTTGAGGGCTCAATGACAAAATTAAACAAAAATATCCTTAATGAATCATTTCCATGCACGTCATTTATGCACTGCTATAAAAAAAAAAGGTCCGACACTGTTCCCGCTGTTGACCGTAGTAAACTTGAAAGGGACAAGTCATGCATTGTTCACTGTTCCTTTGACCGTAATTATGTTTACTACATGTCAGATGTCCTTATTATTTTCACCAAATGTCTACTTTGCCCTTAGCTCAATGACTACTTTTTGTTCTTAGAATTGTACGACTCCCAACTTTTTGCCCGGCCTTGTTTGGTTTCCGTTCTAGTCACGCTGCTAAAAGTTTTTTTTGATTTTGTCTTTCATAAGGACCAAATTGGTATATAAGCCCTCAAAAAAAATTAGGGTAAAAGTCATAGTAATTTTTACTTTTTTCGATTCCTCTTTGTCGATACAAATTGAGAATTTGCAAAAATTTGATGCACAACTAACAAACATGAAAAAGTTTAAATAAGGACAATGAAAAAAAGAATTTTAGACAAGTGATAAAAATCGGGAAATTTAGCCACTTGGTTATTGTTTGCCTTTATATTCCATTTTGTCCCGCATTTGTAAGTTTCGCGTCAATAAGACGAATCGAAAAGGTAGGAAAAAAAATATGATCCGAATTTTTTTTAATAAAGAAAAAAAAGCATAATTTTTTTTTTTTTTGCTTCTTTTTTTTAATAAAGAAAAATTTTGAATTTGGATTATAAATCTTTTATTTTTTGATTTCCTCGTCGAGAAGAACCAATAATTCTAAAAAAATTTACTTGAAACTAATAAATGCAATAAAAATTGAAAAAAGCCAAAAAAAAAAAATGGCTGATTAATCCAAATGAGGCCCTATTTTTATTTTTTTTAAGACTAAGAATATAGCCTAAAATGCATAAAATTGCAAACAACTATTCCAGGGTTCAAAAAGCATTCCAAATTAGGGACGTGGGACTCTTCCGTCTGATAAAAAAAAAGGGACTGCAGAGGGTATCACCCAACAAAACTGTGTCCATTTTGGGTCCCACCAAAATTATTCAAACCACTCGTGATTTTTAAAATGTATTTTACGGTGGCTTGCAAAAATTAGCTCAATCCAATATTGGGATTTTTCAAAATTCGTAAAGCGAAACACACAAATAAAATTAATGATTTTTCAACAATGCTATGGGTACATCACTTGTGCCCCCCAAATTCACGTCACCCTTAGGTGGCAAATGAGCAGAGGCCCATTTTTTGGGTGAGCCGCACATTGGCCTTTTCCTTATTTGTCACCTAAGGGTAGTGTGCATTTGGGGTGCACAAATAATGTATCCGTATCATTTTCCTTTTTTTTTGTTACATCTGAAAGCAAAATTTGGTACAACAAGAGTAGTATATACAAAGTTAAGGCAGTGAAAAACAATGAACTTAAAGTAAGGGTATAGTTGTCATTTCAAAAGGAAAAGGCATGACTGACTTGCTTTAAATGAAATAAAGGACACGACAGGAGACTGAAGCGTCAGTTTTGCATCGAGGAAGTTCTTAGGCTACGCCCAATGGGCGTATAGTAGAATAAGCCTTATACACAGGGTAAAATTGTTTTCAGTTCAACATGATTGTCTTCTTGTTAATTTGAGGGGAGGCCTTCTTAGTACCCAAAGACAATCATTCATATTGATTTTTGGATCTAGCCGGCTAAATTTTACAAAACTCATGAGATTTGAGATTTCAGGCACCGCAGTGCCGCACCACCACACTGCCGTTGCATAAGTAATTTTCCTTTAAAAAAAAAAAATGAGAATTTTGCTGATACCCCTCTCCTACAATATTTCAAACGTGATACCTCATTTATGTAATTCTCCTCAATTTAGTAGCTTTTTTTTTCTTTGCTTCTTAATATTCTGGTTAATTGCTAATGAGGAAACTCAAAAGATACATTTTTTTTGGGCTCAAATATCGTTTTTTCTTTAGAAGTTCTCAACCCCAAAAAAAAAAATCATCAAAACCATTTTTCCATATTGGAGTGCATCAAATTACCACTGCCGTACGGCAGTGGTATTTTTAATAAAAAGGATTTTATTATTATTATTATTTTAGGAAATTTTTTGAATATACTGAACTATCTTATTCATTGATTGCATAAAGTCTTTCTTTTGAACTCCCTCACAGTGTCCAAAAAAATGTTCCTTCATCATTTTCCCTTAATTTACTTGTTGTTTCCTTAAATCTTCTTTCATCAATTATTATCGTATATTGTTGACAACATTAAGCAATGAAATATTTTCCGAAAATCCCATAAGCATTGAGTAAAGACCAATTATTTTAATTAGGCGAACGGGGTGCCTTAAAAACCTTCCCTGTTCATAACCTGGCTCCCGGATCCAAAATTTCGCATTTTACGCAGACCAAATCATTTTCCAAATAAGTGGCACAAGAGTCATTATTTTTCAAATCATTTTTAAACGGTATCTCGGTTACCAAAACCTTTTTCAAAATAAAAACCCGGGTGGCGACTCTAAAATTATTTTTCAAAAATCATTTCCAATTAAACAAAAACAAAATTTATTTTCGCGTGGCACCGTCCACATTTGTGTTATCTGTTTATTTAGGTTGAATTCACAAGTATGTACAATCTACCTCAAGAATGGTATCTTCAATTAGAGGGAAAACTTGATCGCGGTATGAGTTTTATATGACATTTCTTCTTCATTTTCTGTTTTCTATAACAGTATTTATTATTCTTTAACTCAAACTACTATATTCCTATTCTTTTCTTCATGTTATTGTTTCTTGGAGGAATTCTTTTCTATTATCCAGGCATGGGGTAAATATTCAATGTGAACATGAGGCTACAAATTTGATGTCACATGGGCACACTAATCCTTTTGTAAACGTAATTTTGTCTATGCTTTCATGATTATTTCTTTGGTTATATGGTATTTTTGGTTAATTTTGACGTATTATTCTTTTAAGTATGATGTGAATTCATATCGAACCATATATATGCACAAACATTTAACCGTGTATATATACATGGGTATGTCCCGTGCATAGCACGAGTTCATGCTAGTATCATGTAAACAAGAACTGTAAGGACTCGTGTTTTTAAATAGTTTTTCGGAAATAATGTTGGGGAAATGTGAGGAAATGAAAATAGTGTGACATGGGGTCAATATGAGTTGGTAATTGCATTTGGGTGTTTGTGAAGCACATAAGAAACTAGAGGGGTGTAAGTGCTAGTGTGAGAGTGTATATAAACACTTTTGGATCAGATTTTGGCCAAAATAATCATCTTCTTCTTCTCCCAAAATCAGCCCCTCCTCCTCTCTCCATTTTGCTCCTTTGAGCTCAAATTACTCCCTCCTCATCAAACTTCTTCACAAATTGACCAAAGAGTCATCATCTACGCGTGTTTGGGAGCTCGGAGTACCATGTTTTCGCACCGGGAGGACCAAATTCGGGATTGCTCAAATTGGGGATCTACAAATTCGTTTTTGGGTTGACTTGGAGCAAATCCTTGAGGTAGGAAACAATCTTCTACCTCCTCTAAGTGTATGTTTGTTGAATGATTGCATTGGTTGTGTTCTTGTTCCCAACTTATTGTTAAATTTGATTATCTCCATGGAATTAACTTTGGATCATGTATGAGTTTGGGTTTTGTGTATTTGGTTGATAAATCCTTGAATTGGTTGTTGATATACCCCTCCCCTATGAGTAGATGTTGTTTGGAACCTCAATTTTTGGCTTGGGTTGAAATCCCCTCCATTTGGAAAAATCTGAAAATATGAAAATTTGCTCGAAAGGGGCCTTTGTATCGATACCCCTTTTCTTCGGTATCGATACCCAGACTTTCTGTAAAAATTTTAGCAACCCGGTATCGATACAGCCTTTCTCTAGTATCGATACCCACTGCGACAGATTTTACCCAACTTCGCGGGCACGCCCCGGCTTCATCCGAACTCCGATTGAGGCGATTCTTGAACCGTTAGAAAGCTCTATGAGTCTACTTTCAAACACAATTGGTCTCATATTCATAGCCTTTGTATTTTGAGAGAAATGTACTTTCTCCTATCAAGGTGTCGGGTTTTCTCGAGATTCATAATTCCATTTTCATGTTTCTTTGCGTCGGGCCTTTATTGGTCTTTCCTAAGCTTCACAAATCGACTTCTAAGCTTTGGTAGCCTATCGTGGTATGAATGATGTTTTGTTATGATCTCTCACGTTCTTGGACACATATTAACTTTGCCACAACCGACACACTACGAGCTTTCGAACTAAATGAATTACATGGATGTTTTTGGGACATTTGATTGTTTGATAAACTTTTGAAAAGGATAATTTGCTTACTCTAGGGCCACCATTTGGTGCGTCCCTAGCCATGGGTGTTCGGAGCCCACGAAATCCGGCAGAGGGATTCATTCCCTATTTAAATAAGTGGTTATTTGTGAAGAGATGAAAAATGACATGTTTTATGAAAATGACCATTTTTTTGAAAGGATTGAATCTACGACATGAAACGTAACGTTTACGAGGAAATCTATAGACACTTGGGTTTGATTCGATCTTTGGGGCATCTATTGGGTATTCTCTCATCAAGTCGACCTAGTTTGGACTATTTTAGCTTATTCATTCATGTGTATCACACCTCCATATGCATGTTTCATCTTTTATACCCTTAGCGTTGGTAGAAAAGTTTCCTGCTGGGCTAGTGAGCTCAACCTATCATTTTCAGGTACTCGGCAAGGCCTGTGATTGGAATGCTTGGCGTGTGGATGCATATCATGGAGCTCATTTGACATGAAGTTATTTTATCCTCTCTATCGTTAATATATTTTGGGAGATGATATTGTAACTTTGATTCCTTAAATCTTTTGACAAAACTTGGTTATGTAATAACTCTTAACTATTAATTACTTATGCATGGGTACGGGTACCTCTTGTAGAAACCCGATGTACTTTGACTTTGACTTTTCAACGGTGGAATGTATGACTTTTGGTTTATCCTACGTGGATTTTATTGGTATTTGGTTTATTAAATTTGAGGGCGTGACAAGAACGCATATCATACAAATCTAATATGGTATTTTGTGAAAGATTATTCAAGGCTTGCATGTGAGATTTGTGTTATTTGATTTGATTCAAGTTTTTAGTAAGTTATTGTTCTGTACAATTTATTGATTTTTCACTAACTCCGGGTGCGAATAATGCTTTGAATTCCCAGTGAAAAATTAACGAGTTCTATTATGTTTTGAATCAATCAATTTTATGAGTCTATCTTTTTTAGGTTTCTTATAAAAAATAATTGTTCCATCTTCCAATTAAGATAATCTTTTGTATTCATCTTAATTGAGTTATAACAAAAGAATCGTTGTTAAATATGCGCGTGGATCCTAAAGCTTTAGTATTTTCCAAATCAACTCTCAATTTACAAACAATCAAACCATCAATACACTCTCTCTAAATCAATTTCGTTATTTTTGTTTTAATTATTAGCTTGTGCTAAAATCATTCCTTGTCTCTGTGGATCGACCTCAGACTTTCCGAGATTATTATTTCGCGACGTCTTGCACTTGAGATTGCAATAGAAAAGTCGGAACAAGTTTTTTGCGTTGTTGCCGGGGATTACGATTCTGACAAGAGTGCAACTTTGGTACTTATGTTTTTGTTATATATTTATTATGGTGATCTTTCGCAGTTCAGGTCTCATTCATTGCTTTATTTTATATATGCGATATTGGTATCAAGCTTGTGTTGGTTATTTAGTAAGTGCTGATTTTGAGAATGATAATAATAATAATAATATTGTGCTTTGAGCTGAGCCTCTACATCGAACCTTGCGTGATTATTTGGAACCTCCAAGGAGTAGTACACAATCATGCATAATATTTCCTTTAAATGCTAAAAATAACAACCAAATCTGAGTCGATCATTTTATTTGTGAATATGAGCTGTCGATTGTTCATAGAGACAGCTCGGATGGAGGGAATTCTGTTTTTGGGATACGGTTTTTTGGACAACCGATCCGCTATACTTTTTTTTTTTTTGGTTAAATAGATATGCTTTACTCTCGTAATGGCTCGCCATGTAATGCCAAATTTATTGTCAACTTTGACATAAAGGGTGTGGTTGGGGATTAGTCTATCGAAGCAAGTTTTTTCTTTTCCTTTCCAAAACTCTATTTCAGAAAGTGGATCGAACACACCAAGCACCGTTTAAATTAAATAATCCTCCTACCAGGAAAATATTTGGGTGCTATGTGGGTGTAACGTGGTGTCCGCTAGGGCACATTTGACCGTCTGAAAATAGAATGGACGGTCTAGATTGAAAATACCGGATGAATTTAAAAAATAAAATAAAGGATATTTAAATCTTGACCGTCCATTGCATTTTTTGATTGACGAATATATCCAAGCAGGCACCAAGTCAACTCTACTCACTCAGACACCCAAAAAAAATTTCTCCTACTACTATACAGTCTATACTCCTAGTACTATACTAGTAAGCTCTCCCGTGCACGCAACGGGGGCTCGTGCCCGTTAATTACTTATTTGTTTCAAGTATGATTATACATTATGTTAGATGGTATAATAACTCTCCTGTATACGCCTTTCCGGAAACAGCCCTCGTCTGGCCGCCGGTTAAAGTCAAACTCCCACGTACCCTCACTCTCCACCCAAGCAGCTCCTTATTCCCAACCCCACACCACACACCTCCAACTTCAAAACCACGGCTTTAGCAGTAGAGGAAGAGCAAGCTCCCAGTCCCCAATGTCCCTCCTCTTCCTCTCTCTCCTCCTCCTCACCCTTTCTCCCCTATCCTCCTCCTCCTTCAACACCTCTCGCTGCCTCCTCTAATCCACAACCACCACCACCGCCTCATGCCCACTCAACTTCACCGCCCTCCAACAACTCCTGCTCGTCTCCAACACCCAAACACCCAACCTCGTCGACACCACCACCAGTTGCCAATACATCAAACAAGGCCTCCGTCTGGTCGAATCCCTCTACCTCAAATCCACCAACAACTTCCTCCCTCCTCCCTCCTCTCTCCTCCGCCTCCTGCTGCTGGTCCTCTTACCAAAACCTAGCCACCTCATTCGTATCCAATTTCGACATCCGAAACTCCCGCGGCTTCCAAACCAACTGGATCTCACAAGGCTGCATGAACATCACCACTCGCCAACAATTCGAAGCCCTTGTCCCACATTCTGCTATCAACGTTGTCGTCTCCGGACCACACGTTATCTAGCGGAGAGGATCATTGACGGAGGTGTACGGATGGTCGTGGTGGTCACTGCTCACTGTTAGAATGGTTTATGTTTAGTTTATGTGTTTGTCCCACATCGTTTAATTATGTCATGTAATGTGGTGAGTGATAATATAAATAAGACTCTTATGTGTTAGGGTTAATTTACACCCTATACACTTTCTTTCATCTCTGATAACATGGTATCAGAGCCACCCTTAATCCAAAACCTAACCTAGCCTAATTTCATCGATTACCATAGCCAATAGCCGACGTCACCTTCTACCCTTCCTTACGTCATCTCGTCACCTTCATCGACAACCCTAAAACCCATCGCCATCTAGAGAACCCTAAATCGAAATCCCCAAAATCCAGAAAACCCTAATCGATTCCTTCTAACCAGAAACGAACCCAATCAACCCTAAACCCAGATCTGCGACCCCTGAAAATTCATAATCGACGTTCATAACTTTCAATCAGTGTTTGAAAACCCTCAATTAGTACTTGAAATCCTCAAACGAGTACTGTAGACCTCAAACCAGATCTGTTCGATCCCTGTGAAACCCTCTACGACCCTATACGACCTTGACCAAACCCTGATAAACCCTTTACGACCCTATACGACCCTAACAGAACCTATTCGAACCTTATCTGACCCTGAAATCCACTACCCAGTGCGTTACGACCTCTGTATACATTCAAAACTTGCTACCCAGCCCTCGAAATTTCTGGTCTTCTCATTCGATAGCCTCTGCAATTGGTTATCTAGTTCGCGTTGACACATGTTGACTCTGGGTTTCAAGATTTGCTGCCCCTGTTCTGGTATTCCGATCTGTTGCTTGTTTGGGTGATTTTGATCAATCTGATGCTGTTTGGCCAGTGGTCGAAATCTTGTCAGTCCGTTGTTTATGGTATCTCTGGCTTGTGATGGACTTCTGCTGTTATACTTTGATTCATGTTGGCATATAGATTTCTTGTTGCTATTTTATATGGGTGTTCTGCTGTCGCTACCTGTTTTATTATTAAAGTTGTTGATTGATCAATGGGTTGTTGGCTGGTGTTAAGTTTGCTGGTTGATTGCTTGGTAGTTGGTGACCTTTGATCTGTTGGTGGTTACTTTGGTTATTTGCTTCTTCATTATTTGGTAACAGGTCGGAGGATAAGTCTGTTTCTGCTGCTAGTTCTGGTTCTACTGTTATTCCTTCTACTCGATATCGTGACAGGAGGCTTATTACCTCTATCATTTTGAATGATAAGAATTATGCTATTTGGGCCAAGGCTGTTGAAGTTTATTTTGAGGGTGAGTCAACCTCACAGTGGCTTACTGATGATCCTCCTGCCACAACTAGTTCAACATATGCTGCATGGAAATCTGAGGATGCTCGCATTCGCTCTGACTTATGGAATGTTATGGAGCCTTAGATTAGTGGTCCTTTGATGTTCTTACCCACAGCTAAGCTTGTCTGGAGACAAGCACAGGAGATGTTTTCAGGGGTTAACAACCTTCGTCGGACATACGATCTTCATCAGGAATTTTTCTCTGTGTCTATGGGTGAGCAATCTTTAGAAACCCATTATGCTAAGTTTTGTGGTCTTTGTGAGGAGATCAAGATTTCTCAGCCTATTTCTGCGGATATTCAAGTTATGGAGCGCCAGCGACAGTCTCTATTTGTTGCTCGATTTCTGTCTAGTTTGCCTTCCCCTACCTATGATTCAGTCCGTTCGCAGATTTTGGGAGAACGGACGTTACCATCTCTTGGTGAGGTTTTCAGTCGTATTCGTCAGGCTACTATTTCTGATATTGGTTCTATGACTGCTTCTCCGTTACCTTCTGACCGTTCAGCTTTAGTTACTATTGTGTCTCGTGGTGGTTATTCTCGTAGTGGCCCAACATCAGGGGGAGCTGGTCGTAGTGGTTCTAGCCGTGATACAGGTCGTGGTAGTTTTGGTCGTGGTGGTTCTAATCGTGACATTGGCCGAGGTTTTAGTCGTGAGTCTGGCCGTGGAGGTCGTGCACAAGGAGGAGGTGGTCAAGGCCGTGGGAAAGTGCCTCGGCACTGCACTTGGTGCAATGCCAATAATCATACTATTGACTATTGTTGGGATCTTCATGGTCGCCCTTCCGCCCACCAAGTCACAGTTTCCGAGGATGACGGTTCACAGGCTTCTTCCAGCAGCACCCCTCGTGTAGTTACTATTCCAGAGGATGAGTATCAACAGTTTCAGCAATACCGTTCTACTCAGACTTCTGCCTCCACTGCTACGCTCGCTCAGAAAGGTTCCTCTTCTGCTTACCTTGCTTGTCATACTCCTTGGGTCATTGACTCTGGTGCTTCTGATCATATGACTGGTATCTCTACTGTCTTGTCTGATTGTCGTCCTTCTGGGACTCCTTCTCGTGTTACATTGGCTGATGGTTCCACCACACAAATTGTTGGTTTGGGTTCTGTTACTTTAAATCCATCTCTTTCTTTAGATACTGTTCTACATGTTCCTCGCTTTCCTTTCAGTCTTTTGTCTGTTAGTAAGATTACCAATGCTTTAAACTGTTCAGTGACCTTCTTTCCTGACTCTTGTGTCTTTTAGGATCTCAAAACGGGGAGGAAGATTGGAGGTGGAGTTGAACGTGGTGGCCTATACTACTTTCTGGATGGCGAGCAGACTACCTCTGTTGCATTCCAATCCACAGTTTCACCCTTCCAGTATCATTGTCGTCTTGGTCATCCGTCTCTTCAGAACCTTAAACGGATGGTCCCGTCGTGTCGTCGTGTTGAGTCACTTTCATGTGAAGTGTGTGAATTTAGTAAACATCGTCATGTGTCTTTTCCCCTTCGGGAAGAACGTCGTGTGTCGAGTAATTTTCACTTAGTGCATTCAGATGTTTGGGGTCCTATGCGTGTTCCATCACGGTCTCACTTTCAGTATTTTGTGGTCTTTGTGGATGATTACTCTCGGGCTACTTATATTTATCTTATGCAAAAACGTTCCGAGTTGTATTCCATTTTTCAATCTTTTTATGAGGAAATAAAAACACAATTTGGTGTGGATATTCGCATTTTTCGTTCTGATAATGCTCGTGAATATTTTCGTAATGCTTTATCACAATTTTTGGATGAACATGGGATTTTGCATCAGTCCTCTTGTCCTCGCACTCCACAACAAAATGGAGTTGCGGAACGCAAATTGGGACACATTTTGACAGTCACCCGAGCTCTCTTATTTCAAATGAATGTGCCAAAATCTTATTGGAGTGATGCGGTTCTTGTTGCTGGTTACCTTATTAATAGGATGCCATCTACTGTTTTAGGGGGTCAAATACCATATACTGTATTGTGTCCTGATCGCCCACTGTATTATGTTCCTCCTAAGGTTTTCGGGTGTACGTGTTATGTTCATGCACTGGACCCTGACCGAGATAAACTTGATCCACGGTCCATCAAGTGTGTGTTTCTAGGTTATTCCCGTACTCAAAAGGGATATAAGTGTTATTCTCCAACCCTTCGTCGTCAGTTTGTGTCTGCGGATGTTACTTTTCATGAGTCTGTCCCATATTTTGCTAGTCAGACTACACCATCTCCCCCCACCCCCCTACTTTTTCCTCTGAGGATCTATTAGCCTACTTGCCGAGTCCGGAACATCTCCCACCCCCTCCACCACCCTCACTGCATCCAGGGGGAGTCTTCTCAGGTATGTCGTCTTCGGAAAACTCTTTATGGACTTAAACAATCTCCGAGGGCTTGGTTTGGGAAGTTTAGTGATGCTGTCTTGCGATTTGGTATGAAGCGTTGCCAGTCTGATCATTCTGTTTTTTGTCTCACATCTGACCGAGGGAAAATATTATTGATTGTCTATGTAGATGATATTATTATTACTGGTGATGATCAGAAAGGTATTGGTGAGTTGAAGCTTTTTCTACAGCGTCAGTTTCATACCAAAGACTTGGGCAAGTTGAGATATTTCTTGGGTATTGAGGTAGCGCGATCGAAGGATGGTATTAATCTATCGCAACGAAAATATGTGTTGGATATTTTAGATGAGACTGGTTTACTAGGGTCAGAGCCTGTTGAGACTCCTATGGACCGTAACGTCAAACTGTGTTGATCAGGGGGAGTTGATTTCTAGTCCTGATCAATATCGTCGCTTGGTGGGAAAGCTGAATTATCTTACCGTTACTCGTCCGGATATCTCATTTGCAGTTAGCTTGGTTAGCCAATTTATGTCAGCTCCACGTCTTCCACACTGGGAAGCTGTTCTAAGAATTGTGAAGTATCTCAAAGCCCATCCAGGACGTGGCCTGTTTTATAGAGCGAGTGGACACTTGCGTGTTGAGGCTTTCACTGACTCTGATTGGGCAGGAGGACCATCTGATAGGAGATCCACTACAGGATATTGTATCTTCCTTGGCGGGAATCTTGTTAATTGGAAAAGTAAGAAGCAGACGGTAGTTGCACGGTCTAGTGCGGAGGCAGAGTATAGAGCTATGGCTCACACAACATGTGAGATTGTGTGGGTACGTTCGTTTCTTGAAGAGATAGGGTTCCCTGTGCAGGTGCCTATGAATCTATACTGTGATAATCAAGCTGCAATCCATATAGCATCCAATCCAGTGTTTCATGAGAGGACCAAACACATTGAAGTAGATTGTCATCTTGTACGAGAAAAGTTGACTGGTGGAGTGATTGCTACTCCGTTTGTATCCACCAGTGCCCAGTTAGCCGATATGTTTACGAAGCCATTGTTCAAGCCACGATTGGAGTTACTTTGTGACAAGCTGGGACTTATTGATATTTACTCTCTAGCTTGAGGGGGAGTGTTAGAATGGTTTATGTTTAGTTTATGTGTTTGTCCCACATCGTTTAATTATGTCATGTAATGTGGTGAGTGATAATATAAATAAGACTCTTATGTGTTAGGGTTAATTTACACCCTATACACTTTCTTTCATCTCTGATAACACTCACAAACCATGTGAAGAGAGGATGAGAGGAAGGAAGAGAAATGGTAGATATCATCAGCAAATAAAAATGGATAGACAGCTATAACCAACGCCAAGCTCTCCCGCCAACAGAAACAAAGGTGCCAACTGCCAAGGATGTTTTGCATGTACTGCCCCTTAACTCCTGACATCAAAAGTCGTCCCCCCTACAGTGCAAAACCCTAGCCCTTAATGGAACCAATGGGTCCCATAATTTCAGAATTGTAAGAATTGTTGGGGGCAATTTTGGGACGGAAAGTACTACGACGAAAACAGAAACCATCGAGCTTCCTTATTATATAGGTATAGATAGATATAGATTAGCTGGATACACAATTAGTTGTCCTCCAATTGGCATACTCTAGAAGGGTATCTATTCTCTTCTCTAGTCCCAAGATGATTGTTCCTTTCTAGACTGTGTGCCATTTCAACTGCTTATATTTTTTAATCTATAATAGTTTTTATGATTTTAAAAATTTTGTATAATAGAATTAATTAAGATCTACCAACAAGACCTATAATGCATATTTTTTAAGGTTCACATCAAATGATACTAGCATGAACCCATACTATGCACGGAGAGATGAATTAAAATGATGTGCACATAAATGCATGGGACAAATTGTCGCAACCAAGTTCCTCCTCATGTTGCATCCAAGTTCCTTCTCACAAAAATATAAAACGATTTGATCATGCGAATGTTGCACACGATTAATATAAATTTTTATCAAACAAATTCGTCTTTATTTTAAAGTGTGAACATTTATAAACAAACATATCCAAAAAATAATTCAAGCAAATAAAATTATCATTATGAGTTTCATAATGCCTTGATGTAACAAATAAAAGATTAGTCACAAAGGCCTCGTTGATCCTGTGTCATTCCTCGACATTCCAACATATATAAGATTAAAAAATGATTAAATTCATGACATATTAGGCAGCCATTAGTTCATGACGTAGAATAAGAATATGTGTTTTTATTACCTTAATTTGAAGAGGTGCAAACATTCTTCTGGTTACCACAGGAGTACATTGTTCCTGACATACTTAAATTCATCATGTTAGTTTAGTTATACTAAATTTCTATTCTTTCCGACATGTTTTGGTTCATCTGTTTATTTAGGGTGAATTCACAAGTATGTACAATCTACCTCAAGTATGGTATCAACGGTCAGAGGGAAAACTTGACCGCGGTATGAGTTTTATATGATATTTGTTTTTCATTTTTCTGTTTTCTATAACAGTATTTATTATTCTTTAACTCAAACTACTAGATTCCTATTCTTTCCTTCATGTTATTGTTTTTTGGAAGAATTCTTTTCTATAATCCAGGCATGGGGTAAATATTCAATTTGAACATGAGGCTACAAATTTGGTGTCATATGGGCACACTAATTCTTTTGTAAACGTAATTTTGTTTGTGCTTTCATGATTATTTCTTTTGGTTATATAGTATTATGGTTAATTTTGACGTATTATTCTTTTAAGTATGATGTGAATTCATATCAAACCATATATATATGTATAAACATGTAATCGTGTACATATACATGGGTACTCTCCGTGCATGGCACGGGTTAATGCTGGCATCCTGTAAACAAGAACACATATCATACAAATCTGATGTATATTATTGCAGGATGACTTTTCATGAAGAGTGTTGTGGACGCGACAAGTGGCAGGACTTGGTTGGTTTGTCGTATAGAGTTTTGGGAGAAGCATGTGACATAACTATATAAATCAAAGATTTTCTATAAATCTCAGTAGTATTTAAATTTGAAACCCATAAATCTTACTATCCATAGCAAAACATGGAATCTTTCATTTTAACAATTTAAACTAGAACTCAACAATATAATTTTCATGGGTATACCATTATCATACGTCCTTATCCTAAGGAAATCTTACGGGGGTTTTAAATTAGTTATCCTAACTAAGGAAATTAATTACAGATGTAAAGTATCCCTTTCATATTTTAAGAACCCTATTTACCATTTAAGAGAAAACATATCCATAGATTGTTCTTTTTCAAAATTAAAACCATAGTGATCATTGTCCACGATACCTATAGAGTTCTAAGTTTTCCATTAAAAAAAACCATCTTTCACATCTCTCTCCCTCCCCCTTGGATCTGGTGAGGTTTTTCCTTCTTCTTAGTTGACGTACAACTGCCAACACATTTGTTTGATTTGTATTATTATGATTGTTCTTTCTCTTTGTGATTCCTTACTTTCTCCTCTCTTTTAGATATGTGAACATGTACGATAATGTTTGGTTTTTTTTTTTAATTTTATTTTAGTGAAATGCTATGAACTATGAATGAAGGAAGCATGGCAATGAACATGATACGGATCTCTAGACTAGCTCTCCCTAATGTCTCTCGGCTTTGATTTGGGGGCATGGTTCTGCAGCCAAACATCCATGTAACTCCTCAGTTTTTGGAGGCCTACAGGGCCACTGGTTTAGTGTTATTCTAAGATCAACCACTTTGTCTACATATTGTTAAAGGTTAGGTCTGTCGTCAGTCATCTCCCGCCCATAACCCCCAATAATTAGGGCCTAGATGGGTTTTGTTATTGTTGTTGTTGTTACCGCAAGTTTGGTCCAAAAACATTAAGCGAGATTTTGAAGAGATCTAAGGTAACACGTTTGCTCGACCCTTAAAAATAACAACACACGGAAGAGATAACCCATCATAGAGAAAGCTCGAGAGAAAAAACGTTTTTCAGGTATTTTATGGAACAAGCAACAAAAATCTAAGTTTTAGACACAAGATTAAACTAAGTTTTTTCTATTTATTATACTCGCTCCAAAACCTCTACGTCATGAACAATGTACTCCTGTGGTGACAATTATGTTAAAAGTAGACTGGTCAGAAAAATGTTTGCACATTTTCAAAGGTAATAAATACATTTGTCTTCATTGTTACATGATTATTATATATATAAACTAAAAATGAAAATAGGGGATTAATGGGGGTGTCATGAATTTAATTATTATATTTTATCTAATAGATTGAGGAATGTCGAGGAATGGCAGAGGACCAATGAGATCTTTGGGACTAATCTTTTATTGTATTTGTTGATTAAGATCTGGATCTCATATAGGTAATTAAGATAGGAAGAATTGGGTTTGAGATTTAACGAGTCCGAAGCTAGACATTTTTATGGCGGCCGATAGTTGTTTTTCTATGTTCGAGTAAATCAAGCCCACTTGAAAGCCCGGCAGGCCCAAATCCTTTGACAGGCTATATACGATGTGAGTTCGATTCCCAATGTCCATTGTTTCACTAAGCTTTCTCTCCAATACTAATTCCGTGATGCTTATATATTCTGGAGTGTCGTGCCCCAAAAAAATTTCATCGCTTACAAGATGGATTTTTTTGGCAATGGAAAAATTGACGAGGTAGTTGAGCTCCTTTTTGGCCATGGTAGTGCATAATGGGTTCGATGGATTTATGATCAGCACTCCCTTTACTCTTAAAATTTAGTTTTTAGGATTGTTGGTACGAGTCTTCTACGGCAGACTCAGTGAGTTGAAATCCGTTTGAACTCGAGCAAGAGCATCTCTACATTGAACTCGAGCAAGAGCATCTCTACATTGATATTATGCAAACTCATGGTCTCCATCAATGAACTTTTGCAGCTGCAATTTAGCTGCAATTTAGTGACTGATTTAGAAAATCAAACCTTCGAATTCAAGTTCAGATGTATTCAAATCTACTGCTGAAAGAATGGGTACGTGGACCATGAAGCTTCGATACATAAGTATCTCTCTCTTATTGGGTGGGATAGCTTTCTGTTAATTTCATAGCATTATAATCGAGATTTAAAATATCCATGTTTGCTTGTTTAGTTCTTAGCAAATTCCAGCTCGAGCCTAATGCTATTAGACTCCAACTGAGTTGGCTTCCGCTTGAGTCAAGTTCGAGTTTGTTTACGAGTCTTAAAGACCCCAAGAAATACTCTTTCCGTCCAAAATTGCTTGCCCTTTTTACTGAATTTTGCATTTTGCATGCAAAAGAAAAAAGCGATAATGCAAAATTTTCACCTTCTCTTTTTTCGAAAATTTTTTTTACACCATCTTTAATTTGACATTAAACTCCGCCAAGATGATAACATAGTACGTAGATTAGATAACACGAGAAATTACAACATAACAAAATCATAATTTGACATTAAACTCCGCCAAGTTGATAACATAGTACGTAGATTGCCTCCCACGAGAAAGTCTTAACATCAAAAAAAAAAAACCCATAACTTTAACATTGCTTGACAAGCAAAAGTAGCTTCTAGAGTATACGAAACTCCTCCTTCGAAAGTAGCCCCATAAATATACCATCAAGCACACGCAACACTTTTAGGATCTTGTTCCCTACAGATCACAAGGTAGTCAATGCAACAGTACTTTCTATATAGAAACATATACGAGATCTCAATGGTGCACAACAAAAACCCTGGTAAATCGACCCATGTTAAAGAGAGTCCATTGTAGACAAAATGCAATTAATTTTAAGAAATGGTGAAGAATAACCATAAAGATGATGCATTGCCTAGAAGTGCTCTAACGCTAGATCAGAGTATCAGACCAATTAAGTTTAAGGGGAGTGTTCGATTATAAAACTTAATTGTGGGAGACAAAAGAGAAGTTTAGAGTAAACAACAGAAAAATAAAGGAATAACTTTATTTTTTTGTCTTTGCAAGTTTTCTGCGTTCTCCCTTTGTCCCATGTTAATTTCTTCTCTCTCAAAAAACTAAATAGGAATACCCACATTGTTTCAAGATTCGACTAAGATTTTTGAGTTCTATTTTGGTAGATAGTTAAACATTTTTTTATGTGTTGATGGATGATTAAACTTAGTACATATATATGTAACTATTACATCTAGAAGATTGATGTATACTTTTTTTTGTGTAAAAATCTATTTTGTGGTTGATTTCTTTCTTTCTGGCTCCCCCACCCGGCCCCACGTGACCAATGAGTACATGTGAATGTTTGTGCAGTGTCTTGTCGCACTGCTTTTCACCAATTCTCCTAAAACCAATTGGTGTTAGGAAGACATTCAATTAAGTCTTTTATGGCATTCGACACTGCACTCGCAAGTCCGTTTTTAGAGCGGTCATAGGGCACATTGTGTAACCATATTTCCCAACGTAGTGCGTGTCTTACTATTATTTGATCCGTATCATATTAGTTGTCTAAAAAAAGGGACTAAACCTTTTAAGGAGACATCTTTGAAAAAAATTATAATTACATTTCTAACACTATTCTTTATTTTTGTGCGGCCTATTTCAATTACAGAATGTTTCATGCTAAGGAAGTTCAATCTACTCTTCCTCTTAAGTTGTATAGTTTATTAAAATACTTCTTGTCGAGTATGAGCATCTCTAACGGGGAACATTTTGGGAGCAACATCAGGTAGGCCTACGTGCAACAATCTACTGGTTTGTTAAATTTTTTGCTGTATTGTTGATGTGAACAATTTACTAGTTTTGTGCATGAACCCATCTTGAGAGTTGTTTTTACTTGAACATGATCCAATGGTTGTGATTGTTTGACAAAATATCTACGACAACATGGGAGTAGCTTAACAAAATTACACTGTAACAAGGCAAAATTTTGCTTTGGCAACCAAGAAAATGGCCAAAACTATTGGAGTTGCTCTAAGAGCAAGTTCGGAAAATCGCTTGAGCCATTGCCAAAAAATGAAAAAAAATTGCAAAATTAATAGCCCTAGTAGTAAGAATTGGCAGGTCACATGCTGTAAGAACAAACTAACATCTGTATTGAAACCTCCCAAGCATTTTACCATTCTATAAAAACTCATCAAAGGATTATCCAATCACATAAGAACAAATTAACATTTTTATCACTAAATCCCAAAACATAACAAGAGAACAAAGGTCAAAAAGTACATAAAGATTTCTTAAATAGATAGTTATGCCACTACCAAGAAGAACCGGCAGGTCACACGCTAAATTTTTCTAGCCAAATCTTTCGAAGGTTAGTGCTCTTTGCCATGAATGCCTTCCCAAGCCTTTCATTCTCAACTAAGTAATCAAATGCCGAGCCTAAAAAAGCCTCATCAAAACCTTCCATCTTCATCACTTCATCATGAAGAGCTTGCACATCGAGCCTATCCCATGTCAACCTTGTAATTGCATCGGCAACTTGCCCAAGCTTGTCTAAAATTGCTTTGATATCGGACTCCTCGTCACAAGTATCACGACCACGCTTGCAATGAGCTCTTGGTTGGGATGGAGTTCCACTCGAGCAAGCTGATTGTTTTCTAGCATTCTTGTCTTTAAAGATGTCTTCAAAGGCATTTTCATCATCCAAATGTATTGGTTCAATCTCTGGCCTTGCTTCCAAGTCAATGTCACCGAATGATTTAGCAATACTTTTAGGATTTTGTTCCCTACAGATCACAAGGTAGTCAGTGCCATAGTACTTTCTGTATAGAAACATATATGAGATCTCAATGCTGCACAGCAAAAACCCTGGTAAATCTACTCTTGTTAAAGGGAGTCCATTGTGGACAAAATCCAATTAATGTTAAGAAATGGTGAAGAATAACCATAAAGAAGATGGAGTGCCTAGAAGTGCTCTAAAGCTAGATCAGAGTGTCAAGACAAATTAAGTTTAACGGGAGTGTTGGACTAGTAAACTTAATTGTGAGGGACAGAAGAGAAGTTTAAAGACTTAACTTGTGTGTATGATTGTAATACGTGTACGAGTTTTTCAATACAATGAGTTGTGTATACCTTGTTTCACTTTTATTCCCAAGAATCCCACCGACAGTGCTATACAGATAAAGTTATAATATTCTTTCTTAAACCATTGATAAGTTAAAAAAACATGGATTGGATGATCGTACCTCTTCTCCAAGCGCTCCAGACATTTCAATACCTCATCGATTGGCGTGGCTTTGATTTGACGGCCATTCGCATAGTGAATGACACCAACAAGTCCTCGCCGTGGCTGGACAAGAGGTCCCCCAATAACACTATCCTACATCACAGTAAGCGTAAAGGGAAGAACGCAGTAAGAAGATCATAAGAATGTTGTATGGTATGCAAAACCTAAGCTCAGATAACAAAAGAACATCAATAAAAGATGAATCAATATCGGACACATACCCAATTGAAAAATAGGCAATGGTGCCAATAAGATCTAAGCACGAATACGGACAAGGATACGGACAAGGATACGGACACGTTACATGCTAATTCCAAAAAGAAAAGAAAAGAAAAAACAGGGAAATGGGCACGGCGAGAGAGACGCAGCAAGGATTGTTAAATACCTACTCCCTCCGTCCCAATTTTATAGTCCCTTTTAGGGATTCCAACTAAATAAGGGAACATAATCATTGTACTTTTAACAACATGTTTTTCTTATTTTACCCTTCAATCATTACACTTTCTTACTTTTTTATTATTTTTAATTTCAAAATATAATGGTATAAGAGGAAATTCCTCAACAATTACCCATTTAGTTTTGAAGTGGGAAATTTTTTTGGGACAACAAAAAATGTCAATTGGGACTATAAAATTGGGACGGAGGGAGTACTTCCATCAGATTTTCAGCTGTTCATATGAATATGGCACTCGAACAACAAAACAAATATTATAATTTGTAATTTTTATCATTTACTTTTTTTTTTTTGATAATCCAAGTGTCGGGGAAATAGACAATAACATGCACACAATCCAGGGGAGGAAACTCTCCAAATGGGTGACAGGCGTGCTGATCAAGTCCAATTCAGCCCCTCGTGTTTCGAGGAACTAATTATGGAGCAAAGAATTTTTATAAACAAATACCTCAAGTCAATAGTTGATGAGTGGTGTCTTATCATTTTTTACACCACTTATCAACCATGACATTGGCAACAAGCTATGCTAATAGAGTGAGAGCCTAAGACTTAAAACCTCTAGCGTCACAAACCTAAAACAACTGGCTGTTGATATCTTTCCCTAACCAACATGACTGTACAAAAGATAAGGTCAAATTAATGGATTCATGCGTTAGGCAATTATATAGCATTACATTGTAACTCTCTCTCTCTCTCTCTCTCACACACACACACACACACACACACACACACAGAGAGAGAGAGAGAGAGAGAGAGAGAGTTACATCTCCTTGAACATTTGCGGATATGTCCTGCCCAGGAGTCGTCGCCATAGAACTAAGGAAAAAGGGCAGCACAAGTTATATGGAAACCAATAGTAGTCAGTAACACCTCCATCGTTTTATATCTATATATATATATATAGAGAGAGAGTCCCCTTCCTATCCAAACCACTAAATTCGGACCTACCGTCCGGACTTCACTTTCCAGACCAAATTTCGACGATCCGAACCGTTAGATGTGTTTAAAACGTGATTTTAAGGTCCAACGCGAAGATTTGGCAAAAAAAAATACCCGGAAGGGCTTGATCGGAGCAATTTTTCATAAAAATGCAATATAAACACATCTAACAGTTCGGATCGTCGAAATTTGGTCCGAAAAGTGGAGGTCCGTAACTTAAGAGGGTCCGGGAGTTTGGACCGGAAGTTTATTCTATATATATATATATACATACATATAGGAAGATGTTCTATTAAGGACTCCCTCAAAGATCTCCTCCGTGAGGACCACCCCTTTTTTTATTTTCCGGACCAAATTTCGACGATCCGAACCGCTCAATGTGTTTAAAACATGTTTTCCATGGCCAACGCGAGGAATCACAAAAAAAAAAAAACCTGAAAGGGCTTCATCCGAGCAGTTTTTCATAATAACCGTACATATATAATTTATCGAATAATGCTCGAATGAAGCCCTTCCGAGTATTTTTTTTGGACGAATCCTCGCGGTCACCCTAAAAATCACGTTTTAAACACATTGAGCGGTTCGGATCGTCGAGATTCGACCCCGATCCATGAGGTCCGCAAATTACGAGTTTGAGGGAGTCCTTAGTAGAACGGGATCCTATATATATATATGTGTGTGTGTGTGAAAGAAATCCCAGGTCAAGCAAATAAACATTCAGTACCCAATGTAAGCTGGAAGATATTTAAAGTCTGTATCGTCCAATCTGGGACCCCGACTGATGCAACCCACAGCCACCCCCTCACATCCAGAAGGCTTTCTAAATTCTGCTAGTTTTGGTTGTTGACCAGGCGTAAACTTTATAAAAGCTAAATTCGAAGATAAATCAGCATCCAACAAGGCACCCTCATGTGCCTCTATCCAATGTTGAGGTCCATTCTGAGCCTTGACAGTGACCTGCAATTTAACATGAATTACCAAACATGTACATTTCAAGAGATGAGGAACTAAACTGAGTATGAAATGTAGTTTGCCATGTCCATGAGGGCAGAAAAATGATGATAACTTGTTTAAATGACAATGACAGAAGTGTAAATGTTTCAACCTCCACAAAATAAAGAAATAGAAAAATGATAAAGAAAATCAAATACAGTGACCGAGATGAGCATAAGAGGGAGAACCGGAGATAAATCGAAGGCATCAATCCCTGAATGTATTAATCACCCCCACCCCCACTTAAAAGCTTCAAAAACAACTAAGAAACAAAAAGAATCTTGTATACATGCAACTAGATCATGGTAAAAATAAAAGACCTCGATTTGCATACCTATTATCATATTTTTTCGAAATGGTCCTTTTCCTATTAAGGATATATCTCGATCAATACAAAGCCCCGTAATTCAAAACAGATATAAGCAGCAAAATACACATGTTCACAAATACCTCTTTCTGTCAAGACTGTCAAGAGTATCTTAAATGATACATATGATCCTTTTGCAAAATGCAATACATGATAAGTTACCATATGCATGCCACACAATGTACAATTTTTAACCAACTATTTTTCTTTACCATACCTAAATACACTTTCAGAGCATTGATAATGGTTTCAAGTTCAATTTCTTCAAGAGGAACAAAACTACTTTTGCTTTGTCCACATTCTTGGTGTTAACTTTGGCAACCATTTGAAAACTTAAAGTTGCGACTTAAATGTTATGACACTTAATTTGGTGTATTAAGAGACCGCAGAGAACATATTACACCACTACATTGAACGAGAAACATTATGAGTGCAAATTTGTCAAGGCATAGTGGCATATGACCTGCTGTTTTAAAGTTTATCTTAATGGCACTAAGAATTGATGCATGAATATTCCGATAAAGAACTTACATTCAAGGGTTAATGATTACCTCTATTTCACATTTTGCTTTCTAGATATTTGTGTTTCTTCTTTTCGATGTTAAAAACATTACAACATAAGCAATTAGAGAAAATGGAAAAACAATATCCCAATTCGACAAAAATGAGTGCGCCAAATGAATCATATGTTCTTTCAGTAGGTAAAATAGTTTTTTTTTCCATGTTCGTGAAAATTTGAGATTTAGAAAAAAGGGACACAACATGATTGGTGTCAGAGTCCGCCTTACAACGCCCCATGATGCTTGCACAAGTGCTTAGGGTCCAGCATGTCATGTCAATTGTAATGGCCCTTGGCCTTTGGCCTTTTGCAATTCCCTTCATAATTTTCCTTTTTGTTAAGGGTCATTCTAATCGTGACCTAGTGCTTCTAGTCATACCTCTGTAGATAGGCTTATGACCCCTCAAGCAGGAGGTATGTTTCTTCTTGTCAAATGTGAAATGCCTCAAAATGCATATCAACTGGGCAGATGGTGACCAATGCATGGAGGTTTTAGTGTCTTCGTCTCGACAGAGTGTCCTTGTCTATGCATTGTAATCATCTTCTGTTGATGAAATATACTTCATTAGCTACTCAGTGCTCGTCTCTCTCTATTGGTTGCTTGCTTGTTTTGATAGCTAATTGAAAGGTGTAGTGAGCTTGGCGGGCTTGCCTAACGAGAATGCACTTCCATTCACCAATACTTATGACCGTCATGAGCACAAGCAAAAAAGCCTCGAGAAAGAAGAGTACAGTCGAAGGAGTAAAGAAATTAAGAGGGCTACAACATATTGTTGGGCAAAACCCATTCAAGCACCCTGTGGTTTGCCTCATGTGCGCTGCATACTCCCCATCATTTAAAGACAAAGGGGTATTTGGCACTTTGTTATGGGGCTAAACCGCACATGAGGCAAGCCCCTGGAGGTTAAATGGAGTTTGCCCTATTTGTAAGCTAGCACAAAATGACTACTCAATTATTACATTGCAAAAACATTCAGAATTTTAGATCAACCAAATCAAAATCATTTTGAGGTTACAAATACAGGAAAAGAAGTGCAACCTACAAGACCCACTGTTTGTTCTCGAATGGAAATATCATAGATTGGTACGAAAGATTGAGAGTGACTATACAATCCTCTTATAACCTTGCATCATTTTCCATCGCTATCACTACCCTTATCAAATATTCCAATTCAACCTAAACGTGAAACAACTACACGGAAGATGAGGGGTTGTAGTCAAATTGATTATTTGTAAAACTGAAACATAAAAAGAAAAAGAAATATAGGAGTTTGATAACCAACCTTCACTCGGAGTTCTTTGGTTGTGGGAAACCTTAACTGGCTTGCACAAGTTGCAACAACACCATCTGCGCGTATTATAGTCCCAGGGAGTACAGCCAATATCTCATCACCTACACAACAACGTGTGATTTTTAATGTAAAATTAGAGCTTAGAACCATCTCAAGTACAAGATTCCCGAACACAATACACAGGAAGTATGTGACCTTACCTTGATAGAAAGCTACATAAGCAAGAGAGTGACTAATCTTATAACTAGCCGCTCCAATCATCTCACGAATCGCATTAGCTCCAGTAAGAATACTAGCAACGGGTCCATGTTGTTCATCAGTGCTAGTAAAAAGAGGTCTACTAAGAGCAGCACCGCATGGATTCCCTAACAAGAAGAATCGTGGATGTAACAAGCTATGATGCACAGTTCCAAAAAAAATAAAAGCTATGATGCACAAAAACGGAGACATAGGAATTCTCAAAAATTGGGGATATTGAGCCGGCGGTATATATATATATTTAATGCCGCGAAAAAAAATTATTTATTTATACATATTTCAATTTTTTTCCAAGTTATTGCAAAATGTGAACAAAACGAAACATCTAGGACCCAACGATTTCTTAATCCACTTTCCTAAAGACATAGCATTAAACGAGTTTGTTATTCAATGGAACAAACTTGGATACCCAGATCTTCATCAGTTAAAAGATCTATTTGACGGCCAACTCAGAACCAACACAAACGTGTGAGGTATATACATGTTTTTATCACAGTGACTGTGTCATATCACGCCTCTCATCGATTTTCAATTGGCTAAATCATCGAAAACAGGTAGAACTGTTGCACACACACACACACACACACACAAAGAGAGAGAGAGAGAGAGAGAGAGAGAGAGAGAGAGAGACGTACGAGAGAGAGAGAGAGAGAGTCGTATTCCATCTTCTGTATAGAAACACTAGGTGATTTTCCTCGTGCTTTGCATGATTGGTGTAACCCGTTCTGCTCGGCATTTTCATCATCCAAATGTATTGGTTCAATCTCTGGCCTTGCTTCCAAGTCAATGTCACCGAATGATTTATCAATACTTTTAGGATTTTGTTCCCTATAGATCACAAGGTAGTCAGTGCCATAGTACTTTCTGTATAGAAACATATATGAGATCTCAATGCTGCACAACAAAAACCCTGGTAAATCTACTCTTGTTAAAGGGAGTCCATTGTGGACAAAATCCAATTAATGTTAAGAAATGGTGAAGAATAACCATAAAGAAGATGGAGTGCCTAGAAGTGCTCTAAAGCTAGATCAGAGTGTCAAGACAAATTAAGTTTAACGGGAGTGTTGGACTAGTAAACTTAATTGTGGGGGACAGAAGAGAAGTTTAAAGACTTAACTTGTGTGTATGATTGTAATACGTGTACGAGTTTTTCAATACAATGAGTTGTGTATACCTTGTTTCACTTTTATTCCCAAGAATCCCACCGACAGTGCTATACAGATAAAGTTATAATATTCTTTCTTAAACCATTGATAAGTTAAAAAAACATGGATTGGATGATCGTACCTCTTCTCCAAGCGCTCCAGACATTTCAATACCTCATCGATTGGCGTGGCTTTGATTTGACGGCCATTCGCATAGTGAATGACACCAACAAGTCCTCGCCGTGGCTGGACAAGAGGTCCCCCAATAACACTATCCTACATCACAGTAAGCGTAAAGGGAAGAACGCAGTAAGAAGATCATAAGAATGTTGTATGGTATGCAAAACCTAAGCTCAGATAACAAAAGAACATCAATAAAAGATGAATCAAATATAGGACACATACCCAATTGAAAAATAGGCAATGGTGCCAATAAGATCTAAGCACGAATACAGACAAGGATACAGACACGGACACGTTACATGCTAATTCCAAAAATAAAAAAAGAAAGAAAAGGGAAATAGACACGGCAAACATTGTTAAATACCTACTTCCAACAAATTTCCAGCTGTTCATATGAATATGGCACTCGAACAACGAAACAAATATTATAATTCGTTATTTTTATCATTTACCTTTTTTTGTTTTAATCCAGGTGTTGGGGAAAAAGACAATAACATGCACACAATCCAGGGGTGGAAACGCTCCAAATGGGTGACAGGCGTACTGATCAAGTCCAATTCAGCACCTCGTGTTTCGAAGAACTAATTATGGGGCAAAGAATTTTTATAAACAGATACCTCAAGTCAATAGTTGATGAGTGGTGTCTTATCATTTTTTACACCACTTATCAACCATGACATTGGCAACAAGTATGTTAATAGTCTAAGAGCCTAAAACTTAAAACCTCTAGCATCACAAACTTGAAACAACTAACTGTTGATATCTTTCCCTAACCAACATGATTGTACAAAAGAAAAGGTCAAATTAATGAATTCATGCGTTAGGCAATTATATAGCATTACATTGTAACTCTCTCTCTCTCTCGCGCGCGCACACACACACACACACACACACACAGAGAGAGAGAGAGAGAGAGAGAGAGAGAGAGAGAGAGAGAGAGAGAGAGAGTTACATCTCCTTGAACATTTGCGGATATGTCCTGCCCAGGAGTCCATTTATTAGACGGCTCGTTTAGAATCTCATACGCCATAGAACTAAGGAAAAAGGGCAGCACAAGTTACATGGAAACCAATAGTAGTCAGTATAACACCTCCATCGTTTATATATATATATATATATATATATATATATAGAGAGAGAGAGAGAGAGAGAGAGAGAGAGGAACTATCTAGTCCGGGAGTCCCGGATCCGGGACTCCACCTTCCTGATATTTTTTTGACGATCCGAACCGTCCAATGTGTTCAAAAGGTGTTTTCCAAGGTTTCCGTGGGAAATCTTCAAAAAAAAATACCGGGAAGGGCTTGATCCAAGCGGTTTTTCGCAAAACTGTACATTTACAGTTTTGCGAAAAACCGCTTGGATCAAGCCCTTCCCGGTATTTTTTTTTGAAGATTTCCCGCGGAGACCTTGGAAAACACCTTTTGAACACATTGGACGGCTCGGATTTCCCAAAAACAATCGTTAAAAGCATCAAAACGCTTCAATCCGGGAAATCCGGGATCCTTGACTGGATCGGTGGCGTATATATATATATATATATATACACATATGAAGGTCAATCAAATAAACTTTCAGTACCCAATGTAACCTGGAAGATAATTAAAGTCTGTATCGTCCAATCTGGGACCCCGACTGATACAACCCACAGCCACCCCCTCACATCCAGAAGGCTTTCCAACTTCTGCTAGTTTTGGTTGTTGACCAGGCGTAAACTTTATAAAAGCTAAATTCGATGATAAATCAGCATCCAACAAGGCACCTTTATGTGTCTCTTTCCAATGTTGAGGTCCATTCTGAGCCTTGACAGTGACCTGCAATTTAACATGAATTACCAAACATGTACATTTCAAGATATGAGGAACTAAACCGAACATGAAATGTAGTTTGCCATGTCCATGAGGGCAGAAAAATGATGATAACTTGTTTAAATGACAATGACAGAAGTGTAAATGTTCAAACCTCCACAAAATAAAAAAATAGAAAAATGATAAAGAAAATCAAATACAGTGACCGAGATGAGCATAAGAGGGAGATCCGGAAATAAATCGAAGGTATCAATTCCTGAATGTATTAATCACCCCCACCTCAGTTAAAAGCTTCAAGAACAACTAAGAAACAAAAAGAATCATGTAACTAGATCAAGGTAAACATAAAAGACCTCAATTTGCATACATGTTATCATATTTTTTCGAAATGGTCCTTTTCCTATAAGGATATATCTGGATCAATACAAAACCCCGTAATTCGAAACAGATATAAGCAGCAAAATACACATGTACCAACTATTTTTCTTTACCATACTTAAATACACTTTCGGAGCATTGATAATGGTTTCAAGTTTAATTTCTTCAAGAGGATGACAACTATTTTTGCTTTGTCCACATTCTTGGTGTTAACTTTGGGAACCATTTGAAAACTTAAAGTTGCGACTTAAATGTTATGACACTTACTTTGGTATATTAAGAGACGTACCGCAGAGAACATATTACACCACTACATTGAACGAGAAACATTATGAGTGCAAATTTGTCAAGGCATAATGGCATATGACCTGCCGTTTTAAAGTTTATCTTAATGGCACTGAGAATTGATGCATGAATATCTTCCGATAAAGAACTTACATTCAAGGGTTAATGATTACCTCTATTTCACATTTTGCTTTCTAGATATCTGTGTTTCTACTTTTCGATGTTAAAAACATTACAACATAAGCAATTAGGGAAAATCGAAAAACAATATCCCAATTCGACAAAAATGAGTGCGCCAAAAGAATCATATGTTCTTTCAGTAGGTAAAATGGTTTTTCCCCACGTTTGTGAAAAGTTGAGATTTAGAAAAAAGGGACACAACATGGTTGGTGTCAGAGTCCGCCTTACAACTCCCCATGATGCTCGCACAAGTGCTTAGGGTCCAGCGTGTCATGTCTATTGTAATGGCCCTTGGCCTTGGCCTTTTGTAATTCCCTTCATAATTTTCCTTTGTGTTAAGGGTCATTCTTGACGTAGTGTTTCTAGTCGTACCTCTGTAGATAGGCTTATGACCCCTCAAGCAGGGGGTATGTTTCTTCTTGTCAAATGTGAAATGCCTCAAAATGCATATCAACTGGGCAGATGGTGACCAATGCATAGAGGTTTTAGTGTCTTCGTCTCGACAGAGTGTCCTTGTCTATGCATTGTAATCATCTTTTGTTGATGAAATATCCTTCATTAGCTACTCAGTGCTCGTCTCTCTATTGGTTGCTTGCTTGTTTTGATAGCTATTTGAAAGGTGTATTGAGCTTGGCGGGCTTGCCTAACGAGAATGCACTTCCATTCACCAATACTTATGACAGTCATGAGCACAAGCAAAAAAGCCTCGAGAAAGAAGAGTACAATCTAAGGAGTAAAGAAATTAAGAGGGTTCAAGCACCCTGTGGTTTGCCTCATGTGCGCTGCCGCTGCATACTCCCCATCATTTAAAAAGACCCACAAAGGGGTATTTTGCACTTTGATATGGGGCTAAACCGCACATGAGGCAAGCCCCTGGAGGCTAAATGGAGTTTGCCCTCTTTGTAAGCTAGCACAAAATGACTACTCAACTATTACATTGCAAAAACATTCAGAATTTAGATCAACCAAATCAAAATCATTTTGAGGTTCCAAATACAGGAAAAGAAGTGCAACCTACAAGACCCACCGTTTGTTCTCGAATGGAAATATCATAGATTGGTAGGAAAGATTGAGAGTAACTATACAATCCACTTATGGCCCTGCATCATTTTCCATCGCTATCACTACCCTTATCAAATATTCCAATTCAACCTAAACGTGAAACAACTACACGCAAGATGAGGGGTTGTAGTCAAATTGATTATTTGTAAAACTGAAACATAAAAAGAAAAAGAAATATAGGAGTTTGATAACCAACCGTCACTCGGAGTTCGTTGGTTGTGGGAAACCTTAAATGGCTTGCACAAGTTGCAACAACACCATCTGAGCGTATTATAGTCCCAGGAAGTACAGCCAATATCTCATCACCTACACAACAACGTGCGATTTTTAATGTAAAAATAGAGCTTAGAACCATCTCAAGTACAAGATTCCCGAACACAATACACAGGAAGTATGTGACCTTACCTTGATAGAAAGCTACATAAGCAAGAGAGTGACTGATCTTATAACTAGCAGCTCTAATCATCCCACGAATCGCATTAGCTCCAGTAAGAATACTAGCAACGGGTCCACCATGTTGTTCATCAGTGCTAGTAAAAAGAGGTCTACTAAGAGCAGCACCGCATGGATTCCCTAACAAGAAGAAACGTGGATGTAACAAGCTATGACGCACAATTCCAAAAAAAAAGAAAAAGGTTATGATGCACGAACACGGAGACATAGGAATTCTAAAAAATTGGGGATATGGACATGGTGGTATATTTATTTATTTAATGCCGCGAAAAAAATAATATATATGTACTGTATAATTTTTAATTTTTCATTGGAACAAACCCAAACGTGTGTGGTATATACATGTTTTTATCACAGCGGCCGTACGAGATAGAGGGAGAGAGTCGTCTTCCATCTCCTGCTCGATGTAGCCGATGTAGTCCAGCGTCTAGGGTTCCAACTTCCAAGTTGATCGTTTTATCGATCTGGAGTGGAGGATTCATTATGTAAATGGTACTAAATTACTGTGTTTTACCAAAATTTCAAGGAATTATATTTTTACCCCATAAAAATATAAAACTTTCACAGAAAAACCACAAATTAAATTGGATACTAGACCAAAAGCAAAAATAAAAAAACAAATGATTCTTCTTTTAAATCAGAAAAAGGGTGGGAGGGGTCAACCAGCGAAGCAACCCCATTAGGCGTGACCATAGAGACTTCCGACCCGCCAGTGGAATGTCCGCCAAGGAGGTGTTGGAATGTGCCGAGGGGGGTTGACTTTTGACTATAAATGATTTAGCATCACTTTTTTAAATTGTTACTATTATGTCCTCATTATTATTTTGTTGTTTAGTCATTTTTGTGGGAGCTATTGATGAGAATGTAAAAAGTAAATATTATGATCAAAGCTTTTGAAAATTCACTAGAGATAAAATAGAGCAAATCAGGTAAACGTTTTGAATTATTTCTATCTTTTCTGTACTATATTGAAGTTTGGTTCTTATTTTTTAAATTTTATTTATTGCTCTTGTCGCGATGAATGAAAATTCAAACAAATTTGACAGGAAAAAAAGAATAAAGTTTGGTTCTTTTTGTTCTTTTTGTGTGATGTTAGATGTCCTGAATCAATTTGCGCACACCGTGAACATCGAATGAGGTCCTATTGTCATTCTCACAATTGTTTCATAGGCTAATTGACGTGTTGTACAGCCTCAAGAGTTTAGGACATACTCCCTCCGTCCCTTTTTAAATGATACAGTTGGAAAACGTGTATTTTTTGTAGCCGCTAAAACATGCACTTTTGTAGCATGTCTTAAATTTTTTTTTTTTGGCACCAAATTAAAGTACACAATTAGCACTTTAATTTGGTATAAAAAGATTTAAAAAATTATATAAAGAAATATGTTTTTTGAAATTGCACGTATTCCGATGGTGATCAATTACAAAGGGACGGAGGAAATATAAATTAAAGGTACGACTTTAAAGGGAGGTCAACGTCTACCTCTCTAATATTAATTGTTAACCAGCAACTCATATGAAAGTTTAAGCTGATAAAAAAAAAAACTCATATGAAAGATTAAGCTATTAGATAGAGGGGTAACTTTATTATTTATATTCCCGACAAACCCCCTCATTTTGTAGTCATGCTTTTCTCCATAGGCGGGTTAAGCAAGTGCAAATATTTAGTTATTTCGTAGGCTGTGAAGTTCAAATACAAGATTCATTGCTTTGATACCATATATAGCGTTAACCACCAATCCATTTGAAAGCTTAAGGTTTTAGAGAGAGGAGTTATTTTATTATTTATATTCTCAACATTAAGTATTCACCATCACATCAACCCCTTGGAGTTTGTGGGGATTAAAGATTTTTTATGCGCATAAAAAATGGTGGAGGCCGGAGCAACCCTTAACAGGCTAACAACGCTCCACATTACATGATCATAAAAACTCTAGATCCGCGTCGGGTTCTGGAAAGGATCAACGAGCCATAGCTTCTTTCACTCTCTCAACTGCAAGTTAAGCCGAGCTTCGCTCGACTCGAACAGGTCAAACCTCTTAATCATCCAAACTACATGGAGGGAAGGCATCAAACCATGAGGCTACCGACCCTGGTGGTTGTGGACATGATTTTATGGCTATTGTTCTTGCAAGGGTGGCGAGGGGAAGGTTTTTGCTGGGGAGAGTTTACATTATTAAAAGTTGGCTGCTTCATATATCCAAAAAGATGATCAGCTCCTAGCTGTCCAAAGCCGACGTCTCCGGTGTTGCATTTTTCGAATTGAGCCACATCTATGGATATCGACGAATTTGCATTGATGTTCCACGAATCAGCGTGCGGGATTCATTTCAGAACTCCAACCCATTTTTTTAAATAAATTGATTGTTCACGTTTTTTATGTAATGTACGGTGAGAGAATAATCTGTCTTGGTTTTTTTTGGAAAAAACTGTTTTTTGTTTGTGGAACACCCCCTAAATAAATTATTCAAACCGTCTATAAATTTTGAAATATTTTTTAACCGGCCTAACAAAAAATCAGCTCAATGGAATAACTTACAATCTGAAACTAATGTAACTATTTTAAATTCAGAATATGTGGGTACTATATTTTGAATGAAAATTAAATTGATACACTGGATCAATCATTTACAGTTATTTCATTGAGCCGATTTTTTTACGAGGCCATTTGCAAAATAAATTTTAAAATTAAATAAACGATTTGATCATTTGTGTGGAGCCAAAAAATAGGCCGATATATGTACCGTTGGTGGATCAATGTACCATTGGCTGGTCGGTACCCGCAGATTGTTGTTTCAAATCATTGAAATGAATTCCAAAGGCTTATTCAATATGATATCCAAAGACTAGAAAATTTGAGGATCCCAAAGCATGGGCGGCTCGAATAATTCTAACGGCTCTATTATTATCATTCAACAGATTTCAAGTCAACCCTTTTAGCCCAAAAAAATACAATATTAAATGATATTTTCATTCTACTATTGCATCTTTTAATACGGGATTCTCAATAATGGACCATTTGCGTGGAAACAGAATAAATGAATGTAAAATTAGGTTTGTGAGTAAAGGATTGTTTGATAAAAAAGTAATTAATTAAGTAGATTTGATAATTGTATTTCATCGTCATACTTCATATTTTATATGCTTCTTAAAATTGTAGCCTAATACCTACTACTCTTTCTGTTTTAAATTACTTGTCCTTTATACTGTAATATTTTAAGATGTTCCAAATTGTTAGTTCCCTTTGAAAAACCAAAGCAAAATTTATTCAATCTTCCAAAATAACTCTTTTACCAACCACAATAATTTCATTCAAAATTTAAGTAGAAATATAAAGGTAATGTTGAAAATTAATGAATATGTTTAATGTGAATGCATTTATTGAATGCAGTTATAGCATGTCTGCTTAAAAAGCTAGAATTTCCAAATGGAACCAGCAATTTAGAACGGAGGAAGTATTTTTTAACTGTATTTGTCAATATTTGCGTACCATTCATTCCTTCACCGCCACCCCACGGCCGTCACCACTACAACTAGACCACCACCTCCACCACTGTCGCCACAACCACTACCACCACTACTGCCACCACCTTTTCACTTATGTTGCCACCACTACCGTAGTTACCCCTGGCTCGATTTCATATTTGAACTTGAACATGTTTTAATTTATATAACTTGTACATGTGTAAATATATGTACATAATGAAAAACTCATAACCTATACATTTGTAAGCTTTTACAAGTACTATAAGTTTATATATACACATGTTTATTTAGCTTTAAATACATATGAATTTTATTTGTACATGTACATAATAAAAGTTTTATTTTTATCTCTAGATTTATATAAGAGCATAAGTACTTAATATTTTTTGCTCGTCAAGGCTCTTGAACAAGCTCGAGTTCGACTCAAATCTAGGCTAGCTTGGTAGTCAAATTTTATAAGTTTGAGCTTAAGTTTGCTTAAAAATTTACAAAGGAATCTAAACATTCTAAAGCTCGACTCGTTTACAGCCTTACCTCCGGAAGCTTTTGTTTGACAAACTCGTTTTCTAGAAATGAATACATAAGATTCGTTATCTTTCACCTATTGTAGAGAAAAAATACGCCGTGCATTCTTTAACGTAATACTTTGACCCCTCCCCAAAATTTCTAGCTCCGCCCGTGCCGATGCATGATGGATACAGATATATGTATCGTTAAACGCATACTGTAAATGTTTAGAATATGGAGGGACTTCTAAGTTCAAAGAACTTGCCTCCTAACAACCTACTCCGGAAAAGCATACACAATTCCCATCTTTCGAGACATTAATTTGCTGATCCAAATCTTACATTCTTTTTTGCTGGTCCTAATGGCTGGAAAATCTCAAAATGAGCTTTTGTCGGAAGGATGAAGTGCTCAAACCAAGAATAGTGGACGGTCATGAAAAACTATTTAAATTGGGAAACAAGCACGGTCAAGAATATTTAGGAGAAATGGAAAGACACACACGCTCACTTGAAGTGATGGCAAGGACACGCTCATTTACGAGTGTGCCTCGGGCTCTTACATGTGACTATGTTTCTAAAAAGGTAAAATAAAAATAAAATTCATGTATGCAAGGACGTATTAAGTACCTTGAGGGGCAAGGTGAGACATGTGTCAAAAAAAAATACCGGGAAGGGCTTGATCCAAGCAGTTTTCGCAAAAAGTATATATTTACATTTTTTGCGAAAACTACTTGGATCAAGCCCTTCCCGGTATTTTTTTTTTGAAGATTTTCCGCGTGGACCCTTGAAAACACCTTCTGAACACATTGGACGGATCGGATTTTCCAAAAATAATTTGCAACACAAAAAAACCCCATTTTTTCCTTATTTCCGGGAGTGTGGACTAGAAATTTAGGCTATATATATGTGTGTGTGTGTGTGTGTGCGCGCGCGTGTGTATAAACAAATTTAAATCGAAATTTTTCGTAGAGTCTATATAATGTATTTTTTAAATTTAAATCCCTATTTGAAGTCATATAATCTAGTGTGATTTCGGATTTGGAGCTTTAAGAAGAATAACCAGCAGAAAAATAAAGGAATAACTTTATTTTTTTGTCTTTGTAAGTTTTCTGCGTTCTCCCTTTGTCCCATGTTAATTTCTTCTCTCTCAAAAAACTAAATAGGAATACCCACATTGTTTCAAGATTCGACTAAGATTTTTGGGTTCTATTTTGGTAGATAGTTAAACATTTTTTTTATGTGTTGATGGATGATTAAACTTATTACATCTAGAAGATCGATGTATACTTTTTTTGTGTAAAAATCTATTTTGTGGTTGATTTCTTTCTTTCTGGCTCCCCCACACGGCCTCACGTGACCAATGAGTACATGTGAATGTTTGTGTAGTGTCTTGTCGGATTGTTTTTCCACCAATTCTCCTAAAACCAACTGGTGTTAGGAAGAGCTTCAATTAAGTCTTTTATGGCATTCGACACTGCACTCGCAAGTCGATCCGTTTTTAGAGCGGTCATAGTGAGTGACATTGTGTAACCAAATCGCCCAACATAGTGCGTGTCTTACTATTATTTGATCCATATCATATTAGTTTTCTAAAAAAACGGACTAAACTTTTTAAGGAGACATCTTTGAAAAAAATTATAATTACATTTCTAACACTATTCTTTATTTTTGTGCGGCCTATTTCAATTACAGAATGTTTCATGCTAAGGAAGTTCAATCTACTCTTCCTCTTAAGTTGTATAGTTTATTAAAATACTTCTTGTCGAGTATGAGCATCTCTAACGAGGAACATTTTGGGAGCAACATCAGGTAGGCCTACGTGCAACAATCTACTGGTTTGTTAAATTTTTTACCGTATTGTTTATGTGAACAATTTACTAGTTTTGTGCATGAACCCATCTTGAGAGTTGTTTTTACTTGAACATGATCCAATGGTTGTGATTGTTTGACAAAATATCTACGACAACATGGGAGTAGCTTAACAAAATTACACTGTAACAAGGCAAAATTTTGCTTTGGCAACCAAGAAAATGGCCAAAACTATTGGAGTTGCTCTAAGAGCAAGTTCGGAAAATCGCTTGAGCCATTGCCAAAAAATGAAAAAAATTGCAAAATTAATAGCCCTAGTAGTTGCTTATTTTTGCTACCATAAATGGTTGCAGCCATATCGCTTGCAGTTTAAAAAAAATGGCACAGCCATTTAATAGTGACTAGAGGTGCTAATCAAGCTAAAGAAGCCAAGCACATTATATATTGTTCAGGCTTGACTCCACTCTTTACTACATGTGTTCAAACTTGGCTTGAGTTTGAAATTTTTTGAAGACTAACTGTTCAAATATGGCTCACGTTTGAAGTTCTTTGTTCATATTAAGCGTGGCGTCAGAGTTTTAAATTGTGATTATATTGTTCGATGGCATCAGGGTTTTAAATTGTTCATTTGTTTCCTTGGTTCTGCTTCTTCCAAAGTTCAATAAGAATTGATGGAGGCAGTAAATATTTGGCTTGACAAACTGATCACATGCCTCTTTGATTTTCTTTAATGCAAATATGTGTTGATGGGCACAAGGAATTATACCTTACATTGAATCACAAGGTGGAAGTGCGGCTCATGGGCACACAGAATTGCTGATATGAATGACAGTTGCTTTGTAGTGTGGGAAGGTTATTCCATTCAAAAGTCATGACCTTGAATTCAATAAGGGTCTTGTTAATGTGTGCCCCTAAGGTATACTATGATAGAAATACATTAACTACTCCACTATCATGGGGAATGTAATGATTTCTGTACAGTAATAAATTACATTTCTACAAAAACTATATTTTCAAATTCTCAAAAAATTCCATACATTAAAGTTCCCCCTTTTCTCTTTTCTACTTGCTTTATTGTAAAAGTTCTGCTCGTGAGTGTTCTTTTTTTTTTTTTTTTCTTCTTCTCCCACTCCTGCTTGTGAGAGTTGAAAATGAACGAATTGGGAAATGAAGGGAAACAAAAATGAAAGTGGAGGGGAATGAAAAGTACAAGGATGTTTTGGTCACATAAATATAAGTTCTTCTCTAACTCCAATATTTTGCCCAGTGCATTAACTACTTTTACAATTATCAATACAAGTGCGTTTAGTTGTTCTTAATTAATGATCACTAGCATATGCTCTGAGGGCACATACTAACAAAAACCCATTCAAGAAAGTTGGGACGAAATGCCTTGAGTAGCTAAGAGCAATAGGCATATCTTATCTTACATATATTAAAGCGTGAGTTTGGTGGACAAAACCTTCGCCCATCGTCCTTATTGAATTCTCCATTTTACCCTTTGCTCTTGCTTCTCTTTAAAAATGCTATACCCAGGCTTTTGTCCTTTAATCTGGGATAAATTCTAAAGTTTGAAGGCAAATAGCATGCGGTCATTTTCATCTTCATTTGTTTTCCGTATTAATTTTCTATTCCATATTTTTTTATTTATAAATGTAAGTTCCTTATTTGTGATTGGCTAATTCCGTGACGTTTCCATGTAATTGAAATCCTATGCATATGGTAGTTAGTCGATTGATTGGTGTGAAGTCAAAGATCAGAAAGCATTATGGGAAGATTGAGAAGATTAAGAAGATGTGAAGATTTTACTCGGAAAGAATTATGGACTTATTGTGTTTGGGAAAAGCAAGAGTCTTGGGGGAAAGGAAATTAAGAATAAGGAAACAATGTAATTGGAGATGATCATTTTGTTTAAGGAAACAAAATATTTGGAGATGTGTAATTCGCCCAATCAAGAAGCAACAGGTTCGCTCGAGCGAGTAGTTGAGCGTCAGCAATTGGATTGGTTCTGCTCGAGCGAGTTAGTCGAGCAACAGTGGCGTTTTATTTCCTTTGTCTATAAATACAACCTCATTAGGGTTCGAAAAATTAACCCTTGTAGCCACAACGTGAATAGAGAGAGAAAAGTTCGTGAGAGCAAGAAAAAAAACACTTGTGGATTATTTCCTTGAGAGATTGGATGAAGTATTGGATCTATACACTCGCATAATCTCTCTCAAGTTGGTTTGTTCATCATCTACATCACTTGGAGTTCTTTGATGGAGTTCAAAGGCGTTTGGAGATTGGTCTAAAGGAGGAGTCCTGCGTAGATCAAGGATTTGAGGAGTCGAATCCGAAGGAGCATCTATTAGAGCGGTTCATGAGGAGTCAGCAAAGAAGTTCTTAGCCAATAATGAAGGAGTTCATAGCGTGGTTGTAAGAAACTTTGTTTCCGCGTTTTGCGTATAGTGCTCTCTTCTCTCCCGTGGTTTTTTCCCCGCCTTGGGGTTTTTCCACGTATATCTGTGTGTTATGCTTACTGTTTATTTCTTGCGTTTATTATCTTGCATAATCACATAGATTAGGGTTTAATTAAATTAATCGATTTAATTAATTTATTCACCGTAATAGTAAATCAAAAGGCGATCCGATTTCGGGTCTTACAATAAATACACTTAAAATACTCCCTCCGTCATGCATATTGTTCGCTATGTATCCGTCCCACATTTTATTTGTTCGATCTCTACAAATAGGGCTACAAACGAGTCACGCCGAGCTTTACGTGCTCAAGCTTATTTATAGTAAGTCTTTACCGGGTTCAGGATTGTTTATTAAGGTTTTTAACGAATTCAAACTCGAGCTCAAGCCGAAATTTAACGAACTAAGTTCGAATGAGCTCTTTTCCAGCCGAACCGAGGCAGGTCACAGACGGCTTGGTTCATTTGCAGCCCTACCTACGATCAAGCATGCCTTTTTGGAACTCTTATAATTTTTAATCGACAATGTATTTTATATAAACTATGAATCTTATTTGATATATTTCATCTATTAGAAAAAAATTTCAAACATTTTAAACAAAAAGATATAGACATTTGAAAATGCATGAATATTCGTAGGGAGCAAATAAAATGGGACAAAGTATGAAATTTCCAAAATTTTCCCTTATTCTTTACTCCTTTTACGGTTATTTTTAATCATTTATAAAGATTAGTTTGTAAAAATAGTTTATATATTTCATTCTTTGACTTTCAAACAAAGCAAACAATTTGAGGCATTCCAAACAATACGGGAAGGAGGAGTATCTTTTAGTGCTTAAAAGTTAAAATTACACGACATAAGCACTAAAATACAAATTTTAGAGTATACTTATACGAAAATAGAGTGAGAAAATCATTTTTAATCACAATTCCTTTTTTTTTAATTGAGCCATCTTCGCCGTTCATCTTTATTTTCTTGTTTATTCTTCATGCATTTACGTATTTCATATAGTCATCTCAGTATTTTCTTACCACGATTTCTTTCAGAAGGAAGAATATTTTCTTTGACTTTTTTATATTGTAGCAAAAATTAAAAAAAAAGGATCTAACTTGTTCTTTTATACCTTTTTCCACGCCTAAATTTGTAGTTATTTCTTAATTTCTAAAATGCAAAACGTAAAAAAGGCAAGACATAAAGAAATTCTTGTATTTGGCTTTCCAAAGGATTGAAGCAAGAGACAGAGTTAATAAAAAAAAAATTGGAAAAACTCATAACAACTTTAGAATAATTTGAAAAAAACTCATAAGAACTTGCTAAGAACAACTACACGCACCTTCAATTATAATGTCATATATGTCCTGTTTACTCTATTAGGCCGACTATTTAATTGCCATTTTCATTTTTTATTTTTAATATTTGAGGGCTTTACCCGCGGGCCTTTCACTAGTATAAAAAAAAGGGGTACAAATTTACGCCCTGTTTGGCAGCATCATATAGGAGTGGGATATAAAATTTGCTCGGATATAGAAATCCGGGTGTTCGAAATCCAGTGTTTGTTTGGTTTTTTCGTCCCGGATATTACTTTCCCAGTATATTCATATCCTTCTGCAAGAGGGCTATTTTTAGGCACCCCCCATGGTGTCTATATTATATCCACCTTCCAGAGTACCAAACTACCCCCATTGGACCCACCAATTCTGCCTTTTTACGTTGTACCACGGAGAGAGAGAGAGAGAGAGAGAGAGAGAGAGCTGGTAGGAAGAAGAAAGGTAGGCGGTTGTGGGTTTGACGTTATCATCATCGATCTCAGGTTACTGTCGTTGACGTCTTGATTCCGTCGTCAGCCGCAAAGAGAATTTCAGGCGAAACTATATTTTTGTTGATTCGATCTTAACGCAGTGGGTTTGCAAATGACTTTGAAATCAAATGTACGCAATGGGTTTCAGTCCAATTTGCAGTGGGTTTCACACAATAAAATAGATTTTGAAATCAAATGTTTAATGGGATAGCTGCAAAGTTGTGTAAATGGATGGTGGATTTCAGCCCAATAAATAGCAGTGGATTGCTTATTAATGGGAATAACATATTTTTGGGATAATTTACCAAATGGGTTTGGCCGCAATTGACGAAGGACAACATAGGAATTTCACATTATACATTATCTACCCCTTCATATCCCCCTCTATAAAAACTAAACAAACCAAATAATTTCTTATCTCCCCTCCTAAAATAATACCCCATTGAACCATATCCACCGCTATATCTCCCTCTTATTATATCCCTCTTCCTCCCTCATTTTTGTGGTCCAAATTTAGAGCAAGAAAATAACTAGGGTACAACTGAACCCCAAGTACAAATTTATGGTATAATTTTTTTCCTGTGGTCCAAATTTAGGGTAGAAAAAAAAAATTATCCCCGTTTCAGTTAGGTAATTCTTTGTGGTCCATAACTGTCGACCAAAAATGATAGAGATACAACAATTAGTCTCCAACACACACATTTCGTACATGTCTGACATATATAACATCTGTGCAAAATCAAGTTCAGGATAAGGCATCTAGAATTGTATTTTCAATTATCTTAGCATTAACATACATACCCAAGATTTCTTTTCAGACCATCTCCGCTAACTATTCTTTCCAGCTCAAAGCAAAAGCTATTCTTCCATTTTTTGGAAAGAATCTTTTTTAATTGAAGGAGAAAACCTTACCATTTGACTAATTTGCAAATGAATCAAATCTTAGATGAGTTTATACTAAAAATACCATTTTCCATTTTAGCAAAAACATGGGAGCCATGTCCGCTAAATAGCATTTTTGGATTTTTTTTCCCTTTTTTTTGAGCAATAAACAACATAAAATATATATACAAATAATCAACGATTACAGTTCTTGGCCAAGGCATGCGCATCCTCACCATTTGCCCAAGAACCTTACCATTTGCCCAAGAACCTTAATTACACACATAAGAAAAACAACTAGAAATCTGCAGGATATCATACAAAATAGATTGAACTAAAACATCTAACACTACCAATATTAGCAAGACCCTTGACAACGAGGAGAAAATAGATATCATACAAAATAGATTTAACTAAAACATCAACACTGCCAATATTAGAAAAACTTAAGAGTTTCAGTTACTTTCCAGCAACGATTCAGTCATAATTTTCCTGGCCTTTACAGTCCACTTAATGAAACTCTCCAGAAGGGGGTATATGGAGGGAGAAGAAAAACGAGAACGCAACCAAAGTTAGCAAAACAGATTAGAAGTTGGCACTACTACATTTCACAAATGAGACGCTTTTGGAGCACAAGTGGTTGGCCCAAGCTTCAACAAAGAGCATCATTCAAAACTCCGTTCTCATGAATCAATCATCAGGCCTTTTCCCCAGCCTCATCTCCAGCCTCCATCTTCAGGCGAATCCAGAATAATATCAGTAGCAACCCCTCCAGCCTCTTACCCAGCCCCTTCTACTGCAGCCCCAACCCCTTCAATTTCAAATCCATCTACAGGATAATCATCGACAGGATGAACTAACCCTCCAGAAGGATACTCAAGTACCTCATCAAACCTCATAAAACTAAGATTAGGATATAGGGAATGCCAGAATATTAACTCTCTGACATATATCGAAGGGACTGACAAGGAGATAAAGTTAAAATCACCATGTTCAATGCAATGGTTAACAGAAACAACCTGACCCGCAGTGTTGATCATTGGGCCGCCGGAAAATCACAGCAGGGCGAGAAATCCGACCTCCACCAGGGTAAATCCAGGCGGCGTTTTGACTCTGTTTGGCATTACAGAAGACACGGGACGGTAGGGGAAAGAAACTCTTCCATCCCTTGTGGAATACACATACTGGCCCGGGTGTCCAATAGTGTTGAACATGCTCGCCTGTCTCAACCACAGAGTTGGAAAACTGGAAGATATGAAGAGGGAACTCTTCGGGCAAGTCGGGCATCTCCAGCAGCGCCAAATCCGTTCCAGGGTCTATTGCCAGAACGGATTTTTCAGACTGGGAATAGACTCCAGAACGGATTTTGCGCTGCTGGAGATGCCCGACTTGCCCGAAGAGTTCCCTCTCCATATCTTCCTGTTTTCCAACTCTGTGGTTGAGACAGGCGAGCATGTTCACACTATTGGACACCCGGGCCAGTATGTGTATTCCACAAGGGATGGAAGAGTTTCTTTCCCCTACCGTCCCGTTTCTTCTGTAATGCCAAACAGAGTCAAAACGCCGCCTGGATTTACCTGGTGGAGGTCGGATTTCTCGCCCCGTCGGGATTTTCCGGTGGCCCAATGATTAACACTGCGGGTCAGGTTGTTTCTGTTAACCATTGCATTGAACATGGTGATTTTAATTTTATCTCCTTGTCAGTCCCTTCGATATATGTCAGAGAGTTAATATTCTGGCATTCCCTATATCCTAATCTTAGTTTTATGAGGTTTGATGAGGTACTTGAGTATCCTTCTGGAGGGTTAGTTCATCCTGTCGATGATTATCCTGTAGATGGATTTGAAATTGAAGGGGTTGGGGCTGCAGTAGAAGGGGCTGGGGAAGAGGCTGGAGGGGTTGCTACTGATATTATTCTGGATTCGCCTGAAGATGGAGGCTGGAGATGAGGCTGGGGAAAAGGCCTGATGATTGATTCATGAGAATGGAGTTTTGAATGATGCTCTTTGTTGAAGCAACGTGAACAAAAAAGTAAATTTCCAGCAACGTCAAACCTAGGGCTGAAAAATCCCAGTCTATTAAGCCGTGAGCCGAGGTCACGATACCTTTGTTGATTACAAACCCAAATTGTACTTCGTACCCAAATAGTAAATTTCCATCGTCATCGACCTTGACTGAAAAAAAAAATAACAAAAAATAAATCGCCACAGAAAAAATGGTTGAATCTAAGAAAAAACTAAACTGAACAAAAAAGAGGTTAATATGTTTACCAAACGAAGCTTCTACTTCAGCAATGCCCCTGATGTAATGAACTAATGTAGGCCGAAGTAATGAAGTAATTTAAATTGAAACTATTTTTTATAATTCTGTCTCATATAACACAATATTTTTAACTTCACGACATAAGATGTCCTAATATAGTAGAAGTATTGTACTATTTTAGTTTTAACTACACCTTTATAATTTTTTTTAGTTTTTTGGTGTTTGTTAATATTTTATCGATATTTTGTGTATTATTAGTAGTTTGTTTTGACAAAAGGAATCGTCAAAGGTTAAAAGTTATGTTAGAACTATCAATTTTTTGAATAAGATCGAAAAAAATGTAAAAATGTCTTTTTGACTTATTTTTGTCTTTTTATTAAAAAAAGTTTAATGTTCGATAATAATTTTTTACTTTTTTTATTTCTCCTGCCGAAACGTATCAATAATAAATAAAAAATTGATGCAAAACTTAAAAAACAAGAAAAAAATCAAATAAAGACGAAAAAATAAGCCAAGCATTTAAGCCAAAACACAATTGGCTTTTTCGTTTATACTAAGGCCATGTTTGGTAACATTTCCAATTTTCTGTTTTTTATTTTCTGTGTTTCTGAACACCAATTTCTGTTTTTCCTAAAATGGAAGTGAAAACAAAAAACATGTTTGTGTGAACCTATTTCCAAAAAAAAAAAAAATTGAAAACATGATTGTTATCAATAAAATAAGCCTTTGATTGCTAAAGGGAACCAGGAAAAAAAAAACATGAATGGCATGAATTTTGTCTTACGATTTACATACCAAGGGTTTAATAGTCTTTGATTACCTAAATGGACTTTCAAGTTCATGAACAATCCATACAAAATTACATAATCGATGTGTAGATAGCAATACATGACCAACAACGAAATACACCCAAAAACTATATCCAAATAAATTAGCCAACAAAAAAATAGAAAATGAAAAAATCAAAAGAGGAGTACTAATCACAGATAGCAAATTAGCGAGTACTAATCACATATATATAAACCCACAATATCACTCACAACCACTAACAAGTTTATTTCTATCAAATACCATTGCAAGCATGATAAAAAAAAAAAAGGGCAAACATTCAGATCCCCAATCAGATTTCCAATATTCCTCAAGAAGTACCCAACATCCAGATCCACAATCAAAATACAACAAAAAAGAAGTAGAAAGAAAAGAAAAAAAAACCCATCAAAAGCATAAAACATACTTACCCAGATGTAGATTCGAAGCACGGTTTGTTAGATTCCTGTGCAAAAGCGTACAAAATCACTTCTCAGATGGACGAAGAGAGAGATGGTCCATCAAACAACGAAAACAGAGAAATGGACGAAGAGAGAGAGGGGGAGACGACTACAGAGAGAGAGAGAGAGAGAGAGAGAGAGAGAGAGAGAGAGAGAGAGAGAGAGAGAGAGAGAGAGAGAGAGAGAGAGAGAGAGAACCTGAAGCTCTTCAATGGCTTCTCACTTCTCAGATCTGGATGCAGTTGAGAGTATTCAATGGGATATCAGACCTCACAGGCGAATATATTCGCTGTGTCTATGACCGTTTCTTTTGAGATGGTAAAAAAAAGCTTTCAAAAACACTTTCACCAAGTTTCGACAAAAAATCAAGAAGTGAAAGTGAGGAATCAACAAAACGCGTACAATGCTGTTCAAAACAAAACAAAACAAAACGCGTACAAAATCAAAGCATGATAAAAACGTGTTTTCGGTCAAACACGTCAACGGCGGTGGACGGCGTGGCGAAGAAGATGGCTGGAAATTACTTGGCTGCTCTGGGTCTTTCTTCATGTTTCCAGATTTTTCCTTCTCTTGAATCTTCTTGGGTCTTCTCAAATTTTCACGATTAATCTTCAACAATTTGCTCATCACTAAAAGAAAATTGGTTATCATGCGGTACAACTTGTACTTTTGTGGTCAGTACATTTTACAAAACCGGGGTAAAAAGTGGGTTCCCCGGTTAAACATATTCGCAAGGGGCAGTGGTGGGCCCCTTTTTGATGAGCTACCTTTAACATTTACTACTATATGCGTACAGCTGTGTACTTGGACCAAGTTGAGTTGAAATTTTCCACTCCACCGAAATGAAGATCCACAATTCTTTAGGCTTCGTTCTTCAATAAGTTCTTCAATAAATTTTTGTTTCATAAAATCTCGCATTTTATGATATTTTTATGACACTTCAATATCAACACAAAATGTAAAAGTGATTTTATGAGATTTTCATAAAATCTTCCTAAAATCTATAAGAAAAACTACTACTACATTTTATCAGTTAGAAAACAACTTTATTTTATCAACCTATATAAAATGTTCATTTTATGAGATTTTCAAAATATATATCTAAAATTTATTGAAGAACAAGGCCCCTTGGGGGATCTCCTTAGCTAATTTTCCATTTCAACGTGTGGTACACCTGGTCAACCCTTGGACAAAGAGTTGATATGAAAATGGAAGGATAAGACTGTGGGGGTCTTCCAAGTTAGTTTTTTGAAAAATTAATTTTTCACGGTTTTTTATATGATATATTGTGAAAGAATAACCTATTTTGATGTTTAAAAAATAATAATTTTTTTGTTAGTGGAATACCCCCTGTGACCAACAGCCCAACTTTTATAGACACCCACACTTTTGGTGGGGCCAATAGATTCAACAGATAAGACTATGATTGATGGGGTGTGGCCCAAGAATGCCATGCGGTAAAGCTGCACCAAGCCTTTCAAAATACGGAGGCCATGTTCCACTAACAAAAAACTAGATTTGTTTTAAATCAAAAACTACTTCATTCCACTAAAAAAACCCCACAAAAAACCAACAAAAAAACCACTTTATTCCACCAACAGAAAAAAAACCAAACCACTATAATCATGTAAAATTACTAATCTGCCCTCCCTTCAAATTTCCGGTTGCTGTTGCAGAGAAGAGAGAGGGAGGGGACAGGTGGCTGCATGTGTGTGGTGGAAAACAACACTGACCCGAATAGAAATAACATCTAATGTAGATGAATAATTATAGGTACACAACAGAATTGCCACAACAAAAAGGCCATAACATCAAAACGACGTTGTTTTGGTGTTGACCCACAAAAAAAAAATAAATCAAAACGCGCTGAAATCTCCTTCAACTTTTTCTTTGATAAGATAGATAGGGAGAGGGGTGATCCCTCCTCCACCGGCGACCACCGCACCACCGTATTCTTCTCCTCCTCCGGCAACCACCACCACTACCGCATCACTGCCGTACGCCGCCGCGGTTAAACACACCACTGTAGTCCGATTTCATCAGGTTTGGGTTCTTAGATTTTTCCCCTAGTTTTGTTCTTAGGTATCTCTCTATTACACTTCTTAGGTCTCTCTCTCTCTCTCTCTCTCTCTCTCTCTCTCTCTCTCTCTCTCTCTCTCTCTCTCTCTCTCTCTCTGCGCTTTCTATCTAAGCTTGTTTCGATTCTACGAATTTGGGGGGTTTTTGCACAAAAATTAGGGTTCCAATTTCAGGAACCCCAAATTGGGTTGATGGGTTACAAAAAACCCCATTTTTTTCCGAGCCAGAGACTTGTAAGTTGTGATTGATTCCTGAAATCTTGTTTGTTGTCAATTTTTATGTGGTTTTGGTAATCAATAGCTTTTGAACTGGCTCTATTCAAATTTTTTGACGATTAGACGATTGTTCTCTGTTCAATCGAGAACTGGAACAGTACTTTTTTACGGTAAAGCATTTTCTTGCTTAAATTTTTCTCCATTTGCACAATGGAAAATTATGTAGCTGAAATCATTGTTTTTTTTTTTTTTTGTTACTGAATACATGATCCAGTTTTCGCTTTGGGTGGTTGGTTCATTGTTGTTTATTCAGATAGGACAGGTGACTAAAACTGGAGACATAGCAGGACCTCGTGTCTTGGAGCATATTGTTGATGTTTTGTGTATGGAGGTTCGTTTCTTATGGCATTTTCTACTGGGATAGTTCGAGTTTGGTTCATTATCTTGAATATCCTCCACTCCATGTTATCTATCCATCACTCAACTTTCAAGATTGTAGTTAAGACCATATTCCTTCCTATCAGTAGTGGCATTCTACTGCATAGGAACTGGACATTTTCCTTCATCTGCACTAACTCAGATCACTTCTTGCCCGCAGCTTGGACTATTTTGCCAATTCAGTGTCTCCCGAAACTTTTAATGGATTCAAATGTTTATTGATGCCGTGAATTTGGTCAACCACTTGAGCCTTCTTTTTAATGAGAAGAATCAGTATCACATAATTTAGAAAACACATGCTATTTGAAAATTAGATACCACTGATCACAAATTGATATGTTGACTGATCTAGCAGCATGTATCTGCTACTCCATATATCTTATAAGAGAAGGTTCCATTGTTGGACTACCTCTCCAGTATAACTGCCATGGTGAAGCCATTCTTGCCATGCTTTTGCTGATTCAGCACCCACTTCTCCTCAAGTCTTTTGTAATTGACTCCATGTAATCCATCTGACATTTCACTCTCTCCCTCTACAAATAAAAGTGAATTTTGAGGTGGATCAGAAGAACACGTTTATGAGACATAGAAAGCATCTATAGACTCCAAAAAATTTCCCAAAAAAAAAAAAAAAAACAAAAACAAAAACAAGGAAGAAGCACCACAAATTTGGGGTTTTTCATATTGGGGGTAAGCAAATCTCAGATTATCAAAACACCATAAGCACTTCAAATTAGGGTTTCTCAAATTAGCGGTTTTCAATTACGCGGTCATTTTTTTGGAACCCAGCCATTCATTTTGGGGCTTCTCAAAATGAGACCCTAATCTCTGTGGAAAAAGGAGACCTTCGTGTAAACAAGGAAGGAGAGAGAGAGAGAGAGAGAGAGAGAGAGAGAGAGAGAGAGAGAGAGAGAGAGAGAGAGAGAGAGTGCCTTTCTAAGTTTTGCATCTATTTGATTTGACCATAAATTTATATTAGTATTAGATTCGTGTCGTCGAGAGGAGTTCGGAAATCACAAAATCTTGACGCAAAACTAACAAATGCAAAAAAAAAAAAAAATTAAATAAGGACAAAATGAAAAAAAAAAAAAGGGATTAAGTTGTTTTGCCAAATCACCCCCAAGAAATTTTTTGGATATCAGGTGCTATAGCCTACAACATGGTGTCCGCTTGAACATATTTGATTTTCCGAAAATAGAACGGGCAGTTTGGAATGAAATTGCCGGATTAATTAAAAAATAAAAAAAGGAAAATAAAAGGGTATTTCAATTCGGACCATCCGTTGTAATTTTTTGACGGCCGAATATGTCCGAGCGAGCACCATGTACTATATTAGGACATCTCATGTTGTGGAGTTAAAAATATATTGTCATATGACACAAAAATATAAAAAAAATGATTCCCGTTTTTATTTTATTAAGCAATGATATACAGCATGTATTATGTAAAACCCACATCGGAATCTTGAAAAAACAATCGGAACGGCCTAATTTGTTTAGGCTTTGTTTGGAACATGGAAAAATGGTGGAAGAGAAAGGAAAATAAAAAAAAATCCTCTTGAGTTGCTTGGTTCTTAGTTTAGGAAGAAAGACAAAAGAAATTTGTTTAGAGAGTTCTGGAAACAAAAAATTGTAAGAGAAAAGAGGGAGAAAGTTCCAAATTTTGAATCTAGAAAAGAAAAACACTTAAATTCATTTCTGACTTTCTATTTTGCCCTTGAAGCCAAACAAGGGAAAAACATTTTCCCACTAGTTTCATTTCACTTCTTCCAACAACAAACAAGAAAAATAAGTACACTTTCTTCGCAATTTCTCTTTTACTCCCTCTGTCCGGATTTGTTAGTCAACAAATATACTTTTTTAAGTCTTAAAATGTTTGTCCATTTTCAAAAGTCAAAGGATAAAGTATAAAAATTTTACTTTTTTGCCCCTTTTTTAAAACTTCAAAAAAAATAGGAAACAAGATCCATATTGATAAAAAAATAATTTTTGTAACTACATTATTTTTTAGTTTGAAAATTGCACGTAGTTTCGTAGTGGATTATCAAATAAGAAAGGAGGGAGTATTAAATGGAGGGATTGAGGTTAAAATAGGAAATTAACAAACTCTAAAGGTAATGAAAAAAAAGTTGGAATCTCCAAAACGGACCAACAAATCTGGACGGAGGGGGTAGTATTTTCTTTTCTTTCCCTTTCCTTTCCACAAGTGACAAACATACCCTTATATGTTTTCTTTTAGAAATGTGTACAAAATCATTATGATTGAATATCGACAGGGGCATTATCTTTTCACAATTTTCTTGAGTGAAGAATCGATTGAATTTCTAGCGAAATCCAATTGAATTGATTTCTTTTATAGATATTCTTAAAATATTTTTCCTAATAGTGGAGTATGTATTTGGAGCAAAACTTTTCACTTGTCTTGATTTAGAAAATAGGTCCAGAACCAAAGGCACAAACCAAACCGGAAAAAAATACACAAACTCTGTGAGATGGGGCCTACATTACTTCATTAATTCGGCCCCACTTGTAATGCGAGAAAGTTTGAAAAATACACAAACTCTCTGAGATGGGGCCTACTGCCTACATTACTTGATTACTTCGGCCCCTCTTATAATGTGAGAAAATTTGTGCCTTTTTTTCGTTTGTGCATTTACACTTATTTTTCTTAGTTTTTTGGCAAGTGAGGTTTGGCTTAAAAAGTTGGTTGACTAATTTTTTTGGCTTTATTTTATTTTTTTTCGTATTTTTTAGTTTTGCATCAATTTTTTATGTATTATTGGTTCATCTCGGCGAGAGGAATCAAAAAAGTAAAAAATTATGACCGAAGCTTAAATTTTTTTGAATAAAGACAAAAATAAACCAAAAAGTCAGTTTTTTACACTTTTTCCGATCTTATTCAAAAAATTGAGGGTTCTAATTATAATCTTTTACATTTTTGGATTCCTCTCGTCGAGACGAACCAATAATACTCAAAAAATCGATGCAAAACTAACAAACGCAAAAAAAAAATCAAATAAAGACGAAAAAAAAGTTAAGCTAATTTATTTAGCCAAACCTCACGAGGCAAAAGCTACATATTGCCCAATGGGTGGTCCGCATTGTAATACGAGAGCTGCTAGGGGTACCCCATCATTTTGCACCGAAAAATGCACCCCACGCCTTCGGGGACCCGCTTTTGGGTCCCACACGAGTGATCCGAACCGTTCATTGTTCTTAAAACATTTTTCCGAGGGGGCCCACCAAAAATCAGCTCAATCGGACGGTTAGAATTGCTTGAACCAAAATCTCACCGTTTAGTTTTAATTTGAAACGGTGAGATTTTGGTTCAAGCAATTCTAACCGTCCGATTGAGCTGATTTTTTGTGGGCCCCCTCGGAAAAATGTTTTAAGAATAATGAACGGTTCGGATCACTCATGTGGGACCCAAAAGCGGGTCCCCAAAGGCGTGGGATGCATTTTCGGTGCAAAAAATGGGGTACCCCCAGGTTTTCCGTTGTAATACACGCCCTGTTTCACTTCTAAAAAAGCTGTTGCAGCAGCTTTACTAGGTACCAAAATGACTGACGTAACGCCCTGTTTGGCAGCATGATATAGAAGGGGGATATAAGGAGAAGGTGGATATACATATCCGGGCGGTGTATATCCATTGTTTGTTTAGTTTTTGAGGGTAGGATAATTTTTAGCCGGGATTTGTATATCCCCCTGCAGGGGGATTAAATATAGGCACCCCTCCCCCCTCTTAAATTATATCCGGCCTTGGATGGGGTTTTATTACCCAGCTACCCCCATCATTTACTGGCGCCAGAGAGAGAGAGAGAGAGAGAGAGAGAGAGAGAGAGGGGCAAGGCTGCCCCACCCTTGCCATGCGTCAGAAATGGAAGTGTGGCAGCGTGGAAGTGTGGCAGCATTTGTGTGGTGGCGCAGGAGAGAGAGAGAGTTGCATGGCCCACCACTTTTTATTTTTTGACTTTTAATTTGGGACAAAAACGGTATTTTACATTATCCAACCCCCCATATCCCCCTTCTACAAAAACAAAACAAACAAAGTTTTTTTTTATCTCCCCTTCTAAAATAATACCCCTCCAACTATATCCACCTCTATATCCCCCTCTTATTATATCCCTCTTCCTCCCTCATATACATATCCTTCAAACAAACAGGGCGTTACAAAGGCTTATACTGTGAAGACAATATTACCCTCATATTCTTTATCAAATCGTACTAGTATATACGATTACCGAGTCAATTTCTTCTTCTTTTTTGTTGACTCTAATCTTTTCGTTTTCATCTTTTTTTTCCTCCCTTGAAATCGTCCCATAAAGTTTTTCTGGTACGAAAAAAATAGACTTTCGTCAATTTTTTTTTTTTTTGCACAAATTAATAGATCACTGTTTATTCTACCCCAATTTTTTTGGAAGAAAAATTAACTTTTTTTTAACAAAGAACTACAATTTTTTTTATAAAGAAAAATTTACATTTGTTAGTTTTCGGTCAATTTTTTGTGGTTTCTTGACTTGTCTCGACGAGAAGAATCTAAAAAGTATAAAATTGTTAGCCAAATTTAAAGTTTAGTGAATAAAGACGAAAATTATTCAAAAAACCGGTTTTTTGGATTATTTTTCGTCTTTATTCACAAAACTTTAAATTTGACTTATAATTTTATACTTTTTAGATTCCTCTCGTCGAGACAAGTCAAGAAATCACAAAAAATTGACCGAAAACTAACAAATGCAAATCTTTTTTGAATAAGGACAAAACGAAAAAAACCAAAAAATCAGTTTTTTGGATTTAGCCAAATCAGGCAGCGAAAAATGCTAGTAAAATTTAAATTAATACACGTGAGTTATCAAATGACTGATGTAGAGATATAGTGTTTTTTTTCAAATTTTTTTCTCTAGTTTCAAGTCAATGACGGAAGGAGAAAAAAAATCTGAAGGAAATCGTTATCAAAGTCCAAACATTCAAAATTGTTCATTGGGATTTGGATGCAATTAAGGCAAGTGATGGAGGGGCAAAAGTGTCCAATAAAGATAAAAAGAGATAACAGTTGAAAGAAATATATAATAATATATAATACATTTCATCACCAAAACCCTTGTTTAGTATTGCATTGATATTTTGTGTATGGACCATCACATTGGCCTAACCAAAACTAAAACGTTGCTAAGATTAGCAAGTTTGTTAAAAAAAGTGCTCATATTGGAATAACCAAACTTAACAACCTCTTAGCAACTAACCAAATTTTGGCACTTGAATAACCAAAACTAGCAACCTTTTGCCAATAATTAAATTTAATGGACTCCACATCTACCCAATCAAGTACACCCACCATTACAGAAAATGACAAAAACCTTCTCTCTCTCTCTCTCTCTCTCTCTCTCTCTCTCTCTCAAAACAATGTTTTCAAAAGTTTAATTTAAAAAACTGTTTTTTTTTTCAAAAGTTTAATTTAAAAAACTGTTTTTTTTTTTTCAAAAGTTTAATTTAAAAAACTGTTTTTAAAAAGTTCATTTTAAAAAACTGTTTTTTTAAAAAAATTTATTTTTAAAAACTGTTTTTTTTCAAAATATAGTTTTTAAAAACTTTTTTTTTTTTGCAAAAAAAATTCAAAATATTTTTTTTTTAAAAATTCCACAAACTTTTTTTTGTAGTTTGAAAAAGTGATGTGGCAAGTTTTGTTTATCATTTGAATAAGTGATGGGGGTGTCCATTGTTTTTTGTTATGGACAAAAAACACCAATGTGGGACTTGACATTGTTAACTTTAGCAACCTCCAAATGGATAACCAAAAGCTTATATGTCAACTTTTGGTTATTCAATTTTGGTTAGGCCATTGTAGATGCTCTAAAATGTGTCATACGCTGATATAGCTAGCCAAAAAATATCACATCTACCCAACAGACTAGTCATTTGACTCAACAAAAAAAAACTAAAACAAAAAAAAAAAATCAAAAGGCTCAGATCTTATCATCATCGCCAGTGTCACCGACCACCATTACCGCCACATACCACCATCGCCGACCCACCACCACCATCAGCGACCACACACCACACCCACAGACCACCATCACCGCCACATACAACACCCACATACCACCATCACCGCCACATACCACCATCATCGACCCACCACCACCATCAACGACCACACATAGGCCACCATCACCGCATCGCAACCACCGGCCCAAAATTGACCATAAATTCGGCCAAAATCAAAACACACACACACAGAGAAAGTCTCAGATCTGTTCGATTCATCATCGCCTCCAGCTGTGGCTGCAACCACGGTTGCCTGTAGACCGTCCGGGTTGCCCCGCCATGAAATCCAACGATTTTTCTAACCAAAACCCACCATTAACTGTTGATTTTTCACCAGTCGGAGGAGTCGAATGACGGCACCATTGCGGCGGTGCTGAGGCGAGGGCTACAGTGCCTCGTTGAGGCAGGCGAGCCAAAAAGTGAAAAACCAAAATGGCAAGGCAGTGAACGAGGCTGTTGGTTGCAAGATTTGGGAGAAAACCTCGCCATTTAAGTCTCGCCGGATCAATGGCGAGACTGTTGGAGATAGTCTTAGTAGTTTGTTTTAACGAAAGAAATCCTCAAAGGTTAAAGGGTATGATTAAAACTTTCAATTTTTTGAATAAGAACGAAAAAAGTGAAAAAAAGTCTTTTTGACTTATTTGTGTCTTTTTATTAAAAAAGTTTAATTTTTGATAATAATTTTTTTATTTTTTTATTTCTCTCGCTGAAATGAACCAATAATACACAAAAAGTTAATGCAAAACTTAAAAAACATGACAAAAAATTAAATAAAGACAAAAAAATAAGCCAACTATTAAGCCAAAACATAATTGGTTTTTTCCAAAAGTTTTGTTCATTTAGGAGTGGGAAGTTAGGGGTGATTTGGCTAAAAAGAAAAAAAAAACTTGTTTTTTGGTTTTTTTTCATTTTGTCTTTATTCATAAAAAAAATTGCATTTGTTAGTTTTACATCAAAATTTTGTAGTTCCTGGATTTATCTCGTCGACACAAATCCAAATAGTACAAAATTATGATCAAAAGTAATAGTTTTTTGTATAAAGCCGAAAGTAAACCAGTTTTTTGGATTATTTTTGTCTTTATTCACAAAACTATAAGTTTGGCTAATAATTTTATACTTTTTAGATTTCTCTCTTCGAGACAAGCCAAGAAAATCACAAAAAATCGACCGAAAACTAACAAATGCAAAAAAAAAATTGAGTAAGGACAAAAACAAAAAAAATCAAAAAACCAATTTTTTCTTTTTAGCCAAAACAGGCCTTTGAGGGTGTTCCACTAACTTTGTTTTTTTTGTTTTTTGGTTTTTTTGATGTTTTTTAGTTTCGCAAAAAAATTAACTTGTTCCACTAACTAGTTTTTTGGTTTTTAGTTTTGCAAAAAAACTAACTTGTTCCATTAAACTAGTTTTTTTGGGAACCTGGGGGGGTGTTGTGCATCCCAATGCACAACACCGTGTTGTGCAGCCCCACGGCGCCGTCGCTCCTACATTTTTTTGACGATCGGAGACGTTCACCGCGTAGACCTCGTCGAATACTACAAGTCTGCCAAAGATCAACTCGATTGGATATCTTTAAGTGCCTCATCGGCACACAAATAACATGAAAAAGTGGTTTTGATCCAGTGTTTGTGTCCATTTGTGTTCCATTTGTTTTTAAAGTATTTGTGTTCTGATGACGTACTTAAAGTTATCCGATCGAATTGATTTTTTCTACACTTGTACTACTCGACGAGGTCTACGTGGTGAACGTCTCCGATCATCAAAAAAATGTTGGCACGACGGCGCCGTGGGGCTGCACAGCACGATGTTGTGCATCCCATGCAAAGCACTCCCCCTAAGTTCGTTTTTTTGTATGTTTACTTTTGCAAAAAAACTAACTTGTTCCACTAACTAGTTTTTTTTGGCTTTTTTGGTTTTTAGTTTTGCAAAAAAACTACTCCTGATTTTTTGTTAGTGGAATGAGATAGTTTTTGAAGTGATAAAAAAAAAAAATAGTTAAAACAAAACTGTTTTTTTTTTAGCGGAACGGGGCCCTAGATTTCTTAGGTGGTTCACGTGGTGGGGTCTATGACAATGAACCCTTTCCTAAACCAATTCAGTAATTCATACACTTTGTCATTGAAAATTTAATTTTTTATCTGTTTATAAAAACACACGATTTTATTTCATGTCTCCGTGCATAGAATGGGTTCATGCTAGTCTAATATATTATTGCAGAATGGGTTTTTGTGGGGAGGATTGTGGATGCACAAGTGGCAGGAAATAAGTGGATTGTCATTGGAGTTTTTAGCGGGCACATTTGACATAATCTTTTTAGCACTCGTAAAATGAATCCAAGCACAGGATATATAATTAGAAAATTTACCTTATTTTTTTTCTCCCTTTCATACCTGTAATAGGAGATTGGGATTAATTTTATTTTAGTACTTGATTTCATAAAATGTAAATGGAAACCCAAATCGGCTCTTAGTATTTACTGCCACTTAAATTAAAGTGTCGGCTATTACAAGATTTTGTGGGCAATGTCAATATAAAAGTGATCCCATGACTTGATGGAATTCTAAATTTGTTGAATAAAAAATAAAATCCACCACTTTTCAAAGCAAACCTTAAGATAACCAACTAGAGTTGATCAATTACTATAGGTATGGGATTTCTTCAAAAGGAAACCTTTAAGACTTGCCAAAAAATTAAAAAAACCCTTTAGAGTTGCTCAATTACTATAAGTATGAGATTTCTTCAAAAGGAAACCTTTAAGACTTGCTCGATTACCATTTTTTTTTTGACACGGAAATGAGAAAATTATATTAATGAACGCCCAACGGCACTTACAAAAACGGAATTCATTACAAAGATCTTGGACAAAGCCAAACTAATCATCTTAACAGAGAACAAGAAACGCACAAGGCAATCGATGTGTTTCACCCTAACCCAGACATTGCCTGACGCAAATAGCGGCACTTACAAGATTCATACCTAGAATCAACATCTCTAAAGAGACTTAGTGCTAGTTAAAGATAAAAGACAAAGAATACCCAGACGATCGGATGGACTCCAACCAAACATGCTCGCACCAATGAACTCCCAAAACTACAAATCTTCAAAGCCACCACGAGTTGCCATGTCAGCGGTATCATATCGATTAAGAACACTGTTGGCACAGATACCATTGTAAAGCAACCACGCCTGAAAAATACCTGATCTGTAGACGAAAATTCGTCCGAAGACGAAACTAACAACTCTCACAAAGCGAGAGACATAACCCTTTCAGATCAGACGACAAGTCGTTGATCTGGAGAGACAAAAGAAAATGAAAGAACGAACGAAGAAAATAAATAGTACCATGGCCCTCCCCTCCCACCACCATGGGTATTGAAACCCTAGGGGGGAGGGGAAGGAGGAAAAGTAATATTAGTGGCGGCTAGGGTTTTCGGAGAAAGAGAGAGAGAGAGAGAGAGAGAGAGAGAGAGAGAGAGAGAGAGAGAGAGAGAGAGAGAGAGAGAGAGAGAGAGAGAGAGAGAGAGAGAGAGAGAGAGAAGGAAAAAGAATTGATTCCTCGATTACCATTTTAAATGATAGATATTGTATCCTAAGATTTTCTTGATTTTATCATGTTAATTAACCGATTGCATGATTTCCTTATCCCATGATTTGTGTGACTACTTTGTTTTCAAAAGAAAATCATTCAAGTATTTAATTTGGTAACCAATTAATTCTGTTTAGATAATTATGTGAAGGACATAATTAGTGAAAATTAAAACTTTGATTGGCTAACACATCATGATTTCCCATGATTTTTGGAATATTATTTTCCTAAGGAACCAAACGAATTTGAATTGCTCTCCTAATATCGGAGAAGTACAAAATTTTGTTTTAAACTATTATTTTTCAATTTCTTGAACGTGTGCATCGTTTCTAAAGTAAATATTTGGCCTCAAAATATTATGTAACTCCTCTTTAGGAGTTTACTATGGAAGTCGATTTTTCCACCACTTTCTATTTCATAAAATTGGACTAGAAAATAGGCCAATTATTCACCGTGTTTAGTGTGTTGAAAAAGTTTTAAAAAAAAAGTTTTTTTTTTTTTTAACTAAAGAAACAAGATAAATGGTAGCAACTAGGGATTTTAAATGAGAATTTTAGAGAGCTTAAATGTTGGATATTTTTTGGATACACTCGGTAGCAAAAAGCCAAAAACCCAAGTTATTACTTATTCTAAAAACATCCCTGATAATTTAAATTCCCAATAGAAGTATGAAATAACACGTGTATTTCATTAACGTGTTGTATCAGTATAATTGAAAATATAGATAGTGATAAAATGACGGTTGTTTAGCCAATTCGCTTGAGTTTTTATTTTATGTAATTAGACGTTATGTGTTTTCATGATCCGCATTGTGTCGAGGGATTGCAGAGAAATATTTGGGTCTTCATGGTCATGGCCTTATTTGTAAGTTTAAGTTTCAGGGATATTTTTTGAATTAATTTTTTTTTATTTGCCATAGCTAGATGCGGTGACAGCTATATGAATCGAAAATTTAACCCAAGCAAAAATTTATTTGATATTATTTTATTGTCTATGCTTACTTGGAATCATCTCGTGCAAGGGAGATAGACATCTTCACACAGTTTAATGGTTCCATCGCTACTTGGTGCTTCAAGTTTTTTTCTTCTCCACATATATATTGCCGTAGTAACTAATCGCTTTATAGTGGAACCTACAACAGCGTGTGCCGCGGGAAAGCCGGCGGTGCTCACTTGCACTTAATACCCTTTTCCTTTGCATGAGGCTAACGGTCTGCCTCCCTCTCACACAACGACAGCTGGAAAGCCCACTTAAAAATAGTCATTTACAAACCACTTCCCTTTGGTTGAAACCATTTATCCTACGGCCCATGGGCTCAACAAAGGCCTTGATCCGCTTCATCGAGATATTTAGGGCCTCTTTTAAGACATTCGCTAAGCAAATCCGAATACCAACCGGCCCAGGGCTTATATTCAGCCCAACTTTGTAAACAATCTTTTTCCAAAGCTCCATTTCCCCTTCAAATGAATTATCCCTTAGTAAATGCCTCATCTCGGCCCAACAAAAAGCCTAGCATTGCTCTCCAAACATTTTATCCCCACATTCAAAAGCCCACCAACAAGCATTTCCTCTCTCTGTTTAATCCTCCTCGTTAGTTCTAATGTAGTTTTTCGTGAATCTCTTATCGGTGAGGATTTTCGAAAGGAAGAACTGGGTTTGAGATGTAACGAACCAGAAGCTAGACATTTTTGTGGCGGCTGATAGTTGTTTTCCGTTGTTCGAGGAAATCAGGCCCACTCAAAAGCCCGACAGGCCCAAATCATTTGACAGGCTATATACAATGTGGGTTCGATTCCCAATGTCCGTCGTTTCACTAAGCTCTTTGTCTACTACTAATTCTGTGATGCTTATATATTCTGGAGAGTCGAACAGCGTGCCTGAAAAAATTTCATCATGTAAATATGGATTTTTTTGGCAATGGAAAAATTGATAAGGCAGTTGCTCTTTTTTGGTCATGGATTTGTGATAAGCACTCCTTTTACTCTTAAATTTAGTTTTTGGGCTTGTTAGTACGAGTCTTCAAGGGCAGACTCAGTGAGTCGAAATCCGTTTGAACTCGAGCACGAGCATCTCTACATTACGATTATGCAAACTCATGGTCTCCTTCAATGAAATTTTGCAGCTGCAATAAGCCCACGGATCTGTCGACGGGTTACTCCACCGGAGGATTTTTTTTTTTTTTCAGTTTGTTCTTTTGGTTTAGCTGTTTACCCGTCATAGGTGGTTTATTAGCCCCTTTTTGGGTGCTTTTTTCTACGATTTCATCTCGTGATCAGTGTTAAGGTTTGAGCTATTTACCCTTGGGATCTCTACTATCAGATCGTGGACAGTTTCCTAGCTTAGCCCAGTTGTTGGTCTTCCTCGGGCAAGGGTGCCACCGTCTAGATTTTGATAGTTTTGATTCATTCCTAATGTTTCTGATGAAATCTGTCTCGCCCTCGGGCATTTTCTTGAATGGAAATGACATGACATTTTCTTGAATGGAATTGACTTGACATTTTAAAAAAAAAAATTTACACCATCTTTAACACGACTGGTAACTACCAGCGCTTAAAACATAGTACGTAGATTAGATAACATGAGAAATGACAACATAACGAAATCATAATTTCACATTAAACTCCTCCAAGTTGATAACCTAGTAGGTAGATTGCCTCCCACGAGAGTCTTAAAAAAAAAAAAAAACCCATAACTTAACATTGCTTCACAAGCAAATGGCAATTCGAGTTTGTTTTCATTACATGCACCATGGAAAAGTAGCTTCTAGAGTACACGAAACTCCTCCTTCGAAATTAGCCCCATAAATATACCATCAAGCACACGCAACACTTTTAGGATCTTGTTCCCTACCGATCACAAGATAGTCAATGCAACAATACTTTCTGTATAGAAACATATATGAGATCTCAATGCTGCACAACAAAAACCCTGGTAAATCTACTCTTGCTAAAGGGAGTCCATTTTAGACAAAATCCAATTAATGTTAAGAAATGGTGAAGAAGAATAACCATAAAGCTAGATCAGAGTGTCAAGACAAATTAAGTTTAACGGGAGTGTTGGATTAGTACACTTAATTGTGGGAGACAAAAGAGAAGTTTAGAGTAAAGACTAACTTGTGTGTATGATTGTAATACGTGTACGAGTTTTTCAATACAATGAGTTGTGTAAACCTTGTTTCTCTTTTACTCCCCAGAATACCCCCAACCATGCTGTACAGATAAAGTTATGATATTCTTTCTTAAACCATCGATGAGTTAAAAAAACATGGATTGGATGATCGTACCTGTAATCCAACAAGCAAGCACTCCAGATACTTCAAAACCTCATCGATTGGTGTGGCTATGACATTGCGGCTAGCCTCAGAGTGAATGATACCAATAACTCCTAGCTCTGGCTCGACAAGAGGTCCCACAATAACACTACCCTACATCACAGTATGTGTAAAGTGAAGAACACAGTAAGTAAGAAGATCATCAGAATGATGTATGGTATGCAAAATATAAGCCCAGATAATGAAAAGAACATCAATAAAAGATTAATCAATTTAGGAACACGCACACAATCCAGGTAAACATAGTTAAATACTACTTCCAACAGATTTTTAGCTGTTCATATGAATATGGCACTCGAACAACAAAACAAATAATATAATTCGTTACTTATACCATTTACTTTTTTTTTGATAATCCAAGTATCCAGGAAAAAGACAATAACACGTACACAATCCAGGAGAGGAAACGCTCCAAAGGGTTGACAGGCGTACTGATCAAGTCCAATTCCGCACCTTGTGTTTTGAAGAACTAATCATGGGGCAAAGAATATTTATAAACAGATACCTCAAGTCAACAGTTGATGAGTGGTGTCTATCATTTTTGACACCATTTATCAACCATGACATATTGCAACAAGATATGCAATTCGTTGTTCACTTTTGACTTCAAAAGTAGCTGACAGTGAGCTATCTTCTAACCTTGTGCAAATTCACCCATTTCATTTGCAAAATCTCTGCATCTACAATGGGCTAATATCATTAAAATAAATTATCCTTGAGCAGTTCATAATTCACATATTCAGTACATAGGAGACACCACAAAACAAAAAACGCCCGTCTCTGCTAAGAGTCTAGGACCTAAAACCTCTAGCGTTACAGACCTAAAACAACTGGCTGTCAATATCTTTCACTAGAACAACATGACTGCGCAAAAGATAAGGTCAAATAAAAGAATTCATGTGTTAGGCAATCATATAGCAGCACATTGTGACTCACACGCGCGGAGAGAGAGAGAGAGAGAGAGAGAGAGAGAGAGAGAGAGAGAATTACAGATCGTGCTTGAACAGTTGCGTGTATATCCTGCCCAGAAGTCCTTGCACCAGTCTTCTTGATTTCGATCTCATTGATCAGCATATGACTAAGAAAAAAGGGCAGCACAAGTTATAGTCAGTATAACACCTCCATCGTTTTAAATATATATGTGAGAGAAATCCCAGTTCAATCAAATAAACTTTAAGTACCCTGTGAAAGCTAGGCAATAAGTAAAGTCTGTGTCATGCAATCCGCGACCCCGACTGGTACAACCCACAGCCAATGCGTTGGTTGCAAACATTTTTGCAAATGGTGCTACTTTTTGTTGTCTAGGAGGCGTAAACTTTATAAAGGCAATATTCGAAGAAAAATAACAAGGTACCATCACATGTCACTTTTCCATTCAGCACCTCAACAGTGACCTGCAATTGAACATGAATTACCAAACATGAACATTTCAAGAGATGAGGAACTAAACTGAGCATGAACTGTAGTTTGCCACGTCCAAGAGGGCAGAAAAATGATGATAACTTTTTTAAATGATGATGACGCAAGTGTAAATGTCCAACCCTCCACAAAATAAAGAAATAGAAAAATGATGAAGAAAAACAAATACTGTGGCCGAGATGATCAGCATAAAAGGGACATCAAGCGATAAATCAAAGTTATCAATCCCTGAATGTATTAATCACCCCCCATCCCACTTAAAAGCTTCAAAAACACCTCAGAAACAAAAAGAATCTTGTAAATATATGCAACGAGATCATGGTAAATATGAAAGACCTCGATTTGCATACCTATTATCATATTTTTTCGAAATGATCTTTTTCCTGTAAGGATATATCTAGATCAATACAAAGCCTCGTAATTCGAAACGCGATAAGCAGCAAATACACATGTTTCACAAATACCTCTCTGTCAAGAGTGTCTTAAGTGATACATATAATCCTTTTGCAAAATGCAATACATGATAAGTTACCATATGCATGCCATACATGATGTACAATTTCTACCAACTATTTTCTTTACTGTACTTAAATACACTTTCGGAGCATTGATAATGGTTTCAAGTTTAATTTCTTTTAGAGGAAGAAAACTTCTTTTGCTTTGTCCACATTCTTGGTGTTAACTTTGGGAACCATTCGAAAACTTAAAGTTGCTAATTAAATGGTATGACACCTAATTTGGTGTATTAAGAGACCACAGAGAAAATAGTACACCACCACATTGAATGAGAAACATTAAGGGTACAAATTTGTCAAGGCATAATGGCATATGACCTGTCGTTTTAAAGTTTATCTTAATGGCACTGAGTATTGATACACGAATATCTTCCGATAAAGAACTTACCTTTAAGGGTTAACAATTAACTCTATTTCACATTTTGCTTCCTAGATATAAGTGTTTCTTCTTTTCGATGTTAAAAACATTACAACATAAGCAATTTGGGAAAATCGAAAGACAATATCCCAATTTGACAAAAATGAGTAAGCCAAAAGAGTCGTGTGTTTTTTAAGTAGGTAAAATGTTTTTTTTTTTTTCCATGTTTGTGAAAAGTAGAGATTTAGAAAAAAAAAAAGGGACACAACATGGTTGGTGTCACAATCCAGCTTACAACGCCCATGATGATCGCACAAGTGCTTAGGGTCCAGCGTGTCATGCCTATTGTAATGGCCCTTGGCCTTGGCCTTTTGTAGTTCCCTTCATAATTTTCCTTTTCGTTAAGGGTCGCTCTTGACCTAGTTTTTCTAGTCCCAGTTTTGTAGATAGGCTTATAACCCCTCAAGCAGGGAGTATGTTTTTTCTTGTCAAATGAGAATTGGCTAAAAATGCATATCATCTCGGCAGATGGTGACCAATGTATGGAGGTTTTAGTGTCTTTGTCTCGACAAAGTGTCATTGTCTATGCATTGTAATCATCTTCTATTGATGAAATATCCTTCATTAGCTACTCAGTGCTGGTCTCTCTATTGCTTGCTTGCTAATTTTGATAGGTATTAGCAATGTGTATTGAGCATGGCGGACTTGCCTAACGAGAATGAATTTCGATCGATTCACCAATACTTATGAACGTCACGAGCACAAGCAAAAAAAGCCTCAAGAAAGAAGAGTATTGTCGAGGAGTAAAGAAATTTAGAGGGCTACAATATATTTTTGGGCAAAACCGATTCAAGCACCATGTGGCTTGCCTCATGAGCGCAGTATACTCCCCATTATCAAATATTCCAATTCAACCTAAACGTGAAATAACTACACGCAATATAAGGAGGGACCTATGGTAGTGGTTGTAGTCAGATTGATTATTTGTAAAACTGAAATACAAAAAGTACAAGAAATATAGGAGTTTGATAACCAACCGTCACTCGGAGTTCTTTGATTGTGGGAAAACTTAAACGGCTTGCACAAGTTGCAACAACACCATCCGAGCGTATTACAGTCCCAGGGAGTAGAGCCAATATCTCATCACCTACATAACAAATTGCGATTTTTAACGTAAAAATGGAGCCTAGAACCATCTCATGTACAAGATTCCCGAACACAATACACAGGAAGTATGTGACCTTACCTTGTTGGACAGCTACAAAAACAAGAGAGCCCGCCATCGTACTCCTAGCCGTTCTAATCCTCGCGTTCGTCACAGCATCACCGTTAAGAACAGAAAGAACGCAACCATATTGTTCAGTGCTAGGCCAAAGAGGTTTACTCGGAACAGCACCACTTGTATTACCTAACAAGAAGAAACGTGGATGTAAGCAGCTAAGATGCAAATTCAAATTCAACTTTAAATTGCAAAAAGTGGACAAAACGAAACATCTAGGACCCGACGATTTCTTAATCCACTTTCCTAAACACTTAGCATCAAACGAGTTTGTTTTTCAATGAAACAAACTTCGATACCCAGATCTTCATCAGTTAAAAGATCAATTTGACGGCCAACTCGGAACCAACACAAACGTGTGAGGTATATTCATGTTTTTATCACAGTGACAGTGCCATATCACGCCTCTCATCGATTTTCAATTGGCTAAAACATCCCAAACATGTAGAACTGTTGCACAGAGAGAGAGAGAGAGAGAGACGTACGAGATTGAGGGAGAGAGTCGTCTTCCATCTCCTGCTCGATGGAGACGGTGTAGTCCAGCGTCTAGGGTTCCAATTTGGTCGAGTGGAGGATTCAGTATATAAATGGTAAATTACAGTATTTTACGAAAACTTTCAGCTAATTATGATACGTTGACCTCCAGAGATTTTGGTGCTTCATACATGTTTCTAGCCATGTCTAGACACTACGATACGTTGACCTCAATACATGTTTCTAGCCATGTCTAGACACTACGATACGTTGACCTCCAGAGATTTCGGTGCTTCATAAGTAATAAGTATAAAAAGCAAAACACTAATGTTTTGTTCTCATTAGCGAGGACTAGAACAAGGGGAAGAAAACTTTATTAAAGAGAATGATTAATGCCTGCAGAAGAAGGGATTTTCCGAAAATTTACTGATTGTGGCAGCCGATATGGCTTGCACAGAGATGTTGTAGACACCCCAATTTAGGTCTTCTACGATTTTTGGACCATGGCCTAAGCGGCCTCCCCGATGATAAAGATAAGGTCAAAATACCTCGATAATGCTTGAAGTGACGCTTCTTCAAATTTCAAAGACCAAGAACCTCTAAACCCATCCTTTACACCAAACCCCAAACCCTAAAAATTCTTGAGCGCCAATGCTCCAAAATTTCCAAAGCTAGCATAGCGTGTGGGCACACCAATAGCATTTGTGCGCACGAGTTGACTAATGCACGCCAAATTTTGTGCAGGCATCTTAAAGGAAAATATTATGATGAGGAATCGATTTCTGCAACCCCAGACGCTCCTCCCTTGTTTCCTTGTCCTTTTCCACTACCATACTACTATATAAACTCCTTTTCTCCCATTTTTCACCCTAGCATTTGGTAGACTTTCTCCCTCTCTTTCTCATGCATTTTTCAGCCTCCTATACCAACTCCCACAACCTCTCATACTCAATCACCTGGTGCTACTATCACTCCATGCTATCTCTCTCATTAGTTCACCTTCAAAACCCAAAAATTCAATATTTTCAAAGCCTAAAAATCCAAAAATTCTAGTCCCATGCATTCTTCATAGTCTTCATCCAAACTAAGCTCCCTAAAATCTTCGGAAAAACACACTTTCAAGTTTCAACTTCCCCATCAACGTCCAAGCACTGATCATTTTCAAAAATCAAGTTCGAAGGAGCAAAAATCAAGCATTTGAAAGGTAAAAAAAGAAATAGGCCTTAAGGCCACTTTTCGGCCTTTGAGGGGACTTGTTTAGATACATTTCAATCCTACATATTGAAGTTGTATTTAAAATGAAGCCTACAATATGTCAAAATAATTTTTTAAAGAATCAATCCTGGAATAGCATTGTGCGCCCAATTACTATTCATGCGCCCAAATACTATTCGTGTGCACAGATGCTCTCTTGAAATTATTTTTCTAAAATCAAATTTTGCACAAATTTATAGAAATTTTGAGCTTCTCATTTTATTTTTGCTTACTGGTCACATTAAAATTACATGGGGAGAAATACTCCGATCGAAAATGAATTTTTATGTCATCGGAGTAAATTTTAAAAATATTTTTTTGCTTACTGTACCTAGAATCGATAGTCATTACAATATATTAAAAATTGTCATTTAAAGATTACTCTTCTCACGTTTTAGTAGCAAAAGTACTAATTAAACTTGCGTAATCAAGTTTCTCCACCATAGCCTTTTCAATAGACAACATAGCCAATCCATTCAAAATAATGAAATAGGGTCCAAATTATATTACATTTGGGCTCTTTCACTTGGGTCTTATTTTAAATTAGGCGCCCAAAATTATTAGCCAAATTAAACTTAATGTTTTTATGTATATCTATTAACTTTATGGACCTATTATTGGGGGCCCCCAAAATTAGGAAAAAATTGGGGACTTAAAGCGGTCGCTTAACGAGTTTTAGCCCAGAGCCAGCTCTGCAAGGGGTGGCCAGTGTCAAGACCGGCTGTGAAAACTCTGGTGCCAGTGGCGGAGACGGTTCGAAGCCGCCTCGGGTTCTACCATCCTCTAATCTCGATCGTTACCTCAAAGATCTCCGTAAGTGTTGTACCATTTTATTATGTATTTATTTTTAAGAGTAATTATGCGGACCGGCCTAAGTTTTGACATTATGGGTTCATTCCAGACCCAGTTTGATGGTAAAATTGTTAGTTTTTGTAGAATTCGTCGAGGAGAGTAGGAGTGTCCACAGACCGGTTTTTAGCAGTTTCTGTTCAAACCGAAATCGAACCGCTCATAGCGGATTTTCATTTTCAACATCCGCAGCAGTCCGTGAGTGATGCCATTGCGGATCGGTTAGGTTGTGGATTGAACGGATCGGTTGCGGATTGGTTTGCTAGTTTGTAAAAACATGCGATGAGAGCTGAGAAACACATAAAAATCCCATGAATCTCTCCAACATTAATTATATTATTTGTCATAAGTAGGGTGTCCACGGGTCGGTTCTTGGCGGCGCTCATGGCGGATTTTCATTTTCAACATCCGCAACCGTCCGTGACCCGGTTGCGGATTGGGCAGTTTAGCGGATCTGGTGATCCGCTGGACACCCCTAGAAGAGATTGACCATTATGCAAAAAACGAAATCGTGTGAAGGACATTAAAAAAAACTAACACACACCAATGGGAAATCCATTTACTTGAAGATAAACTAGCATGAACCCGTGCTATGCACGGTTGTACGCAACTATATGATTAATTTTTCAGTTTGCAACCAACTTCAAAAAATTTCCACAAAAATGGGTAAATCATTTACCGTGTTTGCCTTGTGTAATCAGAGTAGAATTCGCTGTAAGATTGAAGCTGATAATGATATTGAAGATCAAGTTGGTCGAAGGGACATTCTTAAATGCTTTGGGGCTACAATTGGCATGGTAAGACCAATAAATTTTATCTTATTTTTTGTCTTTTTTTCATTTCTGACCTCTTGGCCTAATTGTAGTACCTATCAAAGTTGCTATAACTACAACAAAAAAGGCTTGATAAGGCACTCATAACTGCCTCAATAAGTGACCTGTTGAGGCATTTTACCTATTGAGGCATTACAACTTAGTGCCGCTTGTATCGATGCAGCTAAAAGTGTAATGCGGCACTTTCTATGGGGCATTTTAAGGAGCCTCTACAGCTCTTTCTCGCAACACTTGTAAGTGCCGCATAGAATACTCCAACGAGGCACTTACAAAAACCGCATAATCCACTTATTGAGGCAATTTCTAGAGCTGCAATAGAAAATTAGGCGCACCCATTTAACCATGGTTAACAACCAATGAGGCATCTATAAGTGCCCCCATAGCCCATTTGACGTTGCAATTCTAAATGCCTTGATAGGTTTGGTGTTGTGGCACTTAAAACTGCCCCAAAAAGTCTTTCTGGTTTTAAAAAAAAAATATGACCCACTGGAGGTTTATTAGAGTTGAATTACCCATTCAAACACCAGTTGGGCACCAAATGAGAACAATACATTACTCCGCAAGATTTCAATATAATAAGGGGCATTGTGCAGATCCAATGTCAATACAATATGTCTAGCCAAAACCAAAGAAAATCAACTCTAAAACAAGCATTGAGATTACATTTAAGTTTTGACAGTCGACGTAAAAATGGCACTAGAACTTGTCTCAAGGAACATCTCAACACCACCAACAACTCTTGAGAAGATCGTCAAAGGCTTTAAACTACACAAGAAAGGTGATTGAAACCAGTTAATAAACTTGAAGTGAACTCACAATCAAAATTCAAAATAGACATCAGACACAACATGTGAACATACGAAAAATATAAACTTAGTCTTTTTAGACATACCGTAAACCATACCATGTCCAAACACGATCTCTTAATATGAACGCCAAATGCTCCAAATCTGAATCTTCGCTCTCCACTAGTTTATTTGCTGCAAGTACAGTACATGTGAGACACCAAGACATCCTCAAAGGACCAAGATATTGTCTCCTAACAAGCTCAATGTGTTCTTCCATAGACACTACCATCTATCTAAATAATCCAGCTCAACATGGGTAGAAGAAATATGTCTACAACCCCTCAAGATGGCATTTGAAGATAAACAGATTCTTGAAAATTTAAGACATAACATGTGTGAAGGCATTTCCTCAAAGCATTTACCAGAAGTTGGGTAAAATTCTTGTATGAGAAAATACTTCTAAATGAACCATCAGTGCCATTGTATCTAAGCTATCGATAGGAGAAGAAATAACAATCAGCTATTGGTCTAAGTACCAAAAACGAAAGCAAATGCAAGAAACAACTGAATGAAGTATTCTGTCAAATCAAAAAATGCTCCTTTGCTATGCACAAATTGAAGACTTCTGCACCACGAGCACAAGTATTGCATATTTCAAGTATCCAAAACCAGCGTATACAAATCAAGACTGTAATCTTCTATATCGTTGAAAAAAAAAGACATGAATATAATTTCTTGTTTAGTGCTAACACATAAGAATTAGTAATATTTTGATTCCCGAACACTTCATAGTTTTATCAATGATAATCAGTACATTTATGGAAGTAAATGAATCCACATAAATCCACTTCACAATTCGATAGCATATCTTCATTGATTGTGCAAAACTCAAGGCTAGAAACACATACTTGATCTCACATTTTGAATGACCAAAAGACGGGGTGAAATTCAGAGCTTGAGAAAAGTGACCTTGGCATTTTCAAATGTGAAGGATGGGTCTCAGCAACCCCTTTATCAACTTCATTGGAACCATTAGATACAGTAAACTTACCATCTTCTCCAGACAATTTATCTCTACTTTGAAGCAAAAAGTCTATCAAATAGAGGAGGAGGGGAAATAACAAACAAAAAAATTAGATAACCTGGTTGTGAATTGTAATATCGAATCTGTACTTCAATCCGTTATTTCCAACACTTTTAGACACAGCTTCTAGTGTTTGACCAAGCAAACAACTAAACAAACCATTGGCGATCAAAAAACAACCAACATACCAGAGACACACAAATCCTTGAAGTTGTATCTATCATCCTGCAAGTACAAAATTATCACTTTGTCAGATATTGAATCCACTTCTAAAAAAAGAAGAATAAAAACATTGGTCAGATATCCTAAAAGCCAATAGAAAGAAACGAGAAAATGAGTGGGAATGGTCAAAGTTCAAGGGAAACATGACTGGGAGCACTTAAGATAATGCTTAAGGCTCACCCTTTACCCTAGTGAAGGTATTCTCATTGGTCACTTGACTGGGAGCACTTAAGATAATGCTTAAGGCTCACCCTTTACCCTAGTGAAGGTATTCTCATTGGTCAGATACCTACAAGTCCATGGTGATTTAAATAAAATGCACTGTAGTAAATGATAGAATATTATCAATGTTTAGATTTTATGGAATGCATCATTTTGATAACCACCATGGTTAAAAAACGTTATAGCCACATAGGAGATGACAGACTAGTTAAGGCAATGAGTAACTTCCCAAATCTATTTTTCTATGAAGACTGAAGAAGTATATATCAACAATTGGGCCTATAACCAATGGATTAATAATAACTTGTAGCTAAAATGTAAAAAAGTTACACATATAAATTATAAAAGATCAGAATAAAAGACCAAAAGCCTGCACGTACCTTTACAACTCAACGTATGTGTTGAGTTGCTTCGAGTTCATTGTTTGATATTGTTCAATTCTAGCCTAATTTCCAATAAACAAGGTCAATACACAAGTAAGATCTATCTAGGGAACAGGGGCGACTCCACATATAAATGAGGGGGGTCAGCCGACCCCACGGCGGAAAAAAAAAATACTACTACTATGTTAATTTTTTTTAGGAAATTCAAAAATGAACCCCCATAAATTTAGGGCTGACACCACTAGATAATTTTCCAACTTTCATCCCACCTCTTTGTGTAGCTTGTTTGAATCCTAGTCACTCGTTTTGTTTTTTTGATGAAACGGAGAGGTTGATCTATTTTGCTAAGGAAGTATTCCCTTTGACCCAAATTGTTGCTCCTAGTTACTATTTCAAAATTGGGACCTCTAAAAAAAAAGTTTAGATTTTTAGTGATTTATACTCCCTAGCTCCGTCCTTTTTAAAATGATACCTTTAAAAAACGTGTATTTTTATAGCCGTTAAAAAATGCACTTTCGTAGAATGTTTTTAAAATTTTTTTGCACCAAATTAAAGTACTCAATGAGCTTTTAATTTGGTATAAAAAAATTTAAAAATTATATGAAGAAATATGTTTTTTTAGAGGTTTGAAATTGCATGTATTCCGATAGGGAGCACTTAAAAAAGGACATACGGAGTATATCTAATATGGATTTTGTTTGATAGGTCTCAATTAATTTTATCAAACACATATTTTAAAATCATAGAAAAATTATAGATTATAAAATAGATAATTGTTTGAATGGTTCAAAAAGTGAAGCAGAAGCAAGTAAGCAACAATTTTGGATGGAGGGATTATTTGATAGTATCGACCTAGAGGCTATGATGCAACGATTTCAGAACTCGATACCGCATCGAATGCAATTGTAGAAGCTTGTGTAGTTTTTTTTTTTTTTGTGTGGTAAAAACTGAAAATAGAGAAAACTGTTTTATACCTTTTGATAATATCTTTTGTTTATTAGGTTGAGTTTTAAATGTGATTTTTGTTGGAACAAAATTTTTAGTTGTCATTACTGCGATGACCCCACACTTCCAAATTCCTGGAGTCGCCACTGCTAGGGAATATAAGAAAAAGCGAACAACAAAATGAAGAATCACAGTAAAGTATATACTGACATATATGCAGAATGTTATATCTTGTTTTTGTTAATAACTTGCTTTTCACAGATTAGAACAAAGCTGAAAGAATACGTAGATGTACTTTCCTACAACTTTTCACTAGTCTTTTCCTTCATATACGTTCAGCAGGGGAATGTTTGTGCATGATCAAATATGGCAAATACAAACATAGGCAAATATTAGCATCACATTAGATGTCAATCAACAGATTATTTGGCTAATAACCCCTAGCTAAGTCCTAATACAAATATGTGATAAGTGCATCTAAGACACTTCCAATGTGGTGATGTGTGTGCTAATTTGACGACAGAGTGGGTGTCTACGTCAAAAGAGTCAAATTAGTTAGACACAATATTTACATTAACTGTCAAGAAGAGCATGTGCCCAATCTAACATATCATATGAAGAAAATCTTTATTGGCCCATTACCAAATCCTTGTGTAGATAGACCTTTGAGCGTTATTGCCAACAGTTTAGAATGAAGTGTTGAATCATAATAAAAGCCCCATTCTTCTTACACAAATAAAAAAAAGAAATCTCAACCAAGTTTATCATAACACTCTAAACAACAAAATCGCACAAATCCGAAAAGATTGATACCTTTCACAACGGAAAGTCGAGCACACCTCGGTTCAAATTCTCAGCACCACCAGTTGTCTATTGAATACCTTTTCATGTAGGGCTTGATTCTGGTGAAGCCTTCTGCAAACGACTCATGTAGGGCTTGATTCCTCTGCAAATGGGGAAGGAGAAGGGAACATAGTACCGTGAAGGAGTGGAAGACACCCGGGTTGAAAGATATTTCTTAGGAATTAGGCGATTACCTGGATATGTAAGGAAAGGCGCCGTAGATGTCACCGCCTCTATGCGAACTGGACGCCATTGGAGGAGAAGAATCAGTGGACTCAGACGATTACCTCGATTACCCGATGCTGTGGTGGCAGAATCTGCGGATTGAGATGGTGGTGGTCCTGGTGGAGGTGAATGGTGGTAGACCGTGTGTGTGTGTATGAGAGAGAGAGAGAGATTTTAGTCTTAGACTTGGCTGATTTTGCAGGGATTTGACGATTTAGGGATTTGGGGAGGAGGGCTGGGGGGATATTTTGATTTTCATTGAAAATTTTTGCGGGAAATTTTTCCGTGAAAATTTTTGGGGAATTTTTTTTCATTTTCAGTGAAAAGTTTGGGGGGAAATTTTTTTGATATAAAAACTCATTTACTCATTGTCACACTATATGCCTATGCACCCAACGGTAAAATTGTATTACTCGAGGATCGTCAGTGTATTTTTCTTCGAATCGGAACCTACGTTTTACGTGGGAGTGATTATATCCTTCATGCAAAAAATGAAGTAAATTAATTATCATTGCATACTTGATCAAATGAGACAAATTGTTTGTTTATAATGAATTAACGTCCCAATGAAAGGGCTTTCAATACCCGATAGACTTCAAATTTGGCGAGAGATTAAAATAGCAAGACAAACAAAATGAACAGTTTGGATTGTCATAATTGTGTTGCAGTCGCGTGCCTAGCGTACATTATCCTATAGCACAATAGCTTGGTTCAGAACCAAGTAAGTTTGATGTATAGGATTGAAAGGTAGGTGCAGACTCGATTTCTCGAATGTTCGATCTAAACCGTTACGATTTCATATATTATCAATTCTATCATTTTCCTCGAAAACGGTGGCGATTAAATGTCGGCAACCATCTGATCAGATCACATTTGGTGCATCTAAGAGCAATAATGTCCTATAATGCATGATTCGACGGCCATTAGAGCAATTTTTTTTTGAATCAGAACCGTCTAGATTTTAAGTGGGAGTGATTATATCCTCCATGCAAAAAATGAAGTGATTTAATTATCGTTACGTACTTGATCGAATGAGACAAATTGTCGATTGATAATGAATCAACGTCCCGATGAAAGGGCTTTCAATACCCAATAGACTTCAAATTTGGCGAGAGTGATTAAAATAGCAAGACAAACAAAGTGAACGGTGTGGATCGTCATAATTGTGTTGCGATCGTGTGGCTAGCACATAATATTATCAAAATTTTATAGTACATATTATGTTATTACAAAAATTCAATTTTGACATATCAATTCAAAAATCAAAATTTTCATTTTTATTATTCAAAAATTCAACTTTTTTTATTTTTCCTCATTTTTTAAATAAAATTAAATTTATTTTATAAAAATGTATTTTTGACTTAAGTCAAAATTTCAAAATTTATATATTTTGTTATAAAAATTTAATTTTTATTTTCCCCCCTTTTTTCATTTTTTTATTCATAAATTCATTTTAAATTCCCCTCATTTTTCCTTATTATGGCATTTGGCAACTCAATTTATTTAATAAAATGTATTTTTGATTTTTGATTTATTTATTTATGGCCATGGGTGATGGGCCCATGGCCCATGAACAAATCAAAATTTATTTATTTTACTTTTCTTAATTATTTTAAATTGATAATTAAATCAGGTCCAGTTAAGTGCCGCTAAAGAAACAAGTGCCGTTAAAGAAAAAAGGAAGTGAAAAAAATAGATACCAAAACGTCGTAGTATTATGCCTCTAAGAAACTGCCCCATTAGACCCAGTTTTTAGAGGCACCAGCAACTGCCCCATCAAAATTACCACAAATAAATTAAATATGTAAAATTTGGATTGAGATCAAGTGCCGCATTAGGTACAATCAAATGGGGCACTTAAGAAGGTAGTGCCTCATTAGTAACTTGATAGGGCAATTTAAAAGAAGTGCCCTTTAAAAAGTGCCCCTAAATCCCCATTTTGTTGTAGTTAGTATTTCACATTAACCAATTAGGGTTTTTTTAGTAAGTAACAGGATGACTATATTCAACTGATTTTTGATTCCTCGGAGTGCAATTCTGATCACCTTGAATAGCTAATTGAATAAATAATGAGAAAAAAACTTGTTAACTTCTTTTGCCTTGTGGGCATACCGTAACTTGTAGCTGCACTTTGTAAATGTTTCCAATTGCATGAGAAGTATGTCAACTTAATTGGGAAGCTATGATGCAAAATATTTGAATTCATGTATGAGAATTATATAGGTGACAAACAAATACCACAAGTTTTTGTCCTGTAATGAATGCGTGGCAAAAAAGAACTAGACATTGCTAGCTACCACGTTTTACTAAATGGGATCTTGAACTTCGTATACAGATATTAATGGCTACCACATATATATAATGGCTTAGAATGTGTGGCAAAAAAGAGCTAGACATTGCTCGCTACCAAGTTTAAGTAAATGGGATATTGAACTTCGTATGTCGGATATAAATGGCTCTAGCTTACAGAAGACAACATGGTCCAAGAGAGGTAGTACATAAAAAGTCTCGTCCTAATTCCGATCGGTGGAGTGACTAATTTCCGTGACTTTAACCCGACCTGCAAGACTAGATGCCTCTTCTTCTACTTCATCACATTGAGATTTATGTTACTAAAAGGAATCCATGTTCTTGCATTATTCTTGACTCTCGATGATTTGGAACAAGAATCTTGCGAAACCTAATAATATGATGAATTTTAAGAATTTGACCACAACACATGCTTTTCTACTCAGGCCAACCATCTAAACAAATGATCTATTCATAGATCCATATCTTAGTCATGAGTTGAAGTGGTGTGATGATGATTTTCTACCAGTTGTTGTTCCTCCATTGGAAATAATAGCAAGCTCCGGCTCATTTGTTAAAGAGGCTAATGCGGCTGACCTAATACAGGCACAACGCAGGCAACGTTCTGAGTTTCAATGTGAGCTTTTTGTAGCCCTCTATTTCTTTTGTACATTAAGAGCACTTGGTGTCAAATATACTGAACTAACATATTTTTGGCGACAACAATTATCAAGAGTACACTTTATACGGCTATAAAGGTAAAAGAAATCACCAAGCTTAGTCAACTTGATCTCGTGATCAAAAAAAAAAAAACTTGATCTTGATATATTGCATATTTTGCCGACTTTCATAGGGTTACTTTAGTTTATCAAGCTTTCAACCTCAAATGCTCTTATTTATGCTTGACGTATCTATTTCAGGCAAACCCAGATTTGGTTCCAGCCTTGTTAACTTTAGCATTGAATGATTTCATGACCTATGATAAGGTGAGAGAGAGTTGTACCTATTTGGAAAGCTTAAACTTGAATTTTATTTCACTTTTAGAAGCTGGGTAGTAAGAAAGATGATCTGGTTTTGATTAAGTTTACATGCTACAAAGTCTGGGGCCCCAAATGGATCTTTACGGTTTAGGTACTAGTGAACTTAGCATTTCCCCGCTTTGGCATACATATTTGACTTTTAAAATCATGGCGTTGTAAATTCTACCAGCCTTTGTCAGCATTTCATGAGCAATTTGTGTCAAATGCACAAGGCCATAATAGTTTACAAAATTTCATGGTCTCTAAAGAACTAGAACAGAACCTGCAATCCCAAAAGGTGTAAATCCTTGATCCAGATGGATTTGGGGTCTATCAATGCGAATTCCAAAATGATCCATTATCCAAGTGTTTGTGTTTTTTTTTGGGAGGCAAATAACTGTTTCTTCTGTTTCAAGTATGATATATAGTTTTGTTGTATTCAATGTGGATGAGAAACAGTTGCAGATATGACATTATACTGAATTGCCAGCTCGATACCGAGGTCTCGGATCATGGACTAGGTTTTGTTGTATCTTCGTTTTAGTTTACTTCATGTTATTTTGTTCAATTGTTCTTGCCAAGTTTTTAACGCCTTGCCGAAATGCTACCCTGATTTTTTTCTCTTTTTGTCCTTTATCTTTCGTTGCTTGAAGCTCAGAGATTAGTAGGCCGGAGAATAAGGGGCTCTCTGCCGCTTTGAACTTGTTAGAGGAAGCAAAGAAGGAAATAGATTCTTATTCTAAGGGTGGTCCTGTTTCATTTGCGGATCTCATCCAATGTGCAGGTTAGCATGTCAGATACTATTACCATGTAAAATCCCTATACGCTGCCTTTATTCCAGGGATGAAGTGGTCCTGTTCGATCAGTGCATTATATGCAGGCATGTTATCCATGTAAACTGAAATTCACTTCTGAAAGTTCATTTATGAAATAGATAAATTCACCTTCGGGAACAAAAGAAGGTAGGAAAAAACACCCAAAGGCCAAGATCAAGATATGGCCACAACAGAGGAAATAAAAAATACATGAGGAACTCCAATAACCAAGACTGATGAAAGCAGATTTGAGTAGCATCAAAATTTTGAGCAGTAGCAGCAGACGTCAAGACAGAATTAATGGCATGCCCCAGAAATCTAATTAGGCTCATGGTATCCAACGGCAAAAAATAACCGCCAAAGTATACACAAAAGTTGCCTTCCCAACTCCCACATTTCACTTTTCAGATTTCTCCGAATGACCCTTTCCTCCTGCTGTAGCTCAGGGCCATATTCTTCCTTGCTCCATAACTTCAGAGCATCTTTCGTACCTTTCAACTTTTTGGCATATTGAGAGGCTGTAAATTTGCTGCTGTTGTAGTGCAGTTTCTGCTAGAGTTACAATACAGATTTTAAATTTTTTTGTTTGGCAATACAGATTTCCATTAAGAACAAAAAATACATACTAAAATGGCACCAAAGTACTAAAGCCATCCAAAAATGTTGCCAAAAGAGGGTATATGTTGCCAAAAGAGGGTGTACAATTATACATCAGTAGAAAAAGTAAATGAACAGTGGAATTACGAGGGACTGTAATTGATTAAATGACCTAAATAATCAACAAATGGATTTTTCTGATCCAACGTGCTTGATACATGGAGTATATATTTTCGCCCATTTAAGCAAGTGGAAAATGAATTCACAATGAAAATCCGCTCCACGAATGCCACATCATTTCATTCCAGCCCCAATGCACCTGAAATAATGCACCAGAATAAGGAACTAACTGTACTCTAGGGACACACTTAAAAGAGTAAAAATCAGCACCCAAAAAATGGCACCTGACATGCCATGGGATGAAAGATCGTGTAAAAGGAGGTTTTTTGCAAACTATATGCGTCCAAAACAACTAACCACATCTAAAAATCAAACATAGCAAGGTATACAATGACGACCGGACTAGTTGAGGTAGTAGTCTAGTCTGTAACGGATGGAAAGAATGAGGAAAAATCACTCTAAACTACCAAGACATGGGCAGGCAATAAAAAGCTACCAAGACATGGGCACTTCTATTGCGTGATAATGTTATGAAGTCAAAGAGGGGAAGCAATGAAGTTTGTGAGCCTGTGAAAAGTGTGGAGGTGGCACGTGGACTATGCCAAGAGCTATAGAGGTAAATGGAAGGAGGTCAAGAAGGCAACAAGTTTTGCAAAAACAGGAAGGAAGCTTGGTAAAGATCCAAATTTTCTGATTATACAACAGAGGTAAATGGATAATGATTTAGGTGCTCTTTCTCAATATAAAAAAAAAAAAATGCCGGTAGAAGGTTCTCAAATTTTCGTACCAGTAGTTCAAAATCATCGGTGATGAGGATGTTGTTAGGCTTCATGTCTAGGTGGACAATGCAACCCCCATTGCATTCTTCGTGAGGATACCGCAGCCCCCAAGCAGTTCCCACAGCTATCTTTTGGCGTCCAGACCATTCTAATGGATCTCGGTGATGACCTGAAACAACCAGAATCAGAGATCAGCTTAGATAAATCGGCTTAACTTAAACTGATTAAATGGGATAAAACTATGAATGCTTCGACTGAAGGACCAATAAAAAAGGTCAAGACTCAAGTCCTAGATGGAAGTTTGGTTAGCCCATGTAGCAACATGTCACATCTATATCAGCCAAAGATTGCTAAGTAACTTGAGTCTTTAACAGAAACGGCTCGATCAACTGAAAGAGCTGATCAAAATTCATGGAGTCACAGCTAGACAAACAAAGACCATAACACTCCCAATAATTAGTTGTGAGATCACTACTACAAGTTTTCTTACAGAAAACATGAATAAAAATACGAGTTAACCTCCTCCTGTCCTCATTACAGAATCCAATCAGCATAACAACATTTTGGTGATGAGCACAACTAAGAAGTTCCACTCCTGAGCAAAATTCTTGATCCCCGTGAGAACTTGCCAATTTGTGTTGCTTGACCGAAACTCTCCGACCATCTGATAAGACTCCTTTGTGAACAGATCCAAACCCTCCTTCTGCCAAGAAGTTAGCTTGTGAAAAATCCTCCAGTAGCAATCTCCAGCTCAGAATAGGTGAACCACCTTGGGGGGTTTCCAAAGACGGGTACCTTGTGTTCATATATCGAACACAAAGGAGGAGGCCCAAGAGGGGCATTGCTGGACCTAAGGCTTCTCCCATATTTCCACTGAGGTAATCCAAATTGAGCTTCTCGATCAAGTCTGGAAAATTTCTCCGAACAAGCCCTTGTTGTGGAAGTTTGAGCCCTAATAGAATTTGATCTCTGTGAGCTTTCTTCCACCATCCATCATTGGAACCTTAAAGTTGATGAGAATGGAGATGAGGTTTTACTGTCCGTATTGGAACTTGAATCATCGAGATCCGGAGTTTCTTTTGTGCAAAATGGTTCCATTTCCTTGAGATTTATTCCAGATAGGAAAAATGGCGATGCCCCAGGATTTGAAGCTGGATACTGATGAAGTTCCAACTTCAATTGCAGTAAATAGCTCCAGACTACTACTTGCAGTCACGGCAGGTCCCCGAATGGAATTCATAGCATCATTCTCTCTTCTAGTTGTCTCTTAGATGATTGATTTAGTTCAGATTACGATGGACATGCTGCTTCAGTTCCTTTCTTTGGTGACCCAACCAAGTTTAGACGCAGAACTTTGTGGGAGCGTTTCATCACAAAAATGTTGCATTGTAGCTCTTCCATACAGCGCTTTTGTTCATGCTTGAGCTGTCTACAAATTACCACAGAGATCACTCTAGGAACTTTCGGGAATAAAAATATATTGGTGTAACTGAATAATTTAATTTGAAAAAAGTCCCTTCACATGAATTCGGTGTTTGTTGGACCAGAATTATACCAAAAGCAAAAAACAAAAGCCATAAAGCATCAAAATGGAGCTTGTGAAACATCTGCTTTCTAAAGCATTTTCGAAGTGTTTTTTTCTGACTCCAATAAGCACAAAGCATAAGATGTGCCAACCATATTGGCAGTTTGCACAGCTTCCCAAGACAAAAAAAAAATTTAAGAAAGAGTTATAAGTAAGCCGTAGCAGGTCGAAGTTCAAACATAAATTAAACGTGTTCAAACTCGAATTATTACCTGTCCAGTAAAACCCAAGCAGCTTGAGCTCTCTTGGCCTCCGCAGCCACCGCTCCACTTGGTGATCTAGAAACAAATTTTATCTTCCCATTTATTTATTCAAAATGAATTAGGATGCAAATGAAAATAGTATAATTCAGGTAGTGTCTAAGCTAACACAAAACATAGAATTATACATTGACGCGCATACTTTGTTAGGATCATAAACATCATGGAGCCGAAGGAATCTGTGATATCAGATTTCTGCTCAGGACTTGCTCGTGAATAAACCATTGGTGGCCACTGGCACAATCTCCTGCAAATCTCGGGAAACTCCAAAATTTCCTACCTCTAGAATAAGGGAGTAAAAAAGCAGTTTTCAGCATTATACATCTATCAAAAGGCTTGAGAGTATTTGGTTTCCTTCATCTCATCCAAAAACTTGATCATTGTAACAAATTCAAAGGTCTTTTGCTGAAATCAACCATGAAATGATATGTAACCAAGGCAAATGTTGTAGAATATCGGATCATCAAGAGCAAAACCCTTCATATCTTGTTAGAGGAAGAACACAATGAAACGAAACAGGTTGCTTGAAAGAAAATGGATCTGAAAATATTCCAGTCAAGATCCATCAGACAAGCATAAGAAAAACAAGGAGTAAGCCCAATAGCCAGCTAGGCTGTACAGTTGAGAAATCAGTCGAACCAACAAGCACATAACCCGCTAGAACAACCAAGAAATGAAACAAAGAAGGTGCAAAACAGAAACCCAATGTCTTTTGAGGTCCCACTCAACCACTCAACCACATCACCCAAAAGGAACCGGTCGCCATAGCTATGCACAAAGTTCAAGTGAGGCTTGTAAACCAGATGGTTGGTTCCCCTGTGAACTGCCTCGGCGACAATCTATAGAGCCACAATTTAAACAGATTTAAAGGCCAAAAAAGCTAACCTTAACTCCATACAATTCAAAGCAGTTTCAAAGTTCTCATATTAAGTATCTTTTTTTTTTTTTTTTGATAACCTGGTGTCCGGGCCAGCTTTCGCGCACCTCGACTAATCCTGGGAGACCAATCCCACAGTCCACTAGCGGGGGGCCCATTTAAAGTCAGAGCTTTGCTATGTATGGACTGACCCTAAAAGAGTTGATAGCACCTAAGTGGTTTTAAAAGTGTGACCTTAGGAGCGAGTGATATAAAGTATCTTGTATATTACCAATGAAAATCCCTTCATCATAAGCTAATGTAGTAAGCTCAAACCTTCACATGTTTAAGTTGAGAAATTCTACGGGCGACAAACTCAGTATCCCAAACACAAGTACGACATATGCGATATCATTCAAAATTGTTTTTCAGATGGCTTTCTAGTCTGCAAATTACATAAATCAATTAACAAAGACAACTTTTTAGAGTTATTGACTTAATAATTCAACCTCTAAATTTTCAGGAATTCCCAAAAAAAAAAAAAAACCCAACATGATAGGAGTCAAAGCAGAGCAAAATTAAGATCGTTATTACTCACGTTCTTCGTCGTCGGCAAACTCAGGGAGAAGCCTTCCATCTTTTTCAAAACTTTCTTCAGAAATCCAAAATCAAATCGACGTCGGCGCCGACCCTCGTCGGAGATGATTCTGATCGGACTTCGGAGGGAGAGAGCTTCACTGCACTGTCAACGACGTCGTTAGAGGGAAACGCGAGATTATGTTGAAACCGGTTATTATGGTTTTGATTCAGTACATCCAAACCTATTTTAGGAAACATAAATTCATTAAGATCACATACTAATTCATTTTCAATTAACATGAAATTTTTACATGATTTGCATTTATCTGCGTTCTACAATATGAATGTCTCGGATTGTTGAAATATCATTGAGATAGATAGAAAACGTACTTAAAATCCCCTAAGAGTTATTGCAATAGAAGGAGATATGATTCAATGTATCCAAATCAATTTAAAGAAACAGAAATTCATTTAGATTAAGTACTAAAATGTATTTTATTTACAAGATATTCTTACATCATTTGTGTTATAATAATTTCTACGAGAAGAATGTCTCGGATTATTAAATAATGATCGATATAGGTAGAAATCGTCTTCGTAGTACCCAAGGGTTCTTAGAACTAAAACGACGTCGTTTTGGTGGCATGACATAGGTTGAACCTATGTCATGACGTGGAAAATAAAAATAAAAAAACTAAAAATTCAACTTCCCTCTCGTTGGATACAGAGAACTGAGAACAGAGAGAGGGTGTGAGAAGAAGAAGACGAAGACAGCCACCACCGGCGACGACCACCACCGCCATACACGACGAAGAAGACGCTTCCACTTCCTGCAAGGAGGAGGCCTCCTCCTTGAACTTCGACGAACTTCGAATCACGCGGACGTGGTTCGAACCATACACGACGAAGGTCTCTCTCTTTATCTCTTTCTCTCTTCTCGTTTGGCACAAAAATTGGGGTTCAATTTCATCCCGCTTCTAAATCGAGCACCCGTCTTATCAGTGGTATCAGAGCGGTCCATCCCCAGCCTGTGGGAATCCACACGAACCAGGTAGTTGAAGATCCAATTCCAAATCTCATGGATAATTCCCAAGAAAAAATTGGATCTTGGGATGAAAGAGAGCTATCGCTAAACTCCTATGATCAATTGGTTTCCAAGTTTGTAAATCCAGAACAAGAAAATGAATCTGTTCGATTGACCATTTTAAGGGATGTAGCAGAGTTGAGGCAATGGAGCGCTGTCCAAGGATATTGCGTCAACTTCAAAGAACTGACTGACAACCAATGGTTCACTGGAAGAAGATTTGTTGAATTGCTTCATAAGGGGACTCAAAGAGGAAATTCAAGCAGGTGTTCTACATTTTCATCCTTCCACCATGGTCAAGCAATGGGTCTAGCCAAATTACAAGAAATGACTATCGAATTTGCAAGGAGATCCAAGAATTCAGGTATGTCACTGCCTTTTGGCAATCAAAACCCCACTACTTCAACTAATGCATCATTACTAACTACCACAAAGAAGATTAGTTTGGAAATGGAGAAAAGGGAAGGTAGACCAACTGTTCGATCAATTAACTGTGAAGGTAAACCAACCACAAGAATTCACAGACAAGAAGAAGGTGAAGGGTTGAAGTCTAATCATGCCTCAAATCTAAGAATTAATGAGAAGTTTTCATCACAAGAAATTTACTGTTCCAAGATTGAGGAACATGAAAAACAGAATTTGGAAAAAAAAAATGGCGCTGATAGGTTTGCTTCCGAGTACAATGGATACTTGTGTATGTATCTCATTCGTTTAGCAATAAATGGAACCAGAAATTGGGATAAAAATTAAGTTCGGATGGACTGATAGGGAGTTGTGATCCACCTGCCCAGGTGGTCCATCAGATAGACCCTCCAACCAGAACACCAGGCAATGTAAAGCTTTTTGTCAAGAACATCGATACTTCAGTAACCTCTATGAAATTGAAGGAAATTTTCTGCAACTTCGGAACTTTACAGTCTTCAGTAATCGCGCCGTTGCTCTTGGCAGTTGCCCTAAATTTGGTGTTTTGAGTCCCAAACAACTTCGATTTTCTGTCTGGAACCACGTCATTGATCTCATTCGTAGTCGCGGACAAGTAATTTGTACCCCACCTTATTTACTTACGGACATTTTCATAGGTATGTTGTTGTGTGTGTGTTGGAACATATACATTATTGAGCTCATTCATAGTCTCAGGCAAGTAATTTGAACCCCACCTTGTAGACTTATGTATATATTCATATGTATAAATAAGTTCATACACACACAACTTGTGGAGTGTTTTCAAATTAATGTATCATGTATCGTAGGAAAGTAATTTGAAACCCACTTTATATACTTGTGTATGTTTTCATATGTATATATAGAAATATCTTTGTCTGTAAAAACATACTAGTACCTCCGTCCAAAAAGAGCGAAATGTGAACTTAAATTATAACGTATGTTTGTTGAAAAAGACTCAATCTTTTTGCTTAATTTCTAGATATCAATTGCCGACAATTACTAGATATCAATGAGTTCTTATTCATCTAAAAAAGTTCTTGACAAAAATATATTAGCACCCCACCCTATATGCTTATGAACATTTTCATATGTGTGTGCACGCGCACGCACGCGTGTAGGAACATATATGTTATTGACCTCATTCGTAGTCTCAGGCAAGTAATTTGAACCCCACCATATAGACCTATGTGTTCATCATATGTATAGATAATTACATTGTAAGTTTTCAAATTAGGATATGTACTAATGTTTAATTTCATATATATATATAGATGTGTGTATATGAACATGCTATTACCTCCATCCCAAAAAGAGTGAAACGAGAACTTAAAAATAATGCATGTTTGTTGAAAAAGTTTCAACCTTTTTGCCGCTAATTTCTATAAATCAACGAGTTCTTCTAATTTATCTAAAAGACTAAAACGTTAGAATTTTTCTTGTGATATGTGATGAACGCTAAACTTTTACTCTCTATTTATCTCTCTCTTTGTAGCTCATTTTCGTACTAACATGGATTGTTGCACTGATATCGTGAGAACTATGTGATTAAAGGTTAAAAGTTGTTGCTGAATTCTTGAGGACTTTGGCCTGTGAGATGTATGAACGTTTGACAGACTGACAGAGTTCATAACAGGTTACAATAGATCTTTCGACTGCAGGAAATTAATCGACATCATTTTGATGCTGTGGAGTGTGGAGGGCCTGAGTCTGTTAGTCTTGAAAGTCCAAAAAGTTTTAGGTTCACTAGCTTGTATAATTTGGAGTCGAAGGAATGTAATACTTACCTCGACCAATGGCTTGATGGCACAAATCTTTTTGATACACGTGGAAATTTTCTTCACGAGGCTTTCTTTAGATATATGGGTTGCATTCCCTTGTGCCTTATTGCCTTCTTTAATATAATTATACTTACCAAAACTATAACGCCGATGTAAATCTATGTGCTTTGAAGCAGTTTTGGAAACAATTGCAAAATCACTCGAATGCATTGCAAAGGTTGTCTCTTATGCAATAACTTATCATTATGAACCAATCACCAAGTACCCTTGGCTGAATGCAAATCATGAGTACCCTTGACTGAATGCACATCATATGGGGAACAATTTTATATTATATTCTGTGTGTAATGTGGAGTTTCTTGTTTATTGCTCTGAGTACCCCCCTTATAACCGTGTTCAATTTGATAGGCAGGTGTTCCATGGACTGAACAGGAACATCGGATGTTTTTACTTGGTTTGCAAAAGCTTGGGAAAGGTGATTGGCGTGGAACGCAATTACGTAATATCAGGAACACCAACCCAATGGCCAGTCATACCTAAAAATATTTCATCAGGCGAACCAATTTTTCTAGGAGGAAACGACGTTCCAGCCTATTTGACATTGTTGCAGACGAAGTTAGTATCTTTCATTCACTTTTCATTGTTTCTAGGAGGAAACCAATGTTTTTTTTTTTTTTTTTTGATCGGCAAAAAATTTATTAGTGAAACTTGATAAGGGTACATCAAGTTGGGGGAAGAGGGGAGGGGACTCCAAACGAGGTTGAAGAAATTAAAACATCTAATGGTTCAAATCCCAAAAAACACCCTGTGGGCAAAGCCCAAAGCACCTAGTGGTCTAGCCCAATACAAACAGTAAACACAAGTGAAGCCTAGTACATCAAAGGGCATACCCAATGCAAACATTAAAGCCCAAACCAAGAGCCCAAAAAAGAAACCCTAGCAACCATCTGCCGCTCCCCAAACCCTAGAGGTACTGTCGTCACCCATCCACCAACACTCCAGCACCACGACAACGCCACCCAACAGACCTCACCCCTTACCATTAGGCCCGAACTAGATCAGAAAAAGGGAAAAGAAGGAGGAAGAGAGAGAGAGAGAAGAGGAAAAAGAGATACATCGGAAGGCGTATAGGTTCGCCCTTCCCTCCCACCGCCATAGCAAGCCGAAGCCCTAGGGGGGAAGGTGGGGAGAAGAAGCACAGGAGCGGCAGCTAGGGTAAGAGTTTTTAGAGAGAGAAAGAAGAGGGGATGGGGAGCGTCTCTTTGTCTTTTTATGACCTTAAAAGAAGAAACAAACAGAAAAGGATAACACATGCATTTATCCAGCCACTTGTTTACCTTCCTCACTAAAGATCCCTGTGACTATGGATAACACAAGTTAGTGGCATGTTCATCTCCGTGATTTGTATCACATATATGCATGAGGCACACCTCTCTCTTTTTGGTATTCATACCGCATGTGTATAGTTAACCCTTTAGATATTCTGGTCTAATATTCATTGGGATTAATGGGCATTAATATTTGTGTTACTCTACTTTCAAAAGTCCTAAGAAGAGTCTTACAAGTTTACTTTATTTTCCAAATGTTCACGGCAGGATTCATATGGTTAGGCACTTAGGCTTCTTTAAACCAGACAAACAAACTAAGCCTTGAGTCCCAGTCAATCGAGGTTGGTAGTTCTTTTTGTACAACGATGTAAATCTGGTTTTTGGACTCTTGCGACCTGGGTTCTTCTAAATTTGTGAAGCACCCATGTTGGCAGTTAGAGCCTCAACATTTGAGCAAGGGTGTGGGATATGTATCCAGCACTCATAATTCCACGCACCCTTATAAGCACGTCTCTCAATATGTATGCCTAAGTAGTTGAGCTTATCATATAACTTTGCATTAAACACTTTATATACCCATTAAAATGCCTTAGGAGTGGGGTTTTACCATACTATAATGCACGTGGACATCATTTCACCCTGAAAAAGACAAATGAAATATTCAAGAAAAATCAGAATTTTAGATGAGTTTATCTTTTCACGGTTTCCTACTCTTTTTAGGGAAAGAGAATCAGATGAATTCAACACACTACCCGCACCTCACCCCTACCCAGTCGATGCCCAAATGGTTGACTTCATCTTTGGTAGCACTTGTCACCCATATGCCTGCTTTATTTTTCGTGCATTTTTTGCAGTCTGGTGATACTCCAATGGAATCGCATGGTTTCTTTGTGGTAAACCCTCCACAAGTGGAAGCACGGATAACCAACCCATTGCCTGCACCTCCTGCTTTGGATGAAGAATGTGAATCAATGGATTCAACCAACTCCAACGATGGCGAACAGGACCCACAAAAGCCAGACAGCTTGCAGTGCTGTTATCCAGTTGTTATTCCTGCTTATATCCCTCAATTCTTACCATTTTCTATTCCATTTTGGCCTGGGCATGTTGCCGAACCCGTTAAAACGGAGACACATGAGGTGCTTAACTATGAAGTGTAGTGCTTCATAAGTTTTTACCTTCTTATGGACTACTTTGGGCTATGACCCCAAACGTTTTGTACTTTTCTTAACCATGTAGGTTAGAGCAGGGACCATATTTAACTACTTTAGAAGTGTTTGTGTTTATGGGAATTCCTCAGTTTTAATTCATGCTTAAAATAGTTTTAATTCATGCCCAGTGTTCTAAAAGTCGCTAGTCGGTCCCAGGTCGGATGGCTGCCGACTAGTGACTAGGGGACTAGTCAGCTAGATTTTTATTTTTTTTAAAATATATATTCTCCTTCATCCTTCATAAGTTTTGAGTAAGTAGAATAACATAAGTAGCACATCAAATAAAAACGTACAAACTAAGTAAAACAAAATAGTCAACTACAAAGTTCGATGCTCTAAGTTCAAAATATGCGATGCTCTAAGTTTTTTAAGTTCGATGCTCTAAGTTCAAAATATGCGATGCTCTAAGTTCAAAATATGTGATGCTCTACAAAGTTCGATGCTCTAAGTTTTTCAACTAGGAGCTTTGATACGAAAAACAAAATATGCGATCCCTGTGACTGTCGGCAGCAACATCATTGTCGTGTTTGAACTTTGAAGAGAGAAGAGGGCAGTGAATCGTGTTTCCAGAGAAGAGTTAAGAAAACAAAAGGGGATTTAGGTTAGGGTATACCATTAAAAATTACACTACGGCCCAAAATTTTTGCAAATTCTTTTTTTTTTCACCCTGATTTTTGCGATTTCTTCCGATATGCCCGACTAGTCCCGACTTTTTCCGATTTGTGGACTTAATCCGACTGGGTGACTTGTTCGACTTGTCCGATTAGTCGCCGACTTGATCCCGACTAAGTCGGTCAGCGACTAATTCAATCGAATAGTCCCTAGTTGACTCGGTGAGGCCACGACCCCGACTTAGTCGCCGACTAGTCCCGACTTTTAGAACACTGTTCATGCCTAAAATTGTCCAAGGATGCCAATTTGGACTTGAAGGTGGAACTACTATTCAAATCTTGGTACTTCTGATTTGTTTCAAATGGACAACCGAATAAACTATGCCTAATGGATGACTTCAAACAGTTTACAATCATCTTGATCCAACTTTCAGTTTCTTGGGCACTGTAGTTCTGCAGCTATGTTCCTTTTCTTTTTGGTTGCTTTTGTTTCGCGTAACTACGAAGGTTTTGCCTACTTAAGCTTTTCTAATGTTGTATTGTTAGTTTGGGTGTTTGAACATTTGCCTGTCGTTGGCTGTGTGACTGAAGGATATTTCTTTGTAAGAAAAGATGTCATCTGGCTTCAATTAATGATTCTTTTATGTGGTTGAAGTGCTTCCATATCAATTGGTCCTCTTAAACGCCTTGATAATGCTCGGTTGGAGGTGCCATTATATGACGAGTGTGCAATTTCGCAATTGGGAATTTGCAAGATATTGTAAACTGTTTCTTAATTCAGAAGCTTCCTTTGGCCTTTCAAAGAAATTCTCTACTGTACTTTTCCGGTCAACATAAAAGATTTTATTGTGGTCATTATTCATTTCGTAGCTCACATGTTCTAAGTGTCCCTCTTAATCTTGTTTTCAGAGCAATAATGCTTGGGGGTTGACGATGTGTGCCCAAGGTGCTTAACTGGGTAGGAAATTGGGGATCAAATTCCAGTTCAATGTGATGTGTCAAATTGTATTTGGGTTGGATCAATTTTGGGTCCCAATTTTGACCATGGTCAGCCCTTGAAAGAGAAAAAAAAAAGAGAAAGTTTGATCACTTAAACTTGTATGTCAGATCTGATTGTTGGGGGCCGCCTCAAAATATTAGAGCTCAGATCACATATGTAGCTCCTTGTGTTGAAGTAAGGTACGTTCAAGTGGAGCCATGATTTTTGGTGGTATTTGTTTGTGGCAAACTGTGTTTCTTTTGTAGTTTAGTGGATCATTCAATTGAAAGCAGAGAGGAAAAAAATACTGCTACTTAAAGTAATTTTATTTGGTACTTGCTGTTACCATTGTATCTAGCATCTTAGAGAGCGGTTTAGCCTGTTTTTTCATCTCAATTGTGATGAAAAACAAATCGGGGTCGGTGATACTTAAAATGCTTCATACTGGCTCTCTTTTCGGCATAACAGAATCTCTCACTGATGTAGAAGAGTTTTAGGAAATGAGGGCTGTCCTTCACGTAATTACGTGTTTTGTTTATGTACCGAGTCATAACATTTACTTTCCACAGGCTACTGATGCGGAGGAGATCCTGAGATTTCTTATCTCCATTAAGGCGAGAAAAGTTGTGATCTCTTCAAGATCTATATTTGCTTAGTTCTGAGAAAGAACTGGCTTTACATAACCCTACGCTTGAAGAGAAGCCACAATTATCTCCAGCCAATCCAATAGGTATGACATAAATTGTGGGGTGTTTATTTCCAGCCAGTCCAATAGGTATGACATAAATTATGGTTATTCTTGCTCCTTGTAAAAAGACCAGATAATGAGGAAGGTGTTACGGTTTTCACTACAGAATCCGACTACGTACATATTAATATCATTAACGGAAACTCAATCCTAAAACAGTAGCATCAAATAAAATGTGAAGTACACAAATATAAAAGCTGAGATGACCTCATTTTGCGTTAAGAAAAATTTATTCACATCTATGGAAAACGACTAATTGAATTCAGTATCGCAAAGGTCCTGACCCCATTTTATACATTCAATGCAGCACAAAGTGCCCTAAAGTCTACCTTTATAGCTGCTGCAATCCGTAAGTGTGGTGGGAACGAAGAGAAAGGAAACTTACTATACGCGGCATATGGTTCACATGGGCAGGTAAGTTCTTTGTGCATACAACTCTATGAGAGGTTGATAATTATTTACCTCGCTTACAGAAGACTTTGAGGGAGCTATTGATTAATGCATACAATTGCTCTTCTGTGCCAATAGTGGGGATTGTTTGATAAGCAATTTGGGAGGTCAGATGCCCAAGAGCCAGATCCAGAAGGGAGGGTCCTCCAGTGGGAGAAAGCAAGTGTTCAGGAAATGAAAGACAAATTTACAGCCATCGGCTTCGGTCCTTGCCAGGTAATTTCCAAGTAGGAACGGATTATCTCCCATAAGCATCTGGAACCGTTGACCAAGCTGTGAAAGAGTCTGCAGATCCTTTGTGGCTCCCAGCGACGCACACGGCACAACCTCTCTCGCGTATTTGAACTGTCTCAGATGATTACTAGAGAGAACCACTGTCCACTGACTTTTCAGTTAGTGTCACATCAAAGTAACATGGCGCGGCCTCCTTTTGGTACAGTATCCATGGTTCAAATATTATTGTTTTTCCTCTTCTTGTTTTTCTTGTCAATACAAACTTGTAAAGTAAATTTTTTTTACCAAAATGTTAAATAAGTCCAGAGAGGATGAAAAGATTCTGGACAAAAAAAAAAAGAGTGGCTTTTTTAACCATGCCCAACACAACCGCATAGTTTGGAAGGGAGTTGTGTTGAAGATTGGTGTCGAGTGTTGATCATTGTGTTCTAATTAAATTGGTTTAACTTCCAAGATGGTGTTTAACTATTAGTTGAATAATTTTCTCTAACCTGGTTATTTTCCTTTTACTATGCACATTTTTGGCTGGCCAGCTCGCTGTTATGTCTGCATTCTTGGGTCCTTCTTCTTTTTTCTTTTTTTCAAAAGGCACATCGAAAAAGAGCGTAAGGATTTTTCAATGTGTCTATACATATACAAATGAAAACTTCTCGTTCTGTTAATTTACGGTTTTAAAATTAAAAATCGTTTCTAGAAGAATGTGAGTTACGTTTTCTTAATTTTTTAATTCGTGTTCGGACTATTAATCTGCGGTACCAATTCAAAACATACCATTCGCTTCAGGTCAATCCGAATTGAAGATTCACCCAAATTTTTTTTTTAACGCCCTTAAGTTTGACTATCCCAATAGCATAACGAAAGAAATTACAAAGTTAAAAGTTGACTTAACATATTGGATGGAGCTGATATTTAGCAGGCCCCCTCGAAATGTGCCTCTAAAATTCTTGAGCGGCTCAGATTAGTCATTCGGGATCCGTACTAGGCCCCGCAGGGCCTTCCCTGCGTGATTCTCTGCAAGGCTTTCCTTGCATATAGCATTGCTGCTCTCAATAATCAAAAGTAGCTACATTTGTTTCAGTAACAGAAAACAGTCATGCTCATAAAAATGACATTCACATGTTTTTTGTTTTCTGAAATTCACTTTAAGCAAATGTTTTATGAATTGTTCAATACGTACCAACCATGCACAGACGGCGCCGGGACCCCCTTGTGAGTCCCAAACAGTCAATTCGAACTGTTCGTCCTCCTCAAAATCAAATTTTGAGTGGGCAAACGCGGAAATCGATGCAATCGAATGGCCATCTGAGCTCGATCCAAAATCATCTGGCCGTCCAATTGCATCGATTCCTGCGTGCGCCCACTCGGAATTTGATTTTGAGAATGATGAACTGTTCGGATTGACCGTTCGGAATCCACAAGGGGGGCCCCTGCGCCGTCTGTGCGTGGTCGGCACCCCTTGTATTTCCGTTCCCACGGAGGTTAAAAAATGCTATTCACTTTCCCATACTAGAATGTCATTCAAAGATTGAGAAGAAAATATTGACTATTGGATTTGAATTTTTGCCGATTGATTTCGATTATATCATTGTTGATTTTAACATTCCTAAGCTTGACACCCTATAAATAGAAAATAAAAAAATGATAAAAATTGATGCGGTAAATTTGTATCCTACAAATGTAATTCTTAACTCAAAAGCTATTTCATTTCGCTAACCAAAAAACTCCAAGAAAAGCTAACCAATTCACTAACCTTAAAAAAAAACAACTCAAAATGCCGCAAAGGAAAAAGGCAAAAACAAAAAATAATTGGGTTAGTAGAATAAGCTGGTTTATTTCTAAAACCAAAGATTAAAAAAATCAAAAACTAAAAAAATCGGGTTAGTGAAACACCCCAAAATTTAACTGTTTTCCTAATTTTTTTTTACCAATTGTTCATTTAGGAGCGGAAAGTTTTGGTCTTTTTAGGTGGTTCACGTGGTGGGGTCTACCACAGACTGATCTATACACAGAGGATTATTTTCAATTTGTGTGTTTTTGGGTTTGAATTTGTTTGGTGTTTTGGGTAATTAGGTGAGAAGGGGAGGAGGATCAGAGAGCTGACGTAAGGTTAATTTCTCTCCAATTTTTTTTTTTTCCCCGAATCCCGGTTTGGATCCCCGTTCCCCGTTTGGGGCGGGGATGGAGGGGGGAAAATAATCCCCATTGGGGATCGGGGCGGGGACGGGGATGGGGGAGGGGTTCGGGGATCGGGGACGGGGATAGTAGTCTCCGGCCCCGCCCCGTCCCCATTGCCAACCCTACTCTTGACTGTGGCTACAAGCTCATATGGTTTAAGCTCAATTTTGCCAAATTCAGACGGAATGCACTGCACGTAAAGAACAAATGTATGATTATCTTTTTTACCTTTTTTTTTTTAAAATATAGTTTCTTACATTATATTCTGGGAAGGTAAAGAAGGCGTAGGCCTTACCAGTTTCATATTAATATGAATATGCCTAATCGTAGTTGCAAACCAACAACTGCGGATTTCTGCAACTTTAACGAGATCGTCACTATTGATAGAAATATAACTATGTTATATAGCATCACACATATATATATATATATATATTTCTGTTTGATGAAGTATTAAAGAATAAAATATTACCATGTTTTGCATCTACGGGAGTAGCAACTAGCAAAGGCTATACATCCTAGATTTCGGTACGGTACTTCAATTTCGGCTGCAAATCTATTATTGATTCCATCCATATATGGAAATCGAGTAAATGTGTCCACTGGAAGACATTCCCTAGGTCAAACACTGTTGAGTAACGGTTAACGAATTCACAATCGGCAATATATATTTGACATGCACTTTCATCACATGGAATGGATGCACCCAACTTTAACCACTTTGTTGTTAGAGTCAAACAAATAGTAGTAATGTGACTTGTGTTCAATTAACGGCTTCTCATCACACACTAATTAATGCATGACCAATAAAGTATGCACAGCCATAACCCAATCGTTCTTCATCAATGGACGCCCTGCCCTGTACGACTCAATAATGCACCATGTTTTAATTTTTCAAATTGAATAACTGTACAAAAATAATAATAATAATAATAAATACAATATACTCACAAATGAATAAGCAATTCAATTGAAACCATTTGGCTATGATGAACCAATTAGCCCAGGAAATCAACACAGAAATGAAATTGCATAATAAATACCTCATTTGATCACGGACATGAATCACTTCGGATGAGCTTTTGGTTTGCATCACAATCTGAAACAGAGATGGTAAACAAAGGTTTGCATCAAATTTGTTCACGCTCGATCACAACGAAAGCCAAACATACAATCTGGTGAACACCAGCTATCATTACTCAAATTCTTGAACACCAAAGACTCTGTCGCTTCTCTCTACCGTGCGCGAATGCAATTTAACGGTGAGAGATGAACAGTTACCCTTCCGAACTCTACGATTGTAGAGTCCAATAGACCGTTATTCCTACCCGTCGTAGCCTGCGTGAAAACCCGAAAGGGTAAGCTACGATGAAAGAAAACGACGGAAGGAAACCCTAGGAAAGCTCTATTCCTATTTCGTTTAGGAGAAGTAAAGTTAAGAAATTATACAATGTTGTTGGTTGACAGACAGCTGGTGCGCTACACTATTTTACACCACACATCTGATTGGGGCAATTTCAGAATTTATGAGCTGTGGAGATGTGTGGTGTTATAAGTTGTTAGAGCAGCACATAAAAATAGTCGAAGGGCACAATATTCTTTTATTGATGGGACCACCCAGTTAATTGAAGCCGCCCCACGAGGGGCCACTAAATGACAGACAGCTGCAAAATACTTAAAGCTCCCCTCAAAGCCCAGACGACGGCCATCAGAATAAGAAGGTTATTTTCGTCCGGAACAACCTAAAAGTGGCAAGCCACATTCTCCCTTATACGTATAGGTCTTTGAAATTTAGTTTTTGGGCTTGTTGGTACGAGTCTTCAAGGGCAGACTCAGTGAGTCGAAATCTGTTTGAACTCGAGCACGAGCATCTCTACATTACGATTATGCAAACTCATGGTCTCCATCAATGAAATTTTGCAGCTGCAATAAGCCCACGGATCTGTTGACGGGTAACAACACCGGAGGATTTTTTTTTTGTTTTTTTTTTTGTTTTCAGTTTGTTCTTTTGGTTTAGCTGTTTACCCGTCATAGGTGGTTTATTAGCCCCCTTTTGGGTGCTTCTGTCTACGATTTCATCTCGTGATCAGTGTTAAGGTTTGAGCTATTTACCCTCGGGATCTCTACTATCAGATCGTGGACAGGTTCCTAGCTTAGCCCAGTTGTTGGTCTTCCTCGGGCAAGGGTGCCACCGTCTAGATTTTGATAGTTTTGATTCATTTCTAATGTTTCTGATGAAATCTGTCTCGCCCTCGGGCATTTTCTTGAATGGAAATGACTTGACATTTTCTTGAATGGAATTGACCGACATTTTCGAAAGAAAAAAATTTACACCATCTTTAACACGACTGGTAACTACCAGCGCTTAAAACATAGTACGTAGATTAGATAACATGAGAAATGACAACATAACGAAATCATAATTTGACATTAAACTCCTCCAAGTTGATAACATAGTAGGTAGATTGCCTCCCACGAGAGTCTTAAAAAAAAAAAACCCATAACTTAACATTGCTTCACAAGCAAATGGCAATTCGAGTTTGTTTTCCATTACATGCACCATGGAAAAGTAGCTTCTAGAGTACACGAAACTCCCCCTACGAAAGTAGCCCCATAAATATACCATCAAGCACACACAACACTTCTAGGATCTTGTTCCCTACAGATCACAAGATAGTCAATGCAACAGTACTTTCTGTATAGAAACATATATGAGATCTCAATGCTGCACAACAAAAACCCTGGTAAATTTACTCTTGCTAAAGGAAGTCCATTTTAGACAAAATCCAATTAAACCATCGATGAGTTAAAAAAACATGGATTGGATGATCGTACCTGTGTTCCAACAAGCACTCCAGATACTTCAAAACCTCATCGATTGGTGTGGCTATGATATTGCGGCCAACCTCATAGTGAATGATACCAATAACTCCTAGCTCTGGCTTGACAAGAGGTCCCCCAATAACACTACCCTACATCACAGTATGTGTAAAGTGAAGAACACAGTAAGAAGATCATCAGAATGATGTATGGTATGCAAAATATAAGCCCAGATAATGAAAAGAACATCAATAAAAGATTAATCAATTTAGGACGCATAACCAATTGAAAAATAGGCAATGGTGCCAATAAGATCGAAGCACGAATACGGACAAGGATACAGACACGTTACATGCTAATTCCAAAAAAAAAAAATGAAAATAAGGGGAAACGGACACGGCAGGATAGACCAGGCAAACATAGTTAAATACTACTTCCAACAGATTTTTAGCTGTTCATATGAATATGGCACTCGAACAACAAAACAAATAATATAATTCGGTACTTATACCATTTACCTTTTTTTGATAATCCAGGTATCCGGGAAAAAGACAATAACACGCACACAATCCAGGAGAGGAAACGCTCCAAATGGTTGACAGGCGTACTGATCAAGTCCAATTCCGCACCTTGTGTTTCGAAGAACTAATCATGGGGCAAAGAATATTTATAAACAGATACCTCAAGTCAACAGTTGATGAGTGGTGTCATTTTTTACACCATTTATCAACCATGACATATTGCAACAAGATACGCAATTCGTTGTTCACTTTTGACTTCAAAAGTAGCTGACAGTGAGCTATCTTCTAACCTTGTGCAAATTCACCCATTTCATTTGCAAAATCTCTGCATCTACAATGGGCTAATATCATTAAAATAAATGATCCTTGAGCAGTTCATAATTCACATATTCAGTACATAGGAGAAACCACAAAACAAAAAACGCCAGTCTCTGCTAGTGCTAAGAGTCTAGGACCTAAAACCTCTATTAAAACCTCTAGCGTTACAAACCTAAAACAACTGGCTGTCAATATCTTTCACTAGAACAACATGACTGCGCAAAAGATAAGGTCAAATAAAAGAATTCATGTGTTAGGCAATCATATAGCAGTACATTGTGACTCACACGCGCGGAGAGAGAGAGAGAGAGTTACAGATCGTGCTTGAACAGCTGCGTGTATATCCTGCCCAGAAGTCCTTGCATCAGTCTGCTTGATTTCGATCTCATTGATCAGCATATGACTAAGAAAAAAGGGCAGCACAAGTTATAGTCAGTATAACACCTCCATCGTTTTAAATATATATGTGAGAGAAATCCCAGGTCAATCAAATAAACTTTAAGTACCCTGTGAAAGCTAGGCAATAAGTAAAGTCTGTGTCATGCAATCCGCGACCCCGACTGGTACAACCCACAGCCAACACGTTGGTTGCAAACATTTTTGCAACCGGTGCTACTTTTTGTTGTCCAGGAGGCGTAAACTTTATAAAGGCAATATTCGAAGAAAAATCAGCACTCAACAAGGTACCATCACATGTCTCTTTTCCATTCAGCACCTCAACAGTGACCTGCAATTGAACATGAATTACCAAACATGAACATTTCAAGTGATGAGGAACTAAACCGAGCATGAACTGTAGTTTGCCACGTCCAAGAGGGCAGAAAAATGATGATAACTTTTTTAAATGACGATGACGCAAGTGTAAATGTCCAACCCTCCACAAAATAAAGAAATAGAAAAATGATAAGAAAAACAAATACTGTGGCCGAGATGAGCATAAGAGGGACATCAAGCGATAAATCAAAGTTATCAATCCCTGAATGTATTAATCACCCCCATCCCACTTAAAAGCTTCAAAAACACCTCAGAAACAAAAAGAATCTTGTAAATATATGCAACGAGATTATGGTAAACATAAAAGACCTCGATTTGCATACCTATTATCATATTTTTTCGAAATGATCTTTTTCCTGTAAGGATATATCTAGATCAATACAAAGCCTCGTAATTCGAAACGCGATAAGCAGCAAATACACATGTTTCACAAATACCTCTCTATCAAGAGTATCTTAAGTGATACATATAATCCTATTGCAAAATGCAATACATGATAAGTTACCATATGCGTGCCATACATGATGTACAATTTCTACCAACTATTTTTCTTTACTGTACTTAAATACACTTTCGGAGCATTGATAATGGTTTCAAGTTTAATTTCTTTAAGAGGAAGAAAACTTCTTTTGCTTTGTTCACATTCTTGGTGTTAACTTTGGGAACCATTCGAAACCTTAAAGTTGCTAATTAAATGGTACGACACCTAATTTGGTGTACTAAGAGACCACAGAGAAAATAGTACACCACTACATTGAATGAGAAACATTAAGGGTGCAAATTTGTCAAGGCATAATGGCATATGACCAGTCGTTTTAAAGTTTATCTTAACGGCACTGAGTATTGATGCACGAATATCTTCCGATAAAGAACTTACCTTTAAGGGTTAACAATTAACTCTATTTCACATTTTGCTTTCTAGACATAAGTGTTTGTTCTTTTTGATGTTAAAAACATTACAATATAAGCAATTTGGGAAAATCGAAAGAAAATATCCCAATTTGACAAGAATGAGTAAGCCAAAAGAGTCGTGTGTTTTTTCAGTAGGTAAAATGTTTTTTTTTTTCATGTTTGTGAAAAGTAGAGATTTAGAAAAAAGGGACACAGCATGGTTGGTGTCACAATCCAGCTTACAACGCCCATGATGATCGCACAAGTGCTTAGGGCCCAGCGTGTCAAACCTATTGTAATGGCCCTTGGCCTTGGCCTTTTGTAATTCCCTTCATAATTCTCCTTTTCGTTAAGGGTCGCTCTTGACCTAGTTTTTCTAGTCGCAGTTTTGTAGATAGGCTTATAACCCCTCAAGCAAGGAGTACGTTTTTTCTTGTCAAATGAGAACTGGCTAAAAATGCATATCATCTCGGCAGGTGGCGACCAATGTATGGAGGTTTTAGTGTCTTTGTCTCGACAGAGTGTCCTTGTCTATGCATTGTAATCATCTTCTATTGATGAAATATCATTCATTAGCTACTCAGTGGTCTCTCTATTGCTTGCTTGCTAATTTTGATAGGTATTAGCAATGTGTATTGAGCATGGCGGACTTGCCTAACGAGGATGAATTTCGATTCACCAATACTTATGAACGTCATGAACACAAGCAAAAAAAGCCTCAAGAAAGAAGAGTACAGTCTGAGGAGTAAAGAAATTTAGAGGGCTACAATATATTTTTGGGCAAAACCGATTCAAGCACCATGTGGTTTGCCTCATGAGCGCCGTATACTCCCCATTATTTAAAAAGACCCACAAAGGGGACCTTGATACGAGGCTTAACCACACGAGGCAAACCCCTGGAGGCTAAATGGAGTTTGCCCTCTTTGCATGCTACCACAAAATGACTACTCAATTTACATTGCAAAAACATTAAGAAATTTAGATCAACCAAATCAAAATCATTTTGAGGTTCCAAATACAGAAAAAGAAGTGCAACCTACAAGACCCACTGTTTGTTTTGGAATGAAAACATAATCGATTGGTAGGAAAGATTGAGAGTGACTATACAATCCACTTATGACCCTGCATCACTTACCATCGCTACACTACCCTTATCAAATATTCCAATTCAACCTAAACGTGAAATAACAACACGCAATATAAGGAGGGACCTATGGTAGGGGTTGTAGTCAGATTGATTATTTGTAAAACTGAAATACAAAAAGTAAAAGAAATATAGGAGTTTGATAACCAACCGTCACTTGGAGTTCTTTGATTGTGGGAAAACTTAAACGGCTTGCACAAGTTGCAACAACACCATCCGATCGTATTATAGTCCCAGGGAGTAGAGCCAATATCTCATCACCTACATAACAAATTGCGATTTTTAACGTAAAAATGGAGCCTAGAACCATCTCATGGACAAGATTCCCGAACACAATACACAGGAAGTATGTGACCTTACCTTGTTGGACAGCTACCAAAACAAGAGAGCCCGCCATCTTACTCCTAGCCGTTCTAATCATCGCGTTCGTCACAGCATCTCCGTTAAGAACAGAAAGAACGCAACCATATTGTTCAGTGCTAGGCCAAACAGGTTTACTCGGAACAGCACCACTTGTATTACCTAACAAGAAGAAACGTGGATGTAAGCAGCTAAGATGCACGGACATCGGAACATATATATATTCAACTTTAAATTGCAAAAAGTAGACAAAACGAAACATCTAGGACCCGACGATTTCTTAATCCACTTTCCTAAACACTTAGCATCAAACGAGTTTGTTTTTCAATGAAACAAACTTCGATACCCAGATCTTCATCAGTTAAAAGATCAATTTGACGGCCAACTCGGAACCAACACAAACGTGTGAGGTATATTCATGTTTTTATCACAGTGACAGTGCCATATCACGCCTCTCATCGATTTTCAATTGGCGACAACATCCCAAACAGGTAGAACTGTTGCACACACACAGAGAGAGAGAGAAAGAGAGAGAGAGAGAGAGAGAGAGAGAGAGAGAGAGACGTACGAGATCGAGGGACAGAGCCGTCTTCCATCTCCCGTCACTCGGGTTCCAATTTGATCGATTTATCGATCTGGCGTGGAGGATTCAGTATATAAATGGTAAATTACAGCATTTTTCGAAAACTTGCGGCTAATTATGTTGTTACCCGATAAAAATTTATAATTTTACAAATTGACCCCGTCGTGTCCCTCTCTGTGTCCCCTGCAAAAAAAAAAAAATTCAAAAAATTAAGACACACATACATGTTTCTAGCCATGTCTAGACACTACGATACGTTGACCTCCAGAGATTTCGGTGCTTCATAAGTGACAAGTATAAAAAGCAAAACACTAATGTTTTGTTATCATTAGCGAGGACTAGAACAAGGGGAAGAAAACATGATTAAAGAGAATGATTAATGCCTGCAGAAGAAGGGATTTTCCGAAAGTTTACTGATTGTGGCAGCAGAGATGGGTTGCACAGAGATGTTGTAGACACCCCAATTTAGGTCTTCTACGATTTTTGGACCATGGCCTAAGCGGCCTCCCCGATGATAAAGATAAGGTCAAAATACCTCGATAATGCTTGAAGTGACGCTTCTTCAAATTTCAAAGACCAAGAACTTCTAAACCCATCCTTTACACCAACCCCCAAACCCTAAAAATTCTTGAGCGCCAATGCGCCAAAATTTCCAAAGCGTGTGGGCAAACCAATAGCATTTGTGCGCACGAGTTCAACTTGTGCGTAAGAATGGAAACTTGTGCGCACGAGTTGACTAATGCACGCCAAATTTTGTGCAGGCATCTTAAAGGAAAATATTATGATGAGGAATCGATTTCTGCAACCCCAAACGCTCATCCCTTGTTTCCTTGTCCTTTTCCAATACCATACTACTATATAAACTCTTTTTCTCCCTCCATTTTTCACCCTAGCATTTGGTAGACTTTCTCCCTCTCTTTCTCATGCATTTTTCAGCCTCCTATACCAACTCCCACAACCTCTCATACTCAATCACCTGGTGCTACTATCACTCCATGCTATCTCCCTCATTAGTTCACCTTCAAAACCCAAAAATTCAATATTTTCAAAGCCTAAAAATCCAAAAATTCTAGTCCCATACATTCTTCATAGTCTTCATCCAAACTAAGCTCCCTAAAATCTTCTGAAAAACACACTTTCAGGTTTCAACTTCCCCATCAACGTCCAAGCATTGATCATTTTCAAAAATCAAGTTCAAAGGAGCAAAAATCAAGCATTTGAAAGGTAAAAAAAGAAATAGGCCTCAAGGCCACTTTTCGGCCTTTGAGGGGACTTGTTTAGATACACTTCGATCCTACATATTGAAGTTGTATTTAAAATGAAGCCTACAATATGTCAAAATAATTTTTCAAAGAATCAATCCTGGAATGGCATTGTGCGCCCAATTACTATTCATGCGCCCAAATACTATTTGTGTGCACAGATGCTCTGTTGAAATTATTTTTCTAAAATCAAATTTTGCACAAATTTATAGAAATTTTGAGCTTCTCATTTTATTTTTGCTTACTGGTCACATTAAAATTACATGGGGAGAAATACTCCGATCGAAAATGAATTTTTATGTCATCGGAGTAAATTTTAAAAATATTTTTTCTTACTGTACCTAGAATCGATAGTCATTACAATATATTAAAAATTGTCATTTAAAGATTACTCTTCTCACGTTTTAGCAGCAAAAGTACTAATTAAACTTGCATAATCAAGTTTCTCCACCATAGCCTTTTCAACAACATAGGCAATCCATTCAAAATAATGAAATAGGGTCCAAATTATATTACATTTGGGCTCTTTCACTTGGGTCTTATTTTAAATTAGGCGCTCAAAATTATTAGCCAAATTAAACTTAATGTTTTTATGTATATGTTAACTTTATGGACCTATTATTGGGGGCCCCCAAAATTAGGAAAAAATTGGGGACTTAAAGTGGTCGCTTTACGAGTTTTAGCCCAGAGCCAGCTCTGCAAGGGGTTGCCAGTGTCAAGACCGGCTGTGAAAACTCTGGTGCCAATGGCGGAGACGGTTCGAAGCCGCCTCGGGTTGTACTATCCTCTGATCTCGATCATTACCTCAAAGATCTCCATAACGCCTTGCTTGGATGCATCCAAAACCCCCCCTCCAAAGTTTAGACCGGGTGAAAAAGGTGGGCCCTAGTGCATTTGCTGGGTTTGGAAACCCCAACTTCTCCCCCCTCATCGTTTTCTCTCATACCCCTTCCTCCCCCTGATAACTTTCGGGCACCCTCAGGGCTCCCCAAAAATTATCCGGCTTAAGACCCCTTGGTTTTTGACGTTTCTAGCCCTCCTTATCCCCCTTGAGAAACCGTAACTCCTCCATCTCTGCGTTGTTGCCATTTACATCGACCAGAGAAGAACTTTGTGCGATCGACAGCGATTTGTGTGATTTGTTGGGGATTTCGTTGCAATTCACGCTTGAGCACTCAGGTATGGGTTATGATTGTTACGAATTGCATTTTTGGAATGGGGTTAAACATATTTTGTTGTATCTGGGCTTGTTTATGTAGATTTAGGGCTTTTTTTTTTACTCTTTTCAGTCGATCTTGGGTTGTAGCGATCTGGTTTTTTATTTTTGGTGATTTTGTTTGATTTTTAGTGTGTTGGGTAGATTTATGTTTTGTGATGTATGATTTTTGTTCATATATTCGTATTTGTAGGTCGAGGAAGGGTGAAATTGCGACAAATGTTTTAGGTGTTTGCAATCGAGAGTTGTTATTATGATAACTTAGTGCTTGAAATTGCGACAAATGTTTTAGGTGTCTGAGCCAATTATTTAAAACAAGCCAGAGTTGTTATTATGATAACTTAGTGCTGCTGTTGATGTTGGACCTGTTTGAGGCATGAGTAATGTTATTTCTGGGCTGTGTAACCTGTTTGAGGCAAAATCAAGTATGTGTTAGTGAAATTGTAGGCTCTGTTAGTGTTAACCTGTTAACATGTTTGAGCCGAAATCTGGGCTGTGTTTTGTTTAACCTTGTTTAGCCTAAATCTGGGCTGTTTGGTGTATCTTTGTTCTTAACAGGTGTATTGCAAGTGCCACTGTAATTCAGTGACAAATATATTAGTTGAGAAACCTGAGTCCATGTGACTTGAGAAACCTATTTGTTGTTGCTGCTCTGTTATGGACTGTCTGAGAAACCTGTTTGTTGTGTGTAACGTGCTCTGTCTTATGGACTTTATGCAGCAACTTTTTGTTGTTGATGCACGTGTCTGAAATTCTGTGATGTATTTTGTGTTGAAATCTGGGTTTGTATATGTTGAAACCTGCCCAATGTAGGTTGAATTATGGGCTACAGTATGTGGGGTGTTCCTGGGCAATGATGAATATTGAGCTCATACTGATTGAGTTTTGTGTTTCCATCTGTGATTTATGGATTTGTATCCTATGATTTCTACATTTGTGCTCTGCAAGCTCAGATTGGTGGTGGTGCTCTGCAACCTCACATTTTAACTCAAGTGCAGGTGTGTGTGTGTGTGTTGGAATTTTAATGGACAGTTCGGGGTCAGTGATGCAGGTGTGTTAAGGCATGTTAAGTGCTGGTAATGCTTTAACGTGGGTAAGTTCTAGTAATGTTGTTATTACTTCCATTAGTATTGTGTTCACTGGGGTACTTCTAAACCAGTTTGGCTGGGATACATTCTGAACACTGAATGTTTCCTTCACTGGGGTACTTGTTTTTCTGTTTGGCTTTGCTGCATTTTGAACTCTGAATTTTTTTGAGCGTGCGACCCACGTTTATGACCCCTTTGTGTTTTTTGTTAGGCTGTAACCTAAAAAAACGTTTTTCCCAAAAAAAAATTATTTAAAATTATTATTTTCAATCACGTAATTTAATATAGCTTGAAATTGTCCAAAATTTATAAAATAGATTAACTTTTGTAATTATATAATTAATTTAATGCATAATCAAAATTTGTTATACCAAAGGGCAAAATAGACATTTGACAGCTTTTTCCATTATTTACCCCCTCTTATTTATAAAACATCCAAACCAAGTCAAAAGTTATCCCCCTGTATAATCCACCATCCAAACTATCTACTTTTTTTTTATCACTCCTTCATAAACATCACATCAATGTGGGTCAACCCTCCAAAAATAATACCCCCTCTTATCTTATACCCCCTTTAAAACTTATCCCCCTGAAATTTTAGCACCATCCAATCGGGGCCTAAGTGTTGTACCATTTTATTATGTATTTATTTTTAAGAGTAATTATGTGGACCGGCCTAAGTTTTGACATTATCAGGTTCATTCCAGACCCAGTTTGATGGTAAAATTGTTAGTTTTTGTAGAATTCGTCGAGGAGATTAGGAGTGTCCACGGACCGGTTTTTAGCAGTTTCTGTTCAAACCAAAATCGAACCGCTCATGGCGGATTTTCATTTTCAACATCCGCAGCAGTCCGTGAGTGATGCCATTGCGGATCGGTTAGGTTGTGGATTGAACGGATCGGTTGCGGATTGGTTTGCTAGTTTGTAAAAACATGCGATGAGAGCTGAGAAACACATAAAAATCCCATGAATCTCTCCAACATTAATTATATTACTTGTCATAAGTAGGGTGTCCACGGGTCGGTTCTTGGCGGCGCTCATGGCGGATTTTCATTTTCAACATCCGCAACCGTCCGTGACCTGGTTGCGGATTGGGCGGTTTAGCGGATCGGGTGATCCGCTGGACACCCCTAGAAGAGATTGACCATTATGCAAAAAACGACATTGTGTGAAGGACATTAAAAAAAACTAACACACACCAATGGGAAATCCATTTACTTGAAGATAAACTAGCTTGAACCCGTGCTATGCATGGTTGTACGCAACTATATAATTAATTTTTCAGTTTGCAACCAACTTCAAAAAAATTCCAGAAAAATGGGTAAATCATTTACCGTGTTTGCCTTGTGTAATCAGAGTAGAATTCGCTGTAAGATTGAAGCTGATAATGATAGTGAAGATCAAGTTGGTCGAAGGGACATTCTTAAATGCTTTGGGGCTACAATTGGCATGGTAAGCGTAAGACCAATCAATTTTATCTTATTTTTTGTCTTTTGCATTTCTGACCTCTTGGCCTAATTGTAGTACCTATGAAAGTTGCTAATTAGTATTTCACATTAACCCATTAGGGTTTTTTAATAAGTAACAGGATGGCTATATTCAACTGATTTTTGATTCCTCAGAGTGCAATTCTGATCACCTTGAATAGCTAATTGAATAAATAATGAGAAAAAAACTTGTTAACTTCTTTTGCCTTGTGGGCATACCGTAACTTGTAGCTGCACTTTATAAATGTTTCCAATTGCATGAGAAGTATGTCAATTTAATAGGGAAGCTATGATGCAAAATATTTGAATTCATGTATGAGAATTATATAGGTGACAAACAAATACCACAAGTTTTTGTCCTATAATGAATGCTAGCTACCAAGTTTAACTAAATGGGATCTTGAACTTCGTATACAGATTTTAATGGCTGCCACATATATATATAATGGCTTAGAATGTGTGGCAAAAAAGAGGTGGACATTGCTAGCTACCAAGTTTAACTAAATGGATACTGAACTTCGTATATCGGATATAAATGGTTGTAGCTTACAGAAGACAACATGGTCCAAGAGAGGTAGTACATAAAAAGTCTCGTCCTAATTCCGATCGGTGGAGTGACTAATTTCCGTGACTTTAACCTGACCTGCAAGACTAGATGCCTCTTCTTCTACTTCATCACATTGAGATTTATGTTACCAAAAGGAATCCATGTTCTTGCATTATTGTGACCAGTGTTGACTCTTGATGATTTGGAACAAGATTCTTGCGAAACCTAATAATATGATGAATTTTAAGAATTTGACCACAACACATGCTTTTCTACTCAGGCCAACCATCTAAACAAATTATCTATTCATAGATCCATATCTTAGTCATGAGTTGAAGTGGTGTGATGATGATTTTCTACTAGTTGTTGTTCCTCCAAAGGAAATAATAGCATGCTCCAGCTCATTTGTTAAAGAGGCTAATGCGGCCGACCTAATACAAGCACAACGCAGGCAACGTTCTGAGTTTCAGTGTGAGCTCTCTGTAGCCCTTTATTTCTTTTGTACATTAAGAGCACTTGGTGTCAAATATACTGAACTAACATATTTTTGTTGACAACAAGTATCAAGAGTACACTTTATACGGCTATAAAGGTAAAAGAAATCGCCAGGCTTAGTCAACTTGATCTTGATATATTGCATATTTTGCCGACTTTCATAGGGTTACTTTAGTTTATCAAGCTTTCAACCTCAAATGCTCTTATTTATGCTTGACGTATCTATTTCAGGCAAACCCAGATTTGGTTCCATCCTTGTTAACTTTAGCATTGAATGATTTCATGACCTATGATAAGGTGAGAGACAGTTTTACCTATTTGGAAAGCTTAAACTTGAATTTTATTTCACTATTAGAAGCTAGGTAGTAAGAAACCTGATCTGGTTTTGATTTAGTTTACATGCTACAAAGTCGGGGGGGGCCAAATGGATCTTTACGGTTCAGGTACTTGTGAACTTAGCATTTCCCTGCTTTGGCATACATATTTGACTTTTAAAATCATGGCATTGTAAATTCTACCAGCCTTTGTCAACATTTCATGAGCAATTTGTGTCAAATGCACAAGGCCATAATAGTTTACAAAATTTCATGGTCTCTAAAGAACTAGAACAGAACCTGCAATCCCAAAAGGTGTAAATCCTTGATCCAGACGGATTTGGGGTCTATCAATGCGAATTCCAAAATGATCCATTATCCAAGTGTTTGTGTTTTTTTTTGGGAGGCAAATAACTGTTTCTTCTGTTTCAAGTATGATATATAGTTTTGTTGTATTCAATGTGGATGAGAAACAGTTGCAGATATGACATTATACTGAATTGCCAGCTCGATACCGAGGTCTCGGATCATGGACTAGGTTTTGTTGTATCTTCGTTTTAGTTTACTTCATGTTATATTGTTCAATTGTTCTTGCCAAGTTTTTAACGCCTTGCCGAAATGCTACCCTGATTTTTTTCTCTTTTTTTCCTTTATCTTTCGTTGCTTGAAGCTCAGAGATTAGTAGGCCGGAGAATAAGGGGCTCTCTGCCGCTTTGAACTTGTTAGAGGAAGCAAAGAAGGAAATAGATTCTTATTCTAAGGGTGGTCCTGTTTCATTTGCGGATCTCATCCAATGTGCAGGTTAGCATGTCAGATACTATTACCATGTAAAATCCCTATACGCTGCCTTTATTCCAGGGATGAAGTGGTCCTGTTCGATCAGTGCATTATATGCAGGCATGTTATCCATGCAAACTGAAATTCACTTCTGAAAGTTCATTTATGAAATAGATAGATTCACCAAAAATCAAACCAAAGTAACGGAAACTCAATCCTAAAACAGTAGCATCAAATAAAATGTGAAGTACACAAATATAAAAGCTGAGATGACCTCATTTTGCGTTAAGAAAAATTTATTCACATCTATGGAAAACGACTAATTGAATTCAGTATCGCAGAGGTCCTGACCCCATTTTATACATTCAATGCGCGCAGCACAAAGTGCCCTAAAGTCTACCTTTATAGCTGCTGCAATCCGTAAGTGTGGTGGGAACGAAGAGAAAGGAAACTTACCATACACGGCATATGGTTCAAATGGGCAGGTAAGTTCTTTGTGCATACAACTCTATGAGAGGTTGATAATTATTTACCTCGCTTATAGAAGACTTTGAGGGAGCTATTGATTAATGCATACAATTGCTCTTCTGTGCCAATAGTGGGGATTGTTTGATAAGCAATTTGGGAGGTCAGATGCCCAAGAGCCAGATCCAGAAGGGAGGGTCCTCCAGTGGGAGAAAGCAAGTGTTCAGGAAATGAAAGACAAATTTACAGCCATCGGCTTCAGTCCTTGCCAGGTAATTTCCAAGGAGGAACGGATTATCTCCCATAAGCATCTGGAACCATTGACCAAACTGTGAGAGAGTCTGCAGATCCCTTTGTGGGTCCCAGCGACGCACACGGCACAACCTCTCTCGCGTATTTGGACTGTCTCAGATGATTACTGAAGAGAACCACTGTCCACTGACTTTTCATTTAGTGTCACAGCAAAGTAACATGGCGCGGCCTCCTTTTGGTACAGTATGCGTGGTTCAAATATTGTTTTTCCTGTCTTCTTGTTTTTCTTGTCAATACAAACTTGTAAAGTAAATTTTTTTTACCAAAATGTTAAATAAGTCCAGAGAAGATGAAAAGAGTCTGGACAAAAAAAAGAGTGGCTTTTTTAGCCATGCCCAACACAACCGCATAGTTTGGAAGGGAGTTTTGTTGAAGATTGGTGTTGATCATTGTGTTCAAATTAAATTGGTTTAACTTCCATGGGCACAGATCGGTGCGAATAGTTTTCAGTTTTTGAAACGAAATAAAAAAATAGGCCAAATGCTTTTGGACAATTGGATACACCGAATCCATTTCATAATTCCAAACAAAATAATCCTGGTTGTTGAATAATTATTTTAGTTGGCATATATATATATATATAATCAACTCAATCGGATCACTATAGACATTTGATTGACTATTTTAGTTTGTTATTTAGAGCATCATTATCAGGCGCACAAAAAAAGAACACCAAATTTAACCCCCAAAACACCTTTTATAATTTAGCAAGTCACTTATTCAAAAATTCATAAAATCAGACTCTATATTCTAACTTCACTATATTAAACTATTCTTTCTTTCTACTCCTGCTCCCAAAAAATAATAAAAATAAAGTGAACCGTGCATGAACAGTGCCACATCAAATTTGAGTAGCCACTGCAACAAAAATAAATTTGATTAATTGTTTGGTGAGGCTGATTTTGAGGGGGTTTGACTCTCTACATTTAGTTAAAAGGTAATAATTTAGGTATCCTGATAATAATGCCCTTAAAAAATAGGATCGTTTTAGGGGGATTGGGATGTTTGATTATTTTAATCAAGTTTCTGTTATATTAACACATGAGGCTATCCATGGGGATTAGTTTATGGGGTTCATACTGGTATTAACTATTATTAGTTCTAGTGCTATGTAAGTTAGTAGTTTTTCATTATATTGATTTCAGTGTATGGATTGTTTTTATTCAGACTAGTGCAAAGTATTCGAGCATCCTATTTTGGAGTCTATCATTTCGATCGAGGTGAGTGGTTAATCATGTGATCCTTTCTTTTGGAATCCTCTTAAGCCTATCGAATCATGACAGTCCTTTTATTCCGTGTGATTCTATAAATATTAACTTGTTGAATTCACAATTGTTAGCGATTGGCGTACCCTTTGGCATACGAGGTTTATTGATTTCATTTGTGATTGATTGATTGCTCTTATTTCGCTTGTTGTCTATTTGTTGATTCCGTGATATCTCTGGAATGCCATTCTTTTGTGTTTAGTTGGGACCACGTATTATATTTGTAAAAGTCCAAGGGAAAGTCCCAGGCGCCATCCTGTGGTGACTTTGGCCACTAGGGAAAAGACTTGTGAAATACCCTGTAACGCTAGTGCTCAACAGATAGGGAAAAGACTTATGAAATACCCTGTGACCCTATTCCAGATCAGCTTGGGGAAAGACCCAGGCGCCATCCTGAGGTGACTCTAAGTACGGTGTTGGATCCAACGGGCTAAGTCCTGAGAAAATATTTGGCGTTTGGCAATGGTTATTAATATTATGGTTCCCACATAATTGGGTTGAGATTCCTATTTATTGTTGTTCGTCGTTCTGGTATTCTTTATAGCTTCAACTCCTGGATACTTAATAAAGGTTGAGATTCCTATTTGGCTTTTGGTCAAGACTTTATAGCTTCAACTCCTGGATACTTAATAAAACTCACAAGCGGTAGTCGCGAGTGAATCAAAAAATCAGTGGTCGTAGTTTTGACGTAAGATGTTTTGTATACCTTTGGCTTTAAATCACTTTCCTACTCAAACGGTTGGTTAATTTATCTTTTTGCTTTGCCATACATACTTCTTGATTCAAATTGGTTGGTGTGTGACAAATTTTTTTCGCTGTAATTTCTTTTGTGTATATGTTTAGCAAGAGTAGGAGCTCTATATCAAACTCCAACCCGTAGCAACTTGGTTACTTTCCTTAAGGAATTTCAAATTCTCACAAATATATCACATATCCTTGGATTTATTGCAATGTTGGAGTTCTTAATAAAGATTAGATTCCTTTGAAACTGTACGTTGGTTGATAAGAGTAGTAATATGGCAGGGCTTTGAAATAAACAAACTTAATATAATAATATCTCCAATATTCATGCAATTTACCTTTCAATGAATATTTTGAATATATCCAACTTGACTAAATTTCAATTTAACATCTAGACAACATTTATAGATATTTTATAGTAAAAAAGTAATCATACAGTTGCGTACAACCGTGCATAGCACGGGTTCATGCTAGTATATATAAACTAAAAATGAAATTAGGGGATTAATGCGGGTGTCATGAATTTAATTATTTTTTTTTTTATCTAATAGATTGAGGAATGTCGAGGAATGGCAAAGGGTCAATGAGGTCTTCGTGACTAATCTTTTATTGTATTTGTTGATTAAGGTCTGGATCTCATATAGAACATTTTATTTGCTTGAATAATTTTTTTTAGATGTTTGTTTTTGAATGTTGACAATTTAAATAAACACAAATTTGTTTGAAAAAATTTGTATTAATTGTGTGTACATGAATTGCCCCGTGCATAGCACCGGTCCATGCTATTCCAATATTGTATTGCAGAATGGCTTTTCGTAAGGAGAGCTGTGAGTACAACAAGTGGCAATACATGATTGGCTAGGGTTTTTTTTTTTTTAATTCCCAGGAAATGATGCCAAAAAATATAAACAAATTGAATGAATAGGGATAAGATAGGCTAATAACCAACTCAATGTTCTAATATATAAAAGATTAAAAAAAATAGAAGACCAGATTAGATAGGGCCAATAACCAAGTCTGAAGGTTAATTCATTCAAATTTAAATAAAACAACTCTCTCGCTTGTCTGTTTGCGTTCCATAGGTAAAGATCAAAATGGTAGAATCTACTTCTCAAAGGACGCCCTCTTCACTTTCTTTTTTTATATTGTCCGGCAAAAGGCGTAGAAGGATTATCGATTTTTTGTTTCTGTAGCCTCTTCCTCGGTTTTATTTGGTTGTGTATCGAACGTAATCTATATGCAACAATTGGTTTCACTCTTCTTTTCATGTATAGTTCCATTTTTCATCTATTTTTTTTTATCAGTTCGTGTTTTCGTGAGGGTTGTTTTTTACGTATATTTTTTTTTGTTTAACGTTGCGGTATGGATTGTGCGAATGTTGATCCTAATAGAAACCGGCCTAGTCGAAAAAGACAAATAGTTGAATGTCAAAGCGCTCACAATGATTGATCAAACGAAATGGTCAAAGAAGCTTAAGCACGCCGTCTTAGATCATGCATCTTATCCGAGAAAAAGTTGGTACATCAAAAATGACACAAACCATTCCATAGGTAATTGACATCTTCTTGACTTTCAGCATAAATTTCTTATTTTTCCCTTTGTGCAAATTTCTAACTCGACCACTAAATACGAAATTTTCTTACTTGCTTTTATGCGTTTTATAATACCCAAGTAAAAAAGAAATGTTAATATTTTGATAACACTATTAACAGGAAAGAAAGAATTAGTCAATTGGAAGAAGGTGATTGACCCAAATAATTGACTGATAAATTCTTTAGTTTAAAAGATTAGAAATTGTATTTTGGGATCTATTACAAAGATTCGTAACCCATCGTGAAAATTGAAAAAATTTGAAGTATTAATTTGCAAGGACTCTACCAAGCCACCCAAGATTTCCAACGGACTTTTGACTTACAAAAATTATGGCACATTTTCTTTCACGGTTTCGACTTTAATTATTTTGCCAAGAAGTCACGTATATGGATTATGATTTCATAGCCGATTAAATCACCAAGGAAAATTAGAATTAAGAGGAGCATATAGGAAATAAAATTGTTACTCTTTCATGTCTCTGTGCATAGAATGGGTTCATGCTAGTCTAATATATTATTGCAGAATGGGTTTTCGTGGGGAGGATTGTGGATGCACAAGTGGCAGGAAATAAGTGGATTGTCATTGGAGTTTTTAGCGGGCACATTTGACATAATCTTTTTAGCACTCGTAAAATGAATCCAAGCATAGGATATATAATTAAAAAATTTACCTTATTTTTTTTCTCCCTTTCATACTTGTAATAGGAGATTGGGATTAAAATAATTTTATTTTAGTACTTGATTTCATAAATGGAAACCCAAATCAGCTCTTACTATTTACTGCCACTTAAATTAAAGTGTCGACTATAGATTTTCTGGGCAATGTCGATATAAAAGTGATCCCATGACTTGATGGAATTCTAAATTTGTTGAATGAAAAATAAAATCAACCACCTTTCAAAGCAAATCTTAAGATAACCAACTAGAGCTAGCTCAATTAGCCAGGACTCCTCCATCTCCTACTGTTTGGGGAAAAAAAAAACCCTTGAGAGTTGATCAATTACTATAAGTATGGGATTTCTTCAAAAGGAAACCTTTAAGACTTGCCTAAAAATAAAAATAAAAAAACCTTTAGGGTTGCTCAATTACTATAAGCATGGGATTTCTTCAAAAGGAAACCTTTAAGACTTGCTCAATTACCATTTTAAGATTGCATGATTTCCTTATCCCATGATTTGTGTGACTATTTTGTTTTCAAAAGAAAATCATTCAAGTATTTAATTTGGTAACCAATTAATTCTGTTTAGATAATTATGCGAAGGACATAATTAGTGAAAATTAAAACTTTGATTGGCTAACACACCATGATTTCCCATGATTTTTGGAATTTCTGGACGGAGCTTTTCTATGATGCTTCCAAGCCCCGTGTGCTGGAGCCGCGTTCTTATGGTGGAGCTAGAGAAGCGAAGGAGCTTGATAATTTCTTATTTGATATGGAGCAATACTTCAAAGCCGTTAAGATTGATGTTGAAGAAACCAAGGTGACTACGGCAACAATGTATCTAACTGGTGACGCCAAGCTGTGGTGGCGTACCAAATATGATGAGATCGAGAAGGGCACTTGCACTATTGATTCATGGGAAAGGCTTAAGGAGGAGCTCAAGTTGCAATTCTTCTCTGAGAATGTCGAGTATAATGCCCGTCGTGCTTTGCGAGATCTTAAGCACACTGGTACTATTCGTTAATATGTCAAGCAATTCTCTGCGCTCATGCTTGACATCAAGGATATGTCTGAGAAGGATAAGCTCTTCTTCTTCTTGGAAGGCTTGAAGCCATGGGCTAGGACCGAGTTGCAGAGGCAACGTGTCCAAGATTTTACCCATGCTCAAGCAGCTGCTGAATGCCTTACGGACTACGCTGAACCCAAGCAGAGGGACGCTGTCTCCCAAAGCAAGAAATTAAAGGGGGAGGTGGACAGTCCCAAGGTAATGGCAAACCCAAAAATGGGGGAGCCAATGCGTCATCGTCCAAGGGCCAATCGAGTGGTGGCCAAGGACATCAGAAGAGCCATTATGATAAGGGGAAGTCCCATCAAAATGCCACTAACAAGGGGTGTAGTGGTACTATCTCGTGCTTCTTGTGCCAGGGACCACACAGCATAGCTGATTGCCCACAAAAACGGGCTTTGAATGCCTTGACATCTATGTCTAACCAAGTATCCCAGGCAAGCGATAGTGACTTTGATGGGGAGGAGGATGCTCGGTCTAGGCGCAGTGGCAAGGGTTCTAAAGCAAGTGGATCAAGGGTTGGTGCCTTCCACTTGGTGAATGCTATGGAGAAGAAGTGCCCTAGCACCAAGGGCAAGGATGCTAGACCAAAACGGTTGGTGCCTCCTAAGGAGCAAGATGTGGTGAAGAAATCTTGTGGCAAGTCATCCATAACTAGCTTGATGTTCGTGGATGTCAAGGTGAATGGCAAGTCTATTCGTGCGTTGGTTGATACGGGAGCCACGCACAACTTCATTGCGGGGACTGAAGTGGAGAGACTTGGGCTATCCTTAGAAAAAGAGACTAGCCGCATCAAGGCGGTCAATTCAGCAGCCCAACCCATCTATGGCATTGCTAAGTCAGTGCCATTGAAGGTGAGCACTTGGGAAGGAAGGATGGACTTCACCGTTGTCCCTATGGATGACTTCCAGGCTATTCTTGGCTTGGATTTCTTAAGGAGGACGAAGACGGCAGTCATGCCTTCCTCCAATTCTATGTGTGTCATAGGGGACAAACCATGCCTTATTTCTACTATGACTACCCATAACAGCGATAAGTTCATCTCGGCTATGCAACTCAAGAAGGGTGTCAAGCATGGGGAACAAACGTGGGTAGCTGCTTTGAAGCTGGATGAGTTTGTGGAGTCCAGTCCTATTCCCAAGTAGGTGAAGCGCGTTCTAAGGCAGTTCTCTGATGTGATGCCCGAGGACTAAGGAGTTGCCTCCACGTAGGGGCGTGGATCATGCTATTGAGTTGGTGTCGGGTGTGAAGCCACCTGCCCGTGCACCTTATCGGATGGCTATTCCTGAGTTGCAAGAGTTGAGGAGGCAACTCAAGGAACTTCTTGATGCTGGCTTCATTAGGCCATCTAAGGCCCCTTATGGTGCGCCTGTCTTATTCCAAAAGAAGAATGATGGTAGTCTCCGTCTATGCATCGACTATCGGGCACTCAACAAGCTTACCATTAAGAACAAGTATCCGCTTCCTCTTATTGCGGATTCATTTGATCAACTTAGCAAGGCGAAGTACTTTACCAAGCTTGACTTGAGATCGGGCTATTATCAAGTTAGGATTGCTGAAGGAGATGAGCCAAAGACCACTTGTGTAACAAGGTATGGCTCTTATGAGTTTCTTGTAATGCCATTTGGCTTGACTAATGCTCCTGCTATGTTTTGTACTATGATGAATGAGGTGTTCCAGGAGTATTTAGACAAGTTCGTGGTCGTTTATCTTGATGATATCGTAATCTATAGCTCTACTTTGGAGGAACATGTGGAGCACTTGAAGAAAGTATTCGCCAAGCTAAGGGAGCATAAGCTTTTTGTGAAGCTTGAGAAGTGGTCCTTTGCCTAAGAAAAGATTAAGTTCTTGGGTCATATTATCCAGCAGGGATGCATCCACATGGATCAAGACAAGGTGAAGGCAATTGAGGGGTGGCAGCCACCAAGCAATGTTTCCGAGCTACATTCATTTCTTGGGTTGGCTAACTATTATTGACGATTTGTGAAGGGATACTCAAAGATTGCCTCTCCATTGACTGAGTTATTGAAGAGGGCCTTCATGGAGTTAAAGGAAGCCATGTCCAAGGATCCAGTGCTTGCCTTGCCCGACATCGGTAAGCCCTTTGAGATCCAGACGGATGCCTCTGATTATGCTTTGAGTGGTGTCTTATTGCAGGATGGACACCCTATTGCTTACGAGAGCCATAAGCTTAATCAAGTGGAGAGGAACTATGCAGCTCATGAGAAGGAGCTTCTCGCAGTAGTGCACCATCTGAGGACTTGGAGGCACTACATCTTGGGTTCTCGTTTTGTGGTCAAGACAGACAATACGGCGATTTCACATGTCGTGACACAACCCAAGCTGAGTTCACGGCAAGCCAGGTGGCAGTAGAAATTGGCGAAGTTTGATTTTGCTTTGGAGTATAAGGCAGGTGCCACCAATCATGTTGCTGATGCTTTGAGTAGGAAGGCGGAGCTTGCCGTGTGTCATCAAGTTTGTTCACTGACTTCTATCAACAACTCCCTCTGGGATAAAATCAAGGCCAATCTAGACAAGGATACTATGGCGGTGATTCTTATAGACCTTATCAAGAAAGGCAAAACATGCCAGTTTTGGTTGCAAGACGGGTTGCTCATGTCCAAAGGCAATTGCGTTTTTGTGCCCAAGGCTGGTGACTTGAGGAGAACACTCCTTCGTGAGTGTCATGATACACTTTGGGCAGGACATCCAGGGGAGGAACGTACTCTTGCCTTGTTGAAACAAGGTTATTATTGGCCCCAAATGTGTGATGATGTTGCCGAGTATGTACGCACTTGTCTCATTTGCCAGCAGGATAAGCCAGAGCATAAGAAGAAGGCAGGGTTGCTTGAGCCGTTGCACGTGCCTAAACTTGGACTAGAAAATAGGCCAATTATTCACCGTGTTTACCGTGTTGAAAAAGTAAAAAAAAAAATTAAACTAAAGAAACAGGATAAATGGTAGCAACTAGGGATTTTAAATGAGAATTTTAGAGAGCTTAAATGTTGGATATTTTTTGGATACACTCGGTAGCAAAAAGCCAAAAACCCAAGTCATTACTTATTAGAGATTCTAAAAACATCCCTGATAATTTAAATTCCCAATATAAGTATGAAATAACACGTGTATTTCATTAACGTGTTGTATCAGTATAATTGAAAATATAGATAGTGATAAAATGACGGTTTTTTAGCCAATTCGCTTGAGTTTTTATTATGTAATTAGACGTTATGTGTTTTCATGATCCGCATTGTGTCGAGGGATTGCAGAGAAATATTTGGGTCTTCATGGTCATGGCCTTATTTGTAAGTTTAAAATTCAGGGATATTTTTTGAATTAATTTTTTTTTTTGATTTGCCGTAGCTAGATGCAGTGACTGCTATATGAATCGAAAATTTAACCCAAGCAAAAATTTAATTGATATTATTTTATTGTCTATGCTTACTTGGAATCATCTCGTGCAAGGAAGATAGACATCTTCACATAGTTTAATCGTTCCATCGCTACTTGGTGCTTCAAGTTTTTTTCTTCTCCACATATATATTGCCGTAGTAACTAATCGCTTTATTACAACGTGTGCCACGGGAAAGCCGGCGGTGCTCACTTGCACTTAATACCCTTTTTCTTTGCATGAGGCTAACGGTCTGCCTCCCTCTCACACGACGACAGCTGGAAAGCCCACTTAAAAATAGTCATTTACAAACCACTTCCCTTTGGTTGAAACCATTTATCCTACGGCCCATGGGCTCAACAAAGGCCTTGATCCGCTTCATCGAGACATTTAGGGCCTCTTTTAAGACATTCACTAAGCAAATCCGAAACCAACCGGCCCAGGGCTTATATTCAGCCCAACTTTGTAAACAATCTTTTTCCAAAGCTCCATTTCCCCTTCAAATGAATTATCCCTTAGCAAATGCCTCATCTCGGCCCAACAAAAAGCCTAGCATTGCTCTCCAAACATTTTATCCCCACATTCAAAAGCCCACCAACAAGCATTTCCTCTCTCTGTTTAATCCTCCTCGTTAGTTCTAATGTAGTTTTTCGTGAATCTCTTATCGGCGAGGATTTTCGAAAGGAAGAACTGGGTTTGAGATGTAACGAACCAGAAGCTAGACATTTTTGTGGCGGCTGATAGTTGTTTCCCGTTGTTCGAGGAAATCAGGCCCACTCGAAAGCCCGGCAAGCCCAAATCCTTTGACAGGCTATATACAATGTGGGTTCGATTCCCAATGTCCGTCGTTTCACTAAGCTCTCTCTACTACTAATTCTGTGATGCTTATATATTCTGGAGAGTCGAACAGCGGGGCTGAAAAAAATTTCATCACATAAATATGGATTTTTTTGGCAATGGAAAAATTGATGAGGCAGTTGCTCTTTTTTGGTCATGGATTTGTGATCAGCACTCCTTTTACTCTTAGATTTAGTTTTTGGGCTTGTTGGTACGAGTCTTCAAGGGCAGACTCAGTGAGTCGAAATCCATTTGAACTCGAGCACGAGCATCTCTACTTTACGATTATGCAAACTCATGGTCTCCATCAATGAAATTTTGCATGCCCACGGATCTGTCGACGGGTTACTCCACCGGAGGATTTTTTTTTTTTTTTTTTCAGTTTGTTCTTTTGGTTTAGTTGTTTACCCGTCATAGGTGGTTTATTAGCCCTTTTTGGGTGCTTCTTTCTACAATTTCATCTCGTGATCAATGTTTAGGTTTGAGTTATTTACCCTCGGGATCTCTACTATCAGATCGTGGACAGGTTTCTAGCTTAGCCCAGTTGTTGGTCTTCCTCGGGCAAGGGTGCCACCGTCTAGATTTTGATAGTTTTGATTCATTTCTAATGTTTCTGATGAAATCCGTCTTGCCCTCGGGCATTTTCTTGAATGGAAATGAATTGACATTTTCTTGAATGGAACTGACTTGACATTTTCGAAAAAAAATTTACACCATCTTTAACACGACTGGTAACTACCAGCGCTTAAAACATAGTACGTAGATTAGATAACATGCGAAATGACAACATAACGAAATCATAATTTGACATTAAACTCCTCCAAGTTGATAACATAATAGGTAGATTGCCTCCCACGAGAGTCTTAAAAAAAAAAAAACCATAACTTAACATTGCTTCACAAGCAAATGGCAATTCGAGTTTGTTTTCCATTACATGCACCATGGAAAAGTAGCTTCTAGAGTACACGAAACTCCTCCTTCGAAAGTAGCCCCATAAATATACCATCAAGCACACGCAACACTTTTAGGATCTTGTTCCCTACAGATCACAAGATAGTCAATGCAACAGTACTTTCTGTATAGAAACATATATGAGATCTCAATGCTGCACAACAAAAACACTGGTAAATCTACTTTTGCTAAAGCGAGTCCATTTTAGACAATCCAATTAATGTTAAGAAATGGTGAAGAAGAATAACCATAAAGAAGATGGAGTGCCTAGAAGTTCTCTAAAGCTAGATCAGAGTGTCAAGACAAATTAAGTTTAACGGGAGTGTTGGATTAGTAAACTTAATTGTGGGAGACAAAAGAGAAGTTTTGAGTAAAGACTAACTTGTGTGTATGATTGTAATACGTGTACGAGTTATTCAATACAATGAGTTGTGTAAACCTTGTTTCTCTTTTATTCCCCAGAATGCCCCCAACCATGCTGTACAGATAAAGTTATGATATTCTTTCTTAAACCATCGATGAGTTAAAAAAACATGGATTGGATGATCGTACCTGTGTTCCAACAAGCACTCCAGATACTTCAAAACCTCATCGATTGGTGTGGCTATGATATTGCGGCCAGCCTCATAGTGAATGATACCAATAACTCCTAGCTCCGAATCGACAAGAGGTCCCCCAATAACACTACCCTACATCACAGTATGTGTAAAGTGAAGAACACAGTAAGAAGATCATCAGAATGATGTATGGTATGCAAAATATAAGCCCAGATAATGAAAAGAACATCAATAAAAGATTAATCAATTTAGGACACATAACCAATTGAAAAATAGGCAATGGTGCCAATAAGATCGAAGCACGAATACGGACAAGGATACAGACACGATACACGCTAATTCCAAAAACAAAAAAAATGAAAATAAGGGGAAATGGACACGGCGATATAGACCAGGCAAACATAGTTAAATACTACTTCCAACAGATTTTCAGCTGTTCATATGAATATGGCACTCGAACAACAAAACAAATAATATAATTCGTTACTTCTACCATTTACTTTTTTTTTTATAATCCAGGTATCCGGGAAAAAGACAATAACACGCACACAATCCAGGAGAGGAAACGCTCCAAATGGTTGACAGGCGTACTGATCAAGTCCAATTCCGCACCTTGTGTTTCGAAGAACTAATCATGGGGCAAAGAATATTTATAAACAGATACCTCAAGTCAACAGTTGATGAGTGGTGTCTATCATTTTTGACACCATTTATCAACCATGACATATTGCAACAAGATACGCAATTCGTTGTTCACTTTTGACTTCAAAAGTAGCTGACAGTGAGCTATCTTCTAACCTTGTGCAAATTCACCCATTTCATTTGCAAAATCTCTGCATCTACAATGGGCTAATATCATTAAAATAAATGATCCTTGAGCAGTTCATAATTCACATATTCAGTACATAGGAGAAACCACAAAACAAAAAACGCCCGTCTCTGCTAAGAGTCTAGGACCTAAAACCTCTAGCGTTACAAACCTAGAACAACTGGCTGTCACTATCTTTCACTAGAACAACATGACTGCGCAAAAGATAAGGTCAAATAAAAGAATTCATGTGTTAGGCAATCATATAGCAGTACATTGTGACTCACACGCGCGGAGAGAGAGAGAGAGAGAGAGAGAGAGAGAGAGAGAGAGAGTGAGTTACAGATCGTGCTTGAACAGTTGCGTGTATATCCTGCCCAGAAGTCCTTGCACCAGTCTGCTTGATTTCGATCTCATTGATCAGCATATGACTAAGAAAAAAGGGCAGCACAAGTTGTAGTCAGTATAACACCTCCATCGTTTTAAATATATATGTGATAGAAATCCCAGGTCAATCAAATAAACTTTAAGTACCCTGTGAAAGCTAGGCAATAAGTAAAGTCTGTGTCATGCAATCCGCGATCCCGACTGGTACAACCCACAACCAATGCGCTGGTTGCAAACATTTTTGCAACTGGTGCTACTTTTTGTTGTCCAGGAGGCGTAAACTTTATAAAGGCAATATTCGAAGAAAAATCAGCACTCAACAAGGTACCATCACATGTCACTTTTCCATTCAGCACCTCAACAATGACCTGCAATTAAACATGAATTACCAAACATGAACATTTCAAGAGATGAGGAACTAAACCGAGCATGAACTGTAGTTTGCCACGTCCAAGAGGGCAGAAAAATGATGATAACTTTTTTAAATGACGATGACGCAAGTGTAAATGTCCAACCCTCCACAAAATAAAGAAATAGAAAAATGATGAAGAAAAACAAATACTGTGGCCGAGATGATCAGCATAAGAGGGACATCAAGCGATAAATCAAAGTTATCAATCCCTGAATGTATTAATCACCCCCATCCCACTTAAAAGCTTCAAAAACACCTCAGAAACAAAAAGAATCTTGTAAATATATGCAACGAGATCATGGTAAACATAAAAGACCTCGATTTGCATACCTATTATCATATTTTTTCGAAATGATCTTTTTCCTGTAAGGATATATCTAGATCAATACAAAGCCTCGTAATTCAAAACGCGATAAGCAGCAAATACACATGTTTCACAAATACCTCTTTGTCAAGAGTATCTTAAGTGATACATATAATCCTTTTGCAAAATGCAATACATGATAAGTTACCATATGCGTGCCATACATGATGTACAATTTCTACCAACTATTTTTCTTTACTGTACTTAAATACACTTTCGGAGCATTGATAATGGTTTCAAGTTTAATTTCTTTAAGAGGAAGAAAACTTCTTTTGCTTTGTCCACATTCTTGGTGTTAACTTTGGGAACCATTCGAAAACTTAAAGTTGCTAATTAAATGGTATGACACCTAATTTGGTGTATTAAGAGACCGCAGAGAAAATAGTACACCACTACATTGAATGAGAAACATTAAGGGTGCAAATTTGTCTAAGGCATAATGGCATATGACCTGCCGTTTTAAAGTTTATCGTAATGGCACTGAGTATTGATGCACGAATATCTTCCGATAAAGAACTTACCTTTAAGGGTTAACAATCAACTCTATTTCACATTTTGCTTCCTAGATATAAGTGTTTCTTCTTTTCGATGTTAAAAACATTACAACATAAGCAATTTGGGAAAATTGAAAGACAATATCCCAATTTGACAAAAATGAGTAAGCCAAAAGAGTCGTGTGTTTTTTAAGTAGGTAAAATGTTTTTTTTTCCATGTTTGTGAAAAGTAGAGATTTAGAAAAAAGGGACACACCATGGTTGGTGTCACAATCCAGCTTACAACGCCCATGATGATCGCACAAGTGCTTAGGGTCCAGCGTGTCAAGCCTATTATAATGGCCCTTGGCCTTGGCCTCTCTTGACCTAGCTAGTTTTTGTAGTCCCAGTTTTGTAGATAGGCTTATAACCCCTCAAGCAGGGAGTATGTTTTTTCTTGTCAAATGAGAACTGGCTAAAAATGCAAATCATCTCGGCAGATGGTGACCAATGTATTGAGGTTTTAGTGTCTTTGTCTCGACAAAGTGTCATTGTCTATGCGTTGTAATCATCTTCTATTGATGAAATATCCTTCATTAGCTACTCAGTGCTGGTCTCTCTATTGCTTGCTTGCTAATTTTGATAGGTATTAGCAATGTGTATTGAGCATGGCGGACTTTCCTAACGAGAATGAATTTCGATTCACCAATACTTATGAACGTCACGAGCACAAGCAAAAAAAGCCTCAAGAAAGAAGAGTATTGTCTGAGGAGTAAATAAATTTAGAGGGCTACAATATATTTTTGGGCAAAACCAATTCAAGCACCATGTGGTTTGCCTCATGAGCGCAGTATACTCCCCATTATTTAAAAAGACCCACAAAGGGGACCTTGATACGAGGCTTAACCACACGAGGCAAACCCCTGGAGGCTAAATGGAGTTTTCCCTCTTTGCATGCTACCACAAAATGACTACTCAATTATTACATTGCAAAAACATTAAGAAATTTAGATCAACCAAATCAAAATCATTTTGAGGTTCCAAATACAGAAAAAGAAGTGCAACCTACAAGACCCACTGTTTGTTTTGGAATGAAAACATAATCGATTGGTAGGAAAGATTGAGAGTGACTATACAATCCACTTATGACCCTGCATCACTTACCATCGCTACACTACCCTTATCAAATATTCCAATTCAACCTAAACGTGAAATAACTACACGCAATATAAGGAGGGACCTATGGTAGGGGTTGTAGTCAGATTGATTATTTGTAAAACTGAAATACAAAAAGTAAAAGAAATATAGGAGTTTGATAACCAACCGTCACTCGGAGTTCTTTGATTGTGGGAAAACTTAAACGGCTTGCACAAGTTGCAACAACACCATCCGAGCGTATTATAGTCCCAGGGAGTAGAGCCAATATCTCATCACCTACATAACAAATTGCGATTTTTAACGTAAAAATGGAGCCTAGAACCATCTCATGTACAAGATTCCCGAACACAATACACAGGAAGTATGTGACCTTACCTTGTTGGACAGCTACAAAAACAAGAGAGCCCCGCCATCGTACTCCTAGCCGTTCTAATCCTCGCGTTCGTCACAGCATCACCGTTAAGAACAGAAAGAACGCAACCATATTGTTCAGTGCTAGGCCAAAGAGGTTTACTCGGAACAGCACCACTTGTATTACCTAACAAGAAGAAACGTGGATGTAAGCAGCTAAGATGCAAATTCAAATTCAACTTTAAATTGCAAAAAGTGGACAAAACGAAACATCTAGGACCCGACGATTTCTTAATCCACTTTCCTAAACACTTAGCATCAAACGAGTTTGTTTTTCAATGAAACAAACTTCGATACCCAGATCTTCATCAGTTAAAAGATCAATTTGACGGCCAACTCGGAACCAACACAAACGTGTGAGGTATATTCATGTTTTTATCACAGTGACAGTGCCATATCACGCCTCTCATCGATTTTCAATTGGCTAAAACATCCCAAACATGTAGAACTGTTGCACAGAGAGAGAGAGAGAGAGAGACGTACGAGATTGAGGGAGAGAGTCGTCTTCCATCTCCTGCTCGATGGAGACGGTGTAGTCCAGCGTCTAGGGTTCCAATTTGGTCGAGTGGAGGATTCAGTATATAAATGGTAAATTACAGTATTTTACGAAAACTTTCAGCTAATTATGATACGTTGACCTCCAGAGATTTCGGTGCTTCATACATGTTTCTAGCCATGTCTAGACACTACGATACGTTGACCTCAATACATGTTTCTAGCCATGTCTAGACACTACGATACGTTGACCTCCAGAGATTTCGGTGCTTCATAAGTAATAAGTATAAAAAGCAAAAAACTAATGTTTTGTTCTCATTAACGAGGACTAGAACAAGGGGAAGAAAACTTTATTAAAGAGAATGATTAATGCCTGCAGAAGAAGGGATTTTCCGAAAATTTACTGATTGTGGCAGCCGAGATGGCTTGCACAAAGATGTTGTAGACACCCCAATTTAGGTCTTCTACGATTTTTGGACCATGGCCTAAGCGGCCTCCCCGATGATAAAGATAAGGTCAAAATACCTCAATAATGCTTGAAGTGACGCTTCTTCAAATTTCAAAGACCAAGAACTTCTAAACCCATCCTTTACACCAACCCCCAAACCCTAAAAATTCTTGAGCGCCAATGCTCCAAAATTTCCAAAGCTAGCATAGCGTGTGGGCACACCAATAGCATTTGTGCGCACGAGTTGACTAATGCACGCCAAATTTTGTGCAGGCATCTTAAAGGAAAATATTATAATGAGGAATCGATTTCTACAACCCCAGACGCTCCTCCCTTGTTTCCTTGTCCTTTTCCACTACCATACTACTATATAAACTTCTTTTCTCCCTCCATTTTTCACCCTAGCATTTGGTAGACATTCTCCCTCTTTTTCTCATGCATTTTTCAGCCTCCTATACCAACTCCCACAACCTCTCATACTCAATCACCTGGTGCTACTATCACTCCATGCTATCTCTCTCATTAGTTCACCTTCAAAACCCAAAAATTCAATATTTTCAAAGCCTAAAAATCCAAAAATTCTAGTCCCATACATTCTTCATAGTCTTCATCCAAACTAAGCTCCCTAAAATCTTCTGAAAACACACTTTCAAGTTTCAACTTCCCCATCAACGTCCAAGCACTGATCATTTTCAAAAATCAAGTTCGGAGGAGCAAAAATCTTGCATTTGAAAGGTAAAAAAAGAAATAGGCCTTAAGGCCACTTTTCGGCCTTTGAGGGGTCTTGTTTAGATACACTTCAATCCTACATATTGAAGTTGTATTTAAAATGAAGCCTACAATATTTCAAAATAATTTTTCAAAGAATCAATCCTGGAATAGCATTGTACGCCCAATTACTATTCGTGCGCCCAAATACTATTCGTGTGCACAGATGCTCTCTTGAAATTATTTTTCTAAAATCAAATTTTGCACAAATTTATAGAAATTTTGAGCTTCTCATTTTATTTTTGCTTACTGGTCACATTAAAATTACATGGGGAGAAATACTCCGATCGAAAATGAATTTTTATGTCATCGGAGTAAATTTTAAAAATATTTTTTTGCTTATTGTACCTAGAATCGATAGTCATTACAATATATTTAAAATTGTCATTTAAAGATTACTCTTCTCACGTTTCAGTAGAAAAAGTACTAATTAAACTTGCATAATCAAGTTTCTCCACCATAGCCTTTTCAATAGACAACATAGCCAATCCATTCAAAATAATGAAATAGGGTCCAAATTATATTACATTTGGGCTCTTTCACTTGGGTCTTATTTTATATTAGGCGCTCAAAATTATTAGCCAAATTAAACTTATTGTTTTTATGTATATCTATTAACTTTATGGACCTATTATTGGGGGGCCCCAAAATTAGGAAAAAATTGGGGACTTAAAGCGGTCGCTTTACGAGTTTTAGCCCAGAGCCAGCTCTGCAAGGGGTGGCCAGTGTCAAGACCGGCTGTGAAAACTCTGGTGCCAATGGCGGAGACGGTTCGAAGCCGCCTCGGGTTGTACCATCCTCTGATCTCGATCATTACCTCAAAGATCTCCATAAGTGTTGTACCATTTTATTATGTATTTATTTTTAAGAGTAATTATGTGGACCGGCCTAAGTTTTGACAATATCGGGTTCATTCCAGACCCAGTTTGATGGTAAAATTGTTAGTTTTTGTAGAATTCGTCGAGGAGATTAGGAGCGTCCACAGACCGGTTTTTAGCAGTTTCTGTTCAAACCGAAATCGAACCGCTCATAGCGGATTTTCATTTTCAACACCCGCAGCAGTCCGTGAGTGATGCCATTGCGGATCGGTTAGGTTGTGGATTGAACGGATCCGTTGCGGATTGGTTTGCTATAGTTTGTAAAAACATGCGATGAGAGCTGAGAAACACATAAAAATCCCATGAATCTCTCCAACATTAATTATATTACTTGTCATAAGTAGGGTGTCCACGGGTCGGTTCTTGGCGGCGCTCATGGCGGATTTTCATTTTCAACATCCGCAACCGTCCGTGACCCGGTTGCGGATTGGGCGGTTTAGCGGATCGGGTGATCCGCTGGACACCCCTAGAAGAGATTGACCATTATGCAAAAAACGACATCGTGTGAAGGACATTAAAAAAAACTAACACACACCAATGGGAAATCCATTTACTTGAAGATAAACTAGCATGAACCCGTGCTATGCACGGTTGTACGCAACTATATGATTAATTTTTTAGTTTGCAACCAACTTCAAAAAATTTCCAGAAAAATGGGTAAATCATTTCCAGAAAAATGGGTAATCAGAGTAGAATTCGCTGTAAGATTGAAGCTGATAATGATAATGAAGATCAAGTTGGTCGAAGGGACATTCTTAAATGCTTTGGGGCTACAATTGGCATGGTAAGCGTAAGACCAATCAATTTTATCTTATTTTTTGTCTTTTGCATTTCTGACCTCCTGGCCTAATTGTAGTACCTATCAAAGTTGCTATTAGTATTTCACATTAACCAATTAGGGTTTTTTTAATAAGTAACAGGATGGCTATATTCAACTGATTTTAGCGTAAGGATTTTTCATTGTTTAATTCGTGTTCGGACTATTAATCTGCGGTACCAATTCAAGACATACCATTCGCTTCTGGTCAATCCGAATTGGGGAAAGACCCAGGCGCCATCCTAAGGTGACTCTAAGTACGGTGTTGGATCCAACGGGCTAAGCCCTGAGAAAATATTTGGCGTTTGGCAATGGTTATTATTATTATGGTTCCCACATAATTGGGTTGAGATTCCTATTTATTGTTGTTCGTCGTTCTGGTGGTATTCTTTATAGCTTCAACTCCTGGATACTTAATAAAGGTTGAGATTCCTATTTGGCTTTTGGTCAAGACTTTATAGCTTCAACTCCTGGATACTTAATAAAACTCACAAGCGGTAGTCGCGAGTGAATCAAAAAATCAGTGGTCGTAGTTTTGACGTAAGATGTTTTGTATACCTTTGGCTTTAAATCACTTTCCTACTCAAACGGTTGGTTAATTTATCTTTTTGCTGTGCCATACATACTTCTAGATTCAAATTGGTTGGTGTGTGACAAGTTTTTTCCGCTGTAATTTCTTTTGTGTATATGTTTAGCAAGAGTAGGAGCTCTATATCAAACTCCAACCCGTAGCAACTTGGTTACTTTCCTTAAGGAATTTCAAATTCTCACAAATATATCACATATCCTTGGATTTATTGCAATGTTGGAGTTCTTAATAAAGATTATATTCCTTTGAAACTGTACGTTGGTTGATAAGAGTAGTAATATGGCAGGGCTTTGAAATAAACGAACTTAATATAATAATATCTCCAATATTCATGCAATTTACCTTTCAATGAATATTTTGAATATATCCAACTTGACTAAATATGAATTTAACATCTAGACAACATTATACTATTTATAGATATTTTATAGTAAAAAATTAATCATACAGTTGCGTACAACCGTGCATAGCACGGGTTCATGCTAGTATATATAAACTAAAAATGAAATTAGGGGATTAATGCAGGTGTCATGAATTTAATTGTTGTTTTTTTTTATCTAATAGATTTAGGAATGTCAAGGAATGGTAGAGGGTCAATGAGGTCTTCGTGCCTAATCTTTTATTGTATTTGTTGATTAAGGTCTGGATCTCATATAGAACATTTTATTTGCTTGAATAATTTTTTTTAGATGTTTGTTTTTGAATGTTGACAATTTAAATAAACACAAATTTGTTTGAAAAAAATTTGCATTAATTGTGTACATGAATTGCCCCGTGCATAGCACCGGTCCATGCTAGTCCAATATTGTATTGCAGAATGGCTTTTCGTAAGGAGAGCTGTGAGTACAACAAGTGGCAATACTTGATTGGCTAGGTTTTTTTTTTTCCTTAAATTCCCAGGAAATGATGCCAAAAAAATATCGAGCCGAAAGTACATAAAGATTTTTATCCCTTAACCTTTTGAAATGACAAATTAACATTTTTATCACTAAATCCGAAAACATAACAAGAGAACAAAGGTCAAAAAGTACATAAAGATTTCTTAAATAGATAGTTATGCCACTACCAAGAAGAGCCGGCGGTTACACGCTAAATTTTTCTAGCCAAATCTTTCGAAGGTTAATGCTCTTTGCCATAAATGCCTTCCCAAGCCTTTCATTGTCAACTAAGTAATCAAATGCCGAGCCTAGAAAAGCCTCATCAAAACCTTCCATCTTCATCACTTCATCATGAAGAGCTTGCACATCGAGCCTATCCCATGTCAACCTTGTAATTGCATCGGCAACTTGCCCAAGCTTGTCTAAAATTGCTTTGATATCGGACTCCGCGTCACAAGTATCATGACCACGCTTGCAATGAGCTCTTGGTTGGGATGAAGTTCCACTCGAGCAAGCTGATTGTTTTCTAGCATTCTTGTCTTTAAAGATGTCTTCAAAGGCATTTTCATCATCCAAATGTATTGGTTCAATCTCTGGCCTTGCTTCCAAGTCAATGTCACCGAATGATTTAAAAACACTTTTAGGATATTGTTCCCTACAGATCACAAGGTAGTCAATGCAACAGTACTTTCTGTATAGAAACATATACGAGATCTCAATGGTGCACAGCAAAAACCCTGGTAAATCTACCCTTGTTAAAGGGAGTCCATTGTAGACAAAATCCAATTAATGTTAAGAAATGGTGAAGAATAACCATAAAGATGATGGAGTGCCTAGAAGTGCTCTAAAGCTAGATCAGAGTGTCAGACCAATTAAGTTTAAGGGGAGTGTTGGATTATTAAACTTAATTGTGAGGGACAAAAGAGAAGTTTAGAGTAAAGACTAACTTGTGTGTATGATTGTAATATGCGTAAGAGTTTTTCAATACAATGAGTTGTGTGATCCCTGTTTCTCTTTTATTCCCAAGAATCCCACCAATAGTGCTATACAGATAAAGTTATAATAATCATTCTTAAACCGTCGATAAGTTAAAATAACATGGATTGGATGATCGTACCTCTTCTCCAAGCGCTCCAGACATTTCAATACCTCATCGATTGGCGTGGCTTTGATTTGACGGCCATTCGCATAGTGAATGACACTAACAAGTCCTCCCCGTGGCTGGACAAGAGGTCCCCCAATAACACTATCCTACATCATAGTAAGTGTAAAGGGAAAAACACAGTAAGAAGATCATAAAAATGTTGTATGGTAATGGTGCCAATAAAAGATGAATCAATATAGGACACATACCCAATTGAAAAATAGGTAATGGTGCCAATAAGATCGAAGCACGAATACGGACAAGGATTCGGACACGGACACGTTACATGCTAATTCCAAAAAGAAAAGAAAAGGGAAATGGACACGGTGAGAGAGACACGGCAAACATTGTTAAATACCTACTTCCAACAAATTTTCAGCTGTTCATATGAATATGGCACTCGAACAACGAAACAAATATTATAATTCGTTATTTTTATCATTTACCTTTTTTTTTTTTTTTAATCCAGGTGTCGGGGAAAAAGACAATAACATGCACACAATCCAGGGGAGGAAACGCTCCAAATGGGTGACAGGGGTACTGATCAAGTCCAATTCAGCACCTCGTATTTCGAAGAACTAATTATGGGGCAAAGAATTTTTATAAACAGATACCTCAAGTCAATAGTTGATGAGTGGTGTCTTATCATTTTTTACACCACTTATCAACCATGACATTGGCAACAAGTATGCTAATAGTCTAAGAGCCTAAACCTTAAAACCTCTAGCATCACAAACCTGAAACAACTAACTGTCGATATCTTTCCCTAACCAACATGACTGTACAAAAGAAAAGGTCAAATTAATGAATTCATGCGTTAGGCAATTATATAGCATTACATTGTACGCGCGAACACACACACACACACAGTTACATCTCCTTGAACATTTGCGGATATGTCCTGCCCAGGAGTCCATTTATTAGACGGCAGGTTTAGAATCTCATACGCCATAGAACTAAAGAAAAAGGGCAGCACAAGTTACATGGAAACCAATAGTAGTCAGTATAACACCTCCATCGTTTATATATATATATATGAAGGTCAATCAAATAAACTTTCAGTACCCAATGTAAGCTGGAAGATAATTAAAGTCTGTATCGTCCAATCTGGGACCCCGACTGATACAACCCACAGCCACCCCCTCACATCCAGAAGGCTTTCCAACTTCTGCTAGTTTTGGTTGTTGACCAGGCGTAAACTTTATAAAAGCTAAATTCGAAGATAAATCAGCATCCAACAAGGCACCCTCATGTGTCTCTTTCCAAAGTTGAGGTCCTTTCTGAACCTTGACAGTGACCTGCAATTTAACATGAATTACCAAACATGTACATTTCAAGAGATGAGGAACTAAACCGAACATGAAATGTAGTTTGCCATGTCCATGAGGGCAGAAAAATGATGATAACTTGTTTAAATGACAATGACAGAGGTGTAAATGTTCAAACCTCCACAAAATAAAGAAATAGAAAAATGATAAAGAAAATCAAATACAGTGACCGAGATGAGCATAAGAGGGATATCCGGAGATAAATCGAAGGTATCAATTCCTAAATGTATTAATCACCCCCACCTCACTTAAAAGCTTCAAGAACAACTAAGAAACAAAAAGAATCATGCAACTAGATCAAAGTAAACATAAAAGACCTCAATTTGCATACATATTATCATATTTTTTCGAAATGGTCCTTTTCCTATAAGGATATATCTAGATCAATACAAAGCCCCGTAATTCGAAACAGATATAAGCAGCAAAATACACATGTTTCACAAATACCTCTTTCTGTCAAGACTGTCAAGAGTATCTTAAGTGATAATGGTTTCTTTACCATATGCATGCCACACAATGTACAATTTTTACCAACTATTTTTCTTTACCATACTTAAATACACTTTCGGAGCATTGATAATGGTTTCAAGTTTAATTTCTTCAAGAGGATGACAACTACTTTTGCTTTGTCCACATTCTTGGTGTTAACTTTGGGAACCATTTGAAAACTTAAAGTTGCGACTTAAATGTTATGACACTTACTTTGGTATATTAAGAGACGTACCGCAGAGAACATATTACACCACTACATTGAACGAGAAACATTATGAGTGCAAATTTGTCAAGGCGTAATGGCATATGACCTGCCGTTTTAAAGTTTATCTTAATGGCACTGAGAATTGATGCATGAATATCTTTCGATAAAGAACTTACATTCAAGGGTTAATGATTACCTCTATTTCACATTTTGCTTTCTAGATATCTGTGTTTCTACTTTTCGATGTTAAAAACATTACAACATAAGCAATTAGGGAAAATCAAAAAACAATATCCCAATTCGACAAAAATGAGTGCGCCAAAAGAATCATATGTTCTTTCAGCAGGTAAAATGGTTTTTTCCCATGTTTGTGAAAAGTTGAGATTTAGAAAAAAAGGGACACAACATGGTTGGTGTCAGAGTCCGCCTTACAACGCCCCATGATGCTCGCACAAGTGCTTAGGGTCCAGCGTGTCATGTCTATTGTAATGGCCCTTGGCCTTGGCCTTTTGTAATTCCCTTCATAATTTTCCTTTGTGTTAAGGGTCATTCTTGACCTAGTGTTTCTAGTCGTACCTCTGTAGATAGGCTTATGACCCCTCAAGCGGGGGTATGCATATCAACTGGGCAGATGGTGACCAATGCATAGAGGTTTTAGTGTCTTCGTCTCGACAGAGTGTCCTTGTCTATGCATTGTAATCATCTTCTGTTGATGAAATATCCTTCATTAGCTACTCAGTGCTCGTCTCTCTATTGGTTGCTTGCTTGTTTTGATAGCTATTTGAAAGGTGTATTGAGCTTGGCGGGCTTGCCTAACGAGAATGCACTTCCATTCACCAATACTTATGACCGTCATGAGCACAAGCAAAAAAGCCTCGAGAAAGAAGAGTACAGTCTAAGGAGTAAAGAAATTAAGAGGGTTCAAGCACCCTGTGGTTTGCCTCATGTGCGCTGCCGCTGCATACTCCCCATCATTTAAAAAGACCCACAAAGGGGTATTTGGCACTTTGATATGGGGCTAAACCGCACATGAGGCAAGCCCCTGGAGGCTAAATGGAGTTTGCCCTCTTTGTGAGCTAGCACAAAATGACTACTCAACTATTACATTGCAAAAACATTCAGAATTTTAGATCAACCAAATCAAAATCATTTTGAAGTTCCAAATACAGGAAAAGAAGTGCAAATATTCCAATTCAACCTAAACGTGAAACAACTACACGCAAGATGAGGGGTTGTAGTCAAATTGATTATTTGTAAAACTGAAACATAAAAAGAAAAAGAAATATAGGAGTTTGATAACCAACCGTCACTCGGAGTTCTTTGGTTGTGGGAAACCTTAAATGGCTTGCACAAGTTGCAACAACACCATCTGAGCGTATTATAGTCCCAGGAAGTACAGCCAATACCTCATCACCTACACAACAACGTGCGATTTTTAATGTAAAAATAGAGCTTAGAACCATCTCAAGTACAAGATTCCCAAACACAATACACAGGAAGTATGTGACCTTACCTTGATAGAAAGCTACATAAGCAAGAGAGTGACTGATCTTAAAACGAGCAACTCTAATCATCCCACGAATCACATTAGCTGCGGTAACAATACAAGGAATGGGTCCACCATGTTGTTCATCACTGCATGGAATCCCTAACAAGAAGGAACGTGGATGAAACAAGCTACGATGCACAGTTCCAAAAAAAAAAAGAAAGTTATGATGCACGAACACGGAGACATAGGAATTCTAAAAAATTCGGGATATGGACATGGTGGTATATTTATTTATTTAATGCCGCGGAAAAAAATAATATATGTATATAATTTTTAATTTTTCATTGGAACAAACTTGGATACCCAGATCTTAAGAACCAACCCAAACGTGTGTGGTATATACATGTTTTTATCACAGCGGCCGTACGAGATAGAGGGAGAGAGTCGTCTTCCATCTCCTGCTCGATGTAGTCCAGCGTCTAGGGTTCCAACTTCCAAGTTGATCGATTTATCGATCTGGAGTGGAGGATTCATTATGTAAATGGTACTAAATTACTGTGTTTTACCAAAACTTTCAAGGAATTATGTTGTTACCCCATAAAAATATTAAATTTTCACAGAAAAACCACAAATTAAATTGGATACTAGACCAAAAAGCAAAAACAAAAAAACAAATGATTCTTCTTTTAAATCAGAAAAAGGGTGGGAGGGGCCAACCAGCGTAGCAACCCCCCTTGGGCGTGACCATAGAGACTTCCAACCCGCCAGTGGAATGTCCGCCAAGGAGGTGTTGGAATGTGCCCAGGGGGGTTGACTTTTGACTATAAATGATTTAGCATCACTTTTTAAAATTGTTACTATTATGTCCTCATTATTAATATTTTTTTAATCATTTTTGTGGGAGCTATTGATGAGAATGTAAAAAGTAAATATTGTGATCAAAAGTTTTTGAAAATTCACTAGAGATAAAATAGAGCAAATCAGATAAACGTTTTGAATTATTTCTATCTTTTCTGTACTATATTGAAGTTTGGTTCTTATTTTTTAAATTTTATTTATTGCTCTTGCCGCGATGAATGAAAATTCAAACAAATTTGACAGGAAAAAAAGAATAAAGTTTGGTTCTCTTTTTTTCTTTTTGTGTGATGTTAGATGTCCTGAATCAATTTCCGCACACCTTGAACGTCGAATGAGGTCCTATTGTCATTCTCACAATTGTTTCATAGGCTAATTTACGTGTTATGACGAGACAGCCTCAAGAGTTTAGGACATACTCCCTCCGTCCCTTTTTAAATGATACAATTGGGAAACGTGTATTTTTTGTATAGTAGCCGCTAAAAAATGCACTTTTGTAGCATGTCTTAAAATTTTTTTTTTGGGCACCAAATTAAAAGTACTCAATTAGCACTTTAATTTGGTATAAAAAGATTAAAAAATTATATAAGAAATATGCTTTTTGAAATTGCACGTATTCCGATGGTGATCAATTACAAAGGGACGAAGGGAATATAAATTAAAGGTACGACTTTAAAGGGGGGTCAACTTCTACGTCTCTAATATTAATTGTTAACCTTAAGCTGATAAAATTATAAAAAAAAAACTCATATGAAAGATTAAGCTATTAGATAGAGGGTAACTTTATTATTTATATTCCCGACACGCCCCCTCATTTGTAGTCATGCTTTTCTTCATAGGCAGGTTAAGTAAGTGCAAATATTTAGTTATTTCGTAGGCTGCGAGGTTCAAATACAAGATTCATTGCTTTGATACCATATATAGCGTTAACCACCAATCCATTTGAAAGCTTAAGGTTTTAGAGAGAGGAGTTATTTTATTATTTATATTCTCAACATCAAGTATTCACCATCACATCAACCCCTTGGAGTTTGTGGGGATTAAAGATTTTTTATGCACATAAAAAATGGTGGAGGCCGGAGCAACTCTTAACAGGCTAACAACGCTCCACATTACATGATCATAAAGACTCTAGATCCACGTCGGGTTCTGGAAAGGATCAACGAGCCATAGCTTCTCTCCCAACTGCAAGTTAAGCCGAGCTTTGTTCGACTCGAACGTCAAACCTCTTAATCATCCAAACTACTTGGAGGGAATGCATCAAACCATGAGGCTACCAACCCTGGTGGTTGTGGACATGATTTTATGGCTATTGTTCTTGCAAGGGTGGCGAGGGGAAGGTTTTTGCTGGGGAGAGTTTACATTATTAAAAGTTGGTGTTAGGGTAAGATTGTGATAAGGGTCAAGTACAGAGCTGGCTGCTTCATATATCCAAAAAGATGGTCAGCTCCTAGCTGTCCAAAGCCGACACCTCCGGTGTTGCATTATTCGTCGAGGGCTTATTTCGAATTGAGCCACATCTATGGCCAGGCCCGGCCCTGTGTTTGTCGAGGCCCCAACCCTATCCCCAATTTGAGGCCCTTCATAAAAAAAATTCTCTCTATGAGTAAGCAAGACTATTATCTCAACAAAGATCAACATCTCATGTAAATTTCAACCTTTGGAATTGAGCACTGCCGCACTGACTAGTGAGATGGGTTTTTTTTCACAAAACAATCAAAAAGTAAAAGCAGAAGAGAGATGAGAAATTCGTGGGTATTTTAAATCTTTACCTTCTGGAGAATTTGGGAAGTGGGTTGTTGTCATAATCAAGGCCAGATTTCAACAGATCCACCTCTTCTTGCAAGGGAGCCTAATCATGAGAAGCCCTCTCATCTCCACCACCACTATTCAGCTTTGAGATTTCACACGGAAGAGAAGTACTTGGGGGATCTGAAACTTCGCCGGACTGCCTTCTTCCGTTCGCCGGAGGCCTGGAACTTCAAAGGGGCAGAGAGATCGGAGAGAGAGATCTAGAGATTTTGTTTGGTAAAGTTAGGGTTTTTTCCCCTCTTTCCTTTTTGAATTTTCACCGAATGAAAATCAGTAGGTCTAGTTTTGATTTTGAAAATTTAAAAAAAAAAAAAAAAGCATTCAATCGGTGGGCCTCAAAAAATAATTAAAGAGGGAAGATGGAAGTTGGTTAGGCCTCAAAAAATAAAATGTGCTTAAGTAAATAAGTGATTTTGGTGGCCCTCTAAGGCTCTAACAATATTGGATCAAACCAAACTCATACCTCTACTAACCTATATACTTGGGGGGCCTAAAAAACCCATTTTCGATGGGCCCCAGGCCTGGGCCTGCCCAGCCTAGCCACAGGGCCGGGTCTGGGTATGATGTAATGTCTCGGGACAAATATAGTGGAGCTGAGGGGGGATTTGGTTGACACTAGTGGTTTTCTTGTGGACGGGTAGAGGGTTTGTAATGATGTTCGGTAAATGATAGCTGTAAATGATAGCTGTAATTTTACCCAACACTATTTATGTCTAAAACTACTAAAAATTAGTATTAAACTAATTTGACCCAATCTAAAAAGCTTATTAAATTCTTAGAATATCGACCTTGCCCTTTTCATTCTGAATTTGACCATAATTTTAAACCTCGTCAAGTGAATTCTCAACAAATAAACCCTCAACAACCCTCTCCACCTTGCTTCTAAAACTTTTTCCCAGGATTTTGTGAATTCAGAAGACCGATTCACTCTAACCCCCCAATTTTCTTCAGAACAATCTCAATTTGCATCTCACCAATCTTCCCAAAATATTGATTCGCAGCAAGGCTTGGCAAAGCCAAAAAAGAAAAATGGTCAAGTGCCGACAGTGTAGGTTGATCATTTTCTATTGTCATTTCTATGTTTTCTTTTTCTAAATATTTTTTTTTTGTTTCAAATATTAAAATTTAGCTAATTCATTGGAGTGACCAACCACTCAATAAGTAATGATTTTTATTGATTAAGTGGGTCCCATATCTTATTTCTTTACCTAGAAAATTATTTTAAACTATTAACAATTCGTGCATAGTATAGGTCAATCACTCTTTGTAGAGAGCACAATATATATTGGGCCACAATTGGCTCAAAATGAAAAATTCACAATTAAGCCTCCTTTGAGGTAGGGTGTTGACAAAAGTTCAGCATCATGCAGCAAGAGAACAAAATCGATCTTCCAATCTCATACCAGCTAACCTAGGCGCTAGATGTTGAATGGCCAAAACATGCTCGTGTTGGGCATTGGACATCTCAAAATCTACAGAAAAGGAAAATGCGCGAATAGAACATGAAATCATACAAGTTCTGAACAGATCATTTGGGCAGTCTGAATTGAAGATTCTACAGAAATTTAAGCAACTACAAAATTTAACAGGACTGCCAAATTATAGCAGCAAACAACAGTAGCTAAGTAGCATATATCAGCATCAATTACATCCCTCAAAACTGGAAAAATTGTAGACTAGAAAACTTTAAACAGATCAATTGGGCAGTCTGAGACTCTGAATTCAAGATTCTACAGAAATTTAAAACATAAAAATTGCCTTATCACGGCAACTACAAAATTTAACAGGACTACCAAATTATAGCAGCAAACAACAGTAGCTAAGTAGCATATATCAGCATCAATTACATCCCTCAAAACTGTAGACTAGAAAACTTTAAACCATAATACCTTTACGCACCTTTATGCAGTGAATAACACCGCTTCACTCATGTAGGCTTTGTCTAACTCTTTCCTCATCCGCGGCAAGCACGTGAGCCAAACTTGGATCTTTTTTCTTCTTAGCATACTCCACTAGATGAATATGGTACTGCCCTATCCCATCATTCCTAAAAAACATTTCTCTCATGCGCTGCCCCCCCGTTAAGTACAAACACAATAGGCCATTGATAAAACGCACAGGGACTGAAAATGAGATCAAGTTGTTGCGGTGAGTGTTGATCTCCTCTTCAATATTAGTTATACTTTGGTTAACTCCAATGACTTCCCCAGATGAAGCAATTAGGGGTCCCCTAGAAAAGCCTGGGGGGGGGGGGGGGGGTAAGGAAATCAACTTGAAGAGTAAAAAACTCTGGGGCATTTTATCAAAGGTTAGGCACAGAGTGATTACCCGGACGATTCGTATGCGCAACACAGCCGGATCTGAAGTCCCACGAAAAGATGTACGGGTGTCCGAAGGTGTGCACAAACTGCCCAACCTGGACATTCCCGGCGACAGCTAGTCTAAAAGCGAAAGTAATGTTTATCTCCGCTGGCACACGTAGCAGTGCAAGATCCACCCCCGTATCAACGCCAACAACATCGACAATTACACTTCTTGGAAGAGGTTGACCGGCAATGTCGGTTATTTCAAGGGACCTCAATCGAAAACCACAAATACGTTCATCGGCATGATACCAATTGCAGACCCCATGTGTCGCGGTAACGATTAAACCATTATTTACGATAAACCCAGTATACACACTGTGGCCAAGCACAGGGTCTGCTCCTAAAGGCAGGATTTTTCCTTCATGATCAATGAATCGTCCCACTTCATCAGTCGAAATTGTAAAAAAAGATGAAAATAAATCTCTGCAACGAAATCTAAAACCCCCTAAAAAGAAAGCTAATGAAAAAGACTTCGGGGGATGAAAATCTTACCAAATTTTGAGTCAATCCGCACAATACCCCATTTCCACTCTGGAAGGGTTTGAAAGCGTTCAGGGCCAGCCCTGGGGCATAGGCGACGAGGCGGTCGCTTAGGGCCCCCAGTTTTCGGGCCAAAAAAAGGGCCCCCAAATAAAAATCATAATAAATATAATTTGTCAAGAATTTGACAGATACGCTTCTTAGCTTCGTTGGTTGGGTTTGAGCTCTACCTCCTTGTTGACGCGAGTTCGATTCCCACTTAGTCCGGTTTTCATGCGTACTTTTTCCGAACTTTTACCAAAAAAAGGCCTCAAATTGATAGTCCAAGGAATCGAACTCACGACCTTTGGAAACAACTCCCATAACTCATGCATCATACCACTGAACCAATGAGCTTTATTGTTTGCCTTATGGAACAACTAATATATATACCAACAAATTAGAGGCCCCATTACAATTTTCGCTTAGGGCCCCGGAAATCTCAGGGCCGGGCCTGAAAGTCCAGGCGTTGAAGCTCGGAATGGTAAAATTGGGGGGAGGGTAAGCCATGGCTGTAGAAGTTTGTTCGATGGTTTTCGGTTGAGAACTTTGAGCTGAGGGTTTCGAAAAGAATGTTTTAAGGGTTTGGGGGTAAGGGTTTTGACATAAAGATTTCAAGAATAAAGAAAGCGGCCAAAGAATTCAAATTTGATACCTGGGCGGGAAATATGCCCTGTGCCCTAGACCTTTGCAAAGAAAGCGGATAGCTTTTTAAAGCCCTTGGAGTTTGGGTCGTTTAGGCCTCTTTGAAAGGCTCTGCTGTCTGGACGATGTCTTCAAGAATGAATAAAAAGCATCTGGTTGGGCTGTATCTAGCCAGGTGTAGTGGGCTGGGTCTTTTAACCCCCCATAGAGTTTGGGCCGTTTGGGCATCCTTGAGAGCCTTTGCTCTGTCTAGCCGATGTCTTTAAGAAGGAAGAAAAAACAGCTAAGAATTGTACTAGCTTTCATGACAGAAAAGACGGGTAAAAAATGTACTAGCTTCCATTGCCATGCTCAATTCCACTGCTATCCATAACCTTTTCTTCCTTGGACCCAAATTCTCATTCAATGGACCCAAATTCTTGCTCATTGTCAAAGGTCAGATAATAGTGAATTGTCAATGTCTTCAAAGAGGAAGAAAAGTTTATGGATAGCAGTGGAATTGAGCATGGCAATGGAAGCTAGTACATTTCTTACCCGTCTTTACTGTCATGAAAGCTAGTACACTTCTTAGCTGTCTTTTCTTCCTTCTTGAAGACATCGGCCAGACAAAGCAAAGGTTCTCAAGGATGCCCAAACGGCCCAAACTCTATGGGGGGTTAAAAGACCCAGCCCACTACACCTGGCTAGATATAGCCCAACCAGATGCTTTTTATTCATTCTTGAAGCCATCGTCCAGACAGCAGAGCCTCTCAAGGAGGCCCAAACGACCCAAACTCCAAGGGCTTTAAAAAGCTAGCCGCTTTCTTTACAGAGGTCTAGGGCACAGGGCATATTTCCCGCCTAGGTACCAAATTTGAATTCTTTGGCCGCTTTCTTTATTCCTGAAATCTTTATGTCAAAACCCTTACCCCCAAACCCTTAAAACATTCTTTTCGAAACCCTAAGCTCAAAGTTCTCAACCGAAAACCATCGAACAAACTTCTACAGCCATGGCTTACCCTCCCCCCAATTTTACAATTCCGAGCTTCAACGCCTGGACTTGCAACACTTTCAAACCCTTCCAAAGTGGAAACGGGGTATTGTGCGGATTGGCTCAAAATTTGGTAAGATTTTCATCCCCCGAAGTCTTTTTCATTAGCTTTCTTTTTGGGGGTTTTAGATTTCGTTGTAGAGATTTATTTTCATCTTTTTTTACAATTTCGACTGATGAAGTGGGACGATTCATTGATCATGAAGGAAAAATCCTGCCTTTAGGAGCAGACCCTGTGCTTGGCCACAGTGTGTATACTGGGTTTATCGTAAATAATGGTTTAATCGTTACCGCGGCACATGGGGTCTGCAATTGGTATCATGCCGATGAACGTATTTGTGGTTTTCGATTGAGGTCCCTTGAAATAACCGACATCGCCGGTCAACCTCTTCCAAGAAGTGTAATTGTCGATGTTGTTGGCGTTGATACGGGGGTGGATCTTGCACTGCTACGTGTGCCAGCGGATATAAACGTTACTTTCGCTTTTAGACTAGCTATCGCCGAGAATGTCCAGGTTGGGCAGTCTGTGCACACCTTCGGACACCCATACATCTTTCTGTGGGACTTCAGATCCCGCTGTGTTGCGCATACAAATCGTCTGGGTAATCACTCTGTGCCTAACCCTTGATAAAATGCCCCAGAGTTTTTTTACTCTTCAAGTTGATTTCCTTACCCCCGTAGGCTTTTCTGGGGGACCCCTAATTGCTTCATCTGGGGAAGTCATTGGGGTTAACCAAAGTATAACTAATATTGAAGAGGAGATCAGCATTCACCGCAACAACTTGATCTCATTTTCAGTCCCTATGCGTTTTATCAATGGCTTATTGTGTTGGTACTTAACGGGAGGGCAGTGCAGGAGAGAAATTTTTTTTAGGAATGATAGGATAGGGCAGTACCATATTCATCTGGTGGAGTATGCTAAGAGGAAAAAAGTGGGATTTAAGTAGTTGGACAACCTGATGAAGTATGGAAGAAGTAAGAGAGGAGAGAAAATACATGTGTGAGTCTAAGGGATTTTTTCGGAGGCAGTCCCTGGGAACAAAGTAGTTGGAGAGCCTGAAGAAAAATATGGGAGAAGAAAGAGAGGAGTGAAAATACAAGTGGGAGTCCAAAGAGTTTTTTCGTTTTTATTGGAGAAGTAGTGGAGGTTTTTACGTTTCCCACTCCGTTAATCTCGAGAATGATAGTCATATTAACCGTAGGATAGGAATCAAATGTGGCCCCCACAAACCTAATCACTTTGGATATTTGCACCGTTTGAATTAAATAATCCTCCCACTAAAGAACTTTTTTAATGCACTGTGGCCCCACAAACCTAAACTTTGGATACTATTAGAGGTGTCAAACGTGCGTGCCATGCCGTGTCATTCAACTTCCATGCCAACCGTGCTTCGAGTCGTGCCATGCCGTGCCTATTTACTTCATCGTGCCATGGCGTGCCGTGCCTAGTTACTTCATCGTGCCATGGCGTGCCGTGCTACGTGTCGTGCCCAATTACTTCATCGTGTCGTGATGTGCCGTACTTTTTGAAGTCGTGTCGTGTCGTGCCGTGCCCGATTAGTTAATCGTGTCGTGCCGTGTCGTGCCGTTGACTTACTCGTGTTGTGCCGTGCCGTTCCTTTTTTTATGGTGACGTGCCGTGCCTTTTTGTCATGCCGTGCCGTGCATTTTTTGTCGTGTCGTGTCGTGTCGTGTCGTGCCGTGCCTTAGCCGTGCCGTGTCGTGCGTTTTTTTTAGTCGTGCCGTGCCGTGCGTTTTTTTAGTCGTGCGTGCCGACGCCGTGCCTTCTTATCGTGTTATAGTTTGGATGACTCACCACTTGTAAGTTCGGATTTTTTTTAAAAAATAGTTGAAGTACTTTTTTTATTTATTAACTACATGAGAATTTTAGTAACATATGCCTAGAGTTGCAGACAACATTATGACAAAAATTTAACTTCTTTGAGAGAATTAAGTACAGATAACCGTAGAACCGAGCATGCAGTTTAAAAGCTAGAAATTTCAAATGACAAGGGAAGCACCTGAAAGCCAGGGAAGAATAGATATGGGAAGTTCATTGTCAGCTCTAGGTCACCTCTGATAAATGTCCAGAATAGCAAGATTGGCCCACAGAGTAATCCTTCAAAAAAAACAATTAAATTTAGAGATCTGGCCATGCAAAAATGGGTATTTGAATTCCCTATGCTTAACAAGGCCACGTTTTGATTTACGAATTAGAATTTGAAGATACGATTATGTGTTGAAAACCCATAACCTTACCGTTACACCACATAAGGCCAAAGCTATTTAAGCCACTGGACTTCCCTAAGAACATTAAGACATCATCTTTTAGTATTAGCAAAATATGGGCAATGCAAAGGAACATGAAGATAAAAGTATTACCAACGCGAGCAACAAAAGCAAGATATTTTGCTGTACAGATGTTCGACATGAAAACAATAGCATAGCTGTAGGAGTCAAATGACAAGTCCCGAGCTCCTGCTACCAATGCACCAAGTATAATTATCGCCACACTAATTAGCAAGATATGTTGAGGCCGAACAAGGCTACTAATTAGCAGCAGGAGATTGAAATATCCAACAGAGTCAGCCTCAATTTAACACCAAAATCCTAAATAAATGCAACCATATAAGACTAAGTTACCCAAGCCACAAAACTAAGGCAACCAGAGTACAAATCAGCAGTACCAGAGCAATGGTAGTACTGCATCTAAGTACAAATGTTATGTACCTTAGAACTTGTACCTATTAGAAATCAGCATAAGTTCTTAAAACAAGTAGGTTTTCCCTGAGCTACAGTGTCAAAATGCTGTGACAAAAAGGCCAATGTAAGTGCTAGTTTGCTTATTCTATTATCTAAGTTTGAGAAGAAAAAAAAATGTAAATGACAAAGGAGAATATAAACCACAAATAACCTGGTGGACAAGTGGAGCAAATTCATGTACTTGCAACACTTGTCAGAGCATAAAAGCAAATCTTAGTTGCTAGATAAACTGGGATTATGAGTTAATAAAAAACTGCTCTATCCTCTTCATGTATATACCCGTTCAGTGCATACAAAAAGGGGAGGATTTGAGCATGGCAAATTTCCTCATACCTTTCTTCTGTTGCAAACTTTGTCTCTGATGGACACAACTCTGCCTAGCATTTTTTTAATCTTTGTTCACTTCTAAACAATTACTAAGTTTTATCTGTTGCCCATAATAAAGGGATCTGGCCATATTTCACAAATTAAGCCATGTTATATATAGAGGTAACATTGCAAGATCATACAAAAGCGATTTTGGGGAAAAAAAATATATTGTGTTGGTCCTCTCTAATAATGCAAAAATCAGATGAAGGCAGAAGAAATCAGCGCTGGGATTTTGGATATACATGAAATCAGACAAAGGGAAAGAGAAATCTAGTGAAGTCTTTGATGCTAGTATGAGATCAGTAAAGATAACGAGATTAATTAGTTTTCTTACCGGTTGTGGCCTTGGATAAATCGCCGTGGAGGGTATGTCCGTCTCCTCGGCGGGGAATTCCGTACCAGTTGAATCGACCGTGACCTAACAAACGATCTCTCCGACTTCGATTAAATTTCCCGCTGATGGGCTAGAGCGTGACAGGGAGGTGGTGTGTGTGTGCGTGTGTGTGTGTGAGAGAGAGAGAGAGAGATGGGTATAGAAAATATCTGGGTGTCTAGACAGAGAGGGCTCCGGAACTACAAACCTTTACCCAGTTGAACGATTTGGTAATGAATCCCCGCCCAAAGTTTTCCAAAATAAATTGAAACCCCGCCCAAATTTTAGATATGCTAGATAGGAGTACTGTGCATTGAAACCCCGCCAACAAATTTTTCCAAAATAAATTGGCGCAAAATACCCAAAGAAACGGGCACAGTTTATTAGCAAGTGGTGGCCAGCTCATGTAATAGAGTTCTTGGATGCCCCACACTATATCTTTTGATCGAGTCTCATTTCTCCCTCCCCATGTAATAGATTAGGAATTAGCCAATTTTGGACCAAATAATAAGGGGGTGATTTTGTGTGCCACGTGCATGGCATTAACATGCATACAAAATCCTTGTACGCATCACTCGAGGGTCTTTCGAGTTTTTTTTGGAAAATCGGAACCGTCTATATTTTTTGCAGGATAAAATATATTATTCATGTCAAAAATTAAGTATATTTATTATCTCTGTATGCTCGATCAGAGTTTGATAAATATTTTCCTACTAATGATTCTCACGTCTCGAATCTCCCGATGAAGGGGTTTTCAAAATCAGATTTGCTCCAGATTTGGTGAGGGTTATTAAAACACCAACAAAAACAAAATAGTCGATGTTGATCATCGAAATTGTGTTGAGATCATTTGGCTAACGTACATTAGAATATAACAATATATATTGGTTCATAACTAAGTATGTTCAATGTATAACATTGAATGGTGGATACTAGTTCGTTTTTTTGAATGTTTGATCTAAACCGATACGACTTAACATCTTATCAATTCTATCATTCTCCCCGAAATTGATAATCATCCGATGTCGGTAACCACACGATCGGAACACATTAAGTACTTCAAGTGGCATTTGGACACTATAATGCACCAATTCAAGGCCATCTAATATATTTCTTGAAAATCTGAACTGGTAGATGTGTTTAAAATGTGTTTTTAAGGTCCTACCAAACGATTTGGCAAAAAAAAACTACCCAGAAGGGTTTGATCGGAGCAATTTTTCATATAGCGATTTTATGCGAAAATGCTCCGATCAAGCCATTCCGGGTAGTATTTTTTTGCCAAATCCTTTCGAAGGACCTTAAAAACACGTTTTAAACACATCTAACGGTTCAGATCGTCGAAATTTTTTCACCGAAAATTGGAGTTTGAGGTCTGAATTTTTACACCATGCGGGATCCTTCATAATTCATAACTTCATATGAAGTTTAGCTTATTTTAGTTAAATAAACTTAGTATATTCGTAAATTAACTTCTATAATATGATTTCTATAATTTAATTAATTTATATTATTTATTAATTTCTATAGTTTCTTTAATTTAAGTTTTTATTTTTTTCACAAAATCAAATTAATATATATTTTTTCAAAATCTTTACTAGATAAACTCATAAAAGACAATGTATATGAGTATAATATCAGTATATGTAAATATTTTTTTTTAATTATGTTGTTCGTGACTTGACTTCAATTATATATATATATATATATATATTCAAAATCTCTATTAGATAATAGGCATTGTATATGTGTGGTATACAATTTTTTTTCATGTTTGAATTTTGATTCAAACTTTATTAATCATATAAAATATTTTAGAAGCTTATTTTCTTTTTTTTGTTCAAACTCTCTTTGACTCTCTCTCTCTCTCTCTCTCTCTCTCTCTCTCTCTCTCTCTCTCTCTCTAAAAAAAGCGAATAAAAAGAAATGTAACCTCTTTTTCCCTTTTGTTTATTTTTTTGTTCATGAATGATGAATCATGACTTCATTTTTATTTTTTAACTTTACATAAATATATAAATATATAATTCACTTACACGAGCCAAAAAAAATAAAAAATTGTGCTCATCAAAAAATATTTAGAAATAAAATTTTTTTTTTGGTTGCCTCATGCCGTGCCGTGTCGTCCCCGTGCTATGCCAGGCCAACTTTACGTGCTCGTGCCCATGCCCGTGTCGTGCCGTGCTAAATTAAAGTCGTGCCATGTCGTGCCGCGTGCCCCGTTGACTTCGTGTCGTGGCCGTGCCGTGCCCGTAGAAGATCGTGTCATGCCGTGCCACGTGCCACCTTAGCCCGTGTTGTGCCCGTGCCAACTTATACCGTGCCGTGTCAAGATTTTACCGTGCCTCTGGCGTGCCGTGCCCGTGCCGGCCCGGCCCGTTTGACACCTCTAGTTACTATCACCACTTGTTCGTTTAATAAATTTAACTAGGTTTTTCCTTTTTTCTTCCAAGTGTTCATTTAGGAGCGGGAAGGCTTATTAGGAGGTTCACATGGGGTGGGGGCTTACCACAATTAACTATCAACAATGATATGGGTACACTATGGGGGTGTTCCACTAAACGTGCACACCACTCAAAAGTAGCAAATGAAGAGAGACCCCTTTTTTGGATGAGCCCCACACTAGGCCTCTCTTCATTTGCTGCCTCAGATAATATGCATTTGGAGTACACATGTAAAGTACCCAAATCATTTTCCCATGAACTATTTTCTAATTTTATTTTTCAAATTTCTGTTCATTTAGACTTTTTAGGAGGTTCACGTGGTGGGTTCTACCACAGTGAACTCTTTACTAATTTTTTTTCAAATTTCTTTTCATATAGGAGCGGTGAATTTGACTCTTTAGGCGATTCACGTGGTGGGGTGTACCACAATGCAATTGAATTGATTTCTTTTATAGATATTCTTAAAATATTTTTTTAAATAGTGGAGCATGTATCTGGAGTAAAACTTTACACTTGGCTTGATTTTGCTAAAATGAAAAAATTTGTTTTTTGGTTTTTTTTCGTTTTATCCTTAATCAATTTTTTTCCATTTGTTATTTTCACCTCAAGATTTTGTGGTTTCTGGATTTATCTCGTCGAAACAAATTGAAAGAGTATAAAATTATAGTCAAAATGAATAGTTTTTTAATAAAGCCGAAAATAAATCAGTTTTTTGGATTATTTTTCGTCTTTATTCACAAAATTTTAAGTTTGGCTAACAATTTTATACTTTTTAGATTCCTTTCGTCGAGACAAGTCAAGAAATACCAAAAAATAGACCGAAAACTAACAAATGCAAAAAAAAAAAATTGAATTAAGACAAAAGAAAAAAACCAAAAAATTAGTTTTTTCAAATTAGCCAAATCAAGCTAAAAAGTTTTGATTTGGAAAATAACTCCAAAACCACGTGCACAAACCAAAACCGCAAAAAAGTACACAAACTCTCTGAGATGGGGCCTACATTATTTGATTACTTCGGCCCACTTATAATGTGAGAAAATTTGTGGTTTTTTTTCGTTTGTGCTTTGGTTTACCCTTATTTTTTTTTAGTTTTTTGGCGTTTGTTTAGTATTGCATCGATATTTTCTTTTCTTTTCTGTATTATTAGTACTTTGTTTTAACGAAAGGAATCCCCAAAGGTTAAAGGTTATAATTGTGGTACACCCCACCACGTGAATCGCCTAAAGAGTCAAATTCACCGCTCCTATATGAAAAGAAATTTGAAAAAAAATTAGTAAAGAGTTCACTGTGGTAGACCCCACCACGTGAACCTCCTAAAAAGTCTAAATGAACAGAAATTTGAAAAATAAAATTAGAAAATAGTTCATGGGAAAATGATTTGGGTACTTTACATGTGTACTCCAAATGCATATTATCTGAAGCGGCAAATGAAGAGAGGCCTAGTGTGGGGCTCATCCGAAAAAGGGGTCTCTCTTCATTTGCTACTTTTGAGTGGTGTGCACGTTTAGTGGAACACCCCCATAGTGTACCCATATCATTGTTGATAGTTAATTGTGGTAAGCCCCCACCCCATGTGAACCTCCTAAAAAGCCTTTCCGCTCCTAAACGAACACTTGGAAGAAAAAAGGAAAAACCTAGTTAAATTTATTAAACGAACAAGTGGTGATAGTAACTAGAGGTGTCAAACGGGCCGAGCCGGCACGGGCACGGCACGTTCGGAGGCGGCACGGTACGCCAGAGGCACGGTAAAATCTTGACACGGCACGGTATAAGTTGGCGCGGGCACGGCACGGGCTAAGGTGGCACGTGGCGCGGCATGACACAGTCTTCTACGGGCACGGCACGGGCACGACATGAAGTCAACGGGGCACGCGGCACGACTTTAATTTAGCACGGCACGACACGGGCACGGGCACGAGCACGGAAGTTGGCCTAGCATAGCACGGGACGACACGGCATGAGGCAACCAAAAAAAATATTTATTTCTATATATTTTTTGATGAGCACAAAATTTTTATTTATTTTTTGGCTCGTGTAAGTGAATTATATATTTATATATTTATGTAAAGTTAAAAAATAAAAATGAAGTCATGATTCATCATTCATGAACAAAAAAATAAATAAAAGGGAAAAAGAGGTTAGATTTCTTTTCATGTGGTGGGGTCTACGATGAACTCTTTCCTAAAATTTTTTAATTTTCTTTTCATTTAGGAGAGGTTAAGTTTTTGACTTTAAGTCTTTACGTGGTTCATGTGGTGGGGTACCACAATTCAGATTCCGCTACAAGCTACAGAATTGGGACAACAAAAATGATAAGTGTACAACAACTTAGCTTCAACACACTCACATGGTGTGTGGAGCCCACACACACTTGAGTGTGAAGTGTGTGTGGGCTTCACACACACCATGTGAGTGTGTTGGAGCCATGTCTGAGACTTTTGTTGTACATGTATCATTGTTGTTGAGACAATTGATTAGACGAGTGACTCTTTAGTCTTTTGGCGATCACGTGGTGGGGTACCACAATTTGGATTCAGCTACAAGCTACAAAATTTGAATCAATTGATTAGACGAGTCACTGCTTCGAATTGACGCGTGGCTCTTTTTGGTGGACATCCGGCATTGTTCGTTTTGGTTTTTCAAAAACCTGTTTTCTCAATTATTATTCAATTATTATCTCTATTTTAAAATATTATTTTTATTTTCTTCTCTATATCTCTCCAATCATTAATACCTAGTTTTAAATTATTATCTCTATTTCTCCCTCAAATCATTTACAAAAATTAAAATTCAAAATCCAAACCAAACACAACCCCTTTTTTTCTGTACACCCAGCAGTGTCCCTCCGATGAGACGAAAAGATTCTGAACCGCCACTCATCTCAGCCAAACCAATTCTTACACTCTCCAACTACTCCCTCCGTCCGGATTTGTTAATCCACAAATATACTTTTTCAAGTCCTAAAATATTTGTCCATTTTCAAAAGTCAAAGTATAAAGTATGAAAATTTTATTTTTTTGCCCATTTTCTAAAACTTAAAATAACAACTCAAAAACTAATTTTTTAAATAGTGTGTTTACATCTTTGAATTTTTTTTGCACCATATTAAAGTTCTTAATGAGATCTATCAAACAAGATCCATATTGATGAAAAGATAATTTTTGTAACTACATTATTTTTTATTTTGAAAATTGCACGTAGTTTCGTAGTAGATTATCAAATTAGAAAGGAGGGAGTATTAAATGGAGAGATTGAGGTTAAAATAAGAAATTAACAAACTCAAAAGGTAATGGAAAAAAAGTTGGAATTCCCAAAACGGATTAACAAATCCGGACGGAGGGAGTACCATTTTTTGATGTGCCTATTAATTAAGAAGAAAAAGAAAAGGTTCAGGATGCCAGTGGAGTGTCTACTCCAAACGGCATCATTCCGGTTGGGATAAAGATACGGGTACAGAAAAAAGGGGACCGAAAATGTACCGATCGCGTTCGGGAACCCACTTTTGGGTCCGACACAAGTGATCCGAACCGTTCATTGTTCTTAAAACATTTTTCCAAGGGGAATTTTGATTCAAACGGTGAGACTTTGGTTCGAGCAATTTCAACCGTCCGATTGAGTTGAAATTTTGTGGGGCCCCTCGGAAATATGATTTAAGAACAATGAACGGTTCGGATCACTTGTGTGGGACCCAAAAGTGGGTCCCCGAACGCGATCGGTACATTTTCAGTCCCCTTTTTCTGTACCCGTATCTTTATCCTCATCGGAGCGACTGTTCTCCGGCATCAACTGAACGTTTTTCTTTTTCTTTTTTCAAAAGGCACGTCAAAAAAGAGAGTAAGGATTTTTTTTTTCATTTGTTAGTTTTGCTTCAAGATTTTTTAATTTGGGCTTTATTGAAAAAAATATTTGATTCAATCATAAATTTATACTTGTTAGATTCGTCTCGTCGAGAGGAGTCCAGAATAACAAAATCTTGACGCAAAACTAACAAATGTAAAAAAAATAATTGAATAAAGACAAAATGAAAAAACCAAAAAACCGGATTAAATTGTTTTGCCAAATCACCCCTAAGAAATTTTTTGGATGTTAGGTGGTACAACATGGTGTCCGCTTGAACATATTTGATTTTCCGAAAATAGAACGGACAGTTTGGAATGAAATTGCCGGATTATTTAAAAAATAAATAAAAAATAAAAGGGTATTTCAATCCGGACCATTTGTTTTAATTTTTTAATATTTGATTCAATCATAAATTTATACGTCCATTTTTGAACCTAGACTTGCTAGTTGCTTGGGGGCAATAAAAAATAAAAGGGTATTTCAATCCGGACGATTAGTTTTTTAGCATTTTTTAGTATTACATCGATTTTTTTGTGTATTATTAATTTGTTTTAACGAAAGGAAATACTCAAAGGTTAAAGATTAGGGGCCACTGATAGTACACGACAAAAAAGATTCAGCGAAATGAAAGAAAAACATATGATAGAGGCAACAGGAAATTAAGGACTGAACGTGGTGAAAATTAATTTGTTCAAGTGAGGTTCGAGATGAATGTGGCAAATAAATTCCATCATATAGTGCCTATAGCAAAGTAAAAGGTAATATTGAATCACAATGAAAAAGTTGATGATAGGCATTGATAATTATTGAGCGAGAATGCAAACACAAAGGAACAGAACAACAAAAAAAAACAACCAAATAAGCATGTGAAAGTGACCTAAGAAAATGAGCATCAAAAGACTACGGATGAAAAAAATCAGTGACGGTAACGGAATACCTAGTGTGGCCTATCAAATCATAGAAGCACAAAACATAGAAAACGAAATTAGGAAAATGTAACAAATCTTTCAAGTAAAAGGGCAAATGATGCTACAATTAAAGTGATTATGTCATTTTACAAGTGATTAACAAATAAGCATAAAGTATGATTGTAACAAATGCAAAACAACTACTCACGAGCAAATGTGAACGATGAATTAACTGATTTCAACAATGAAAATTATACAAGTGATGATCGAGTGGATTTGTGATTTGCAAGTGCGAATGGGCTATGCAACTAGTATAATTAAAGCGGCCTCGGCATACCAACAAGATGCTCCAGTTGCACATAATGTAGAAGCCAATTTAAAGCTTCTATAGTAACAATTTGCTGATCCTCTGGCTGGTCAACCACCAAGTTCGCCACTTGGCTAATTTTCATGCCATTTACATTACGAGTGGCCCGCCGTGTGCCTCCCTACGAAGACCTCCCCTGCAAAGAGGATATCATTTTTAAGAAAGGCAACAAACGACCAAGTAACATAATTTTACTAAACAAAAGCAATATTTTCAAATCGGGATACGTACCGTATATCGTTTTTTTCATTGTGTAAATCGTATCGGGATACGTATCGCGCATCTTAAGATACGTTTGTTGGAAAAGAAAGAGTTTCTAAAGTTTAGTTGGACAAGGTTTTGGAAAATGGAGAAATACTTAAGACAAGGGTGATGAATGAGAGTATTTGTATATAATACACATGAACTTAAACCTTTTTTGGCTTGGCACATAATTGCTAAAACTCATTCCTATTTATACTACTCCATGGAATGTTCTAGTCTAAAGATATTTTCATATGAGATAAAAGTAAATTCTAGAACTACACATGTGACTAATTCTCACAAGAAAATCTAGATATTTCATATTTCACAAGAATATTCTAGAGCTTTTAGAAGCTATATATTCTAGAGTCTCTATAAACTAAATTATACACTTGGATAACTTAAAAAAATCTCCTTCTGTAATATATACATGTTTGGGCTTTACCGATTAGGCTTATTTCTTGTGCCAAAACATTAATTAATTAATGGGCACATAAAAAAAAGGGAGTGTATGGATTGGTTTGTCTGAGATTAGACAGTTCAGAATCATCTCGTCTCATTAGAGCAACAATTCCCTGGCATCAATTGAACCTTTTCTTTTTTCTTTTTTTCAAAAGGCACATCGAAAAAGAGCGTAAGGATTTGTCATGTGCCTATACGTATACAAATGGTAACCAAATTTGAGGCTCAATAATCAAAAGTAGCTAAATTTATTTCAATAGCAGAAAATAGTAATAACTCATAAAATTACATTCATATGTTTTTCGTTTTTTGAAATTCACTTTACGCAAATGTTTTATCAACCATGCTATACGTACCGACCCTCTGGGTACTGACCACGCACAGACGTCACTGAAGACCTTCTTGTGGATCCCAAACAGTCAATCTGAACCGTTCATGAAATTCCAACATTTTCCATTTAACAGGCCAATATCCCTCATAGTTACAAGAAAGAACCAGCAACTGGACCATACATTGTCCGTGGTTTATAGTTTTAACGAAATAAAACCATGACTGACTGACGGTTTGCCCTATCATCTATACCGAGAAAATTTTGGGTACGGGTATGGTAGATTCACGAAGTGCCCGACATCACATCCGAGCCGTCCAAACAAGTTTTGGACGCCCAGATCCGTGGGTGGCATTTTTGTAAATTTTGAGGCCAAATTTACCCTCACAGATCTGGACCGTTCAAAAAATGTTTGGACGGCTCGGATGTGGTGCCGGGCATAAGGTGGATCTACCCTTCGCGTACCCAAATTTTTCTCATCCATACCCCATTCCTTACTCTTTGCCAGATCCCCTCTCAGACCGATGACAAAGGGGGTCTTAATAATCACTTTCATTTCTACTGAACTTTTATAACCTTTATCTGAAAAATATAGTAGCCATTTTTAAAACACGCAAATCCTTTTTAATCATAACTTAATAAATGAACTAATGATACAGAAACAAAATATAACAAACTTACAGAAATAGGATCTTCAGGAGCTCGAACAATGTGAGCGAAAACAGAATCTGAAACAAAAGACGAAGTTGAGGAATTAGAGAACGTCTTAGATCACTCCATAGAGAAGAAGGAGGAGAAAGGGATAACTGTAAGAGTAATGCTATTATCACATACACCCGGTCACATAACTCTCACATACACACACATGGGGTGGGCTCCACTTAGTGGGGCCTAAGTGGAGCCCCACTCACTCGTGTGTGTATGTGAGAGTTATGTGATTGAGTGTATGTGATAGTAGCATTTTCGTAACTTGTAATCCCCAGGTCAACTGCTATAATGCCATGTGTACCGCACCCCTAATAAATAATTATACTCCCTCCGTCCCCAATTTTTGGTCCCAAATGGAGTACTACTTTTTGCTATCTTAAAATTTTGGTCCCAGTTCAAAACTAAGTGGGCATTAGGTACTGAAATTCCTTTTTTACCCTTCCATTTTTTAACTAGTACTATAAACAGAAGTTGGAAAAGACATTTTGACCGTAATTTTGTAAAAAAGCACTGCCATTACCAGATTTCAATTGGTAACCAATGAGAGTATAAATTTGGAACAAACAAAACGGACGTGAGAACCGATTTTCTGAGAAACTTCAACCCGTACCCGCCCAATTAATGGGTTCTAAACCGACCGAATCCCTTCAGATCGGGTCGGGTTGATCGGGTTCTTGCTCGCCCCTAGTTTCCATGGTCGAAGACATTGATGTAGAAATCACCACTTCTTCATTGCATTCGTGGAAAAATAGATGCTGTGGGAAACTAATTTGGGAGGAAGACTATGGGGTGTTCCACTAACCCAGTTTTTTGAAAAAATTGATTTTTCACAGTTTTTCATGAGATGTGTTGTGAGAGAATAACATGTCTCGATGTTTAGAAAAAATAATTTTTTGTTAGTGAAACACCCCCTACATTATATCATAGGCAAAGGAGTTGTCTACGTAGACTTTAATGCTACAATTACCATGGTAGTTGAATCCACCTGTTGGCGTGGAAATTTAAGTAAAGTCCTATTTTGCTACAAAACACCCATTGGGTTGTCGGGTCAACAACAATAAAGTTGTTTTTCATTACCTTCCGTGCATTACCTTGACTCGGTACCCGAGAGATGAATATGACAGCTTTAGCTTTTTAATTGACAAAAATGGCCTTCATCCATTTTATCCTTTGAACTCTTTTAACCTAACAAGTCATTTTGTCTTTATTTTTTTTTTTTTTGTGTTTGTTGGTTTTGCATCAATTTTTTGTGTATTACTGTATTAGTTTGCCTCGACGAGAGAAATTAAAAAAGGTAAAAAATTATGATTAGAATTCTCAATTTTTTGAATAAAATCGAAAAAAGTGTAAAAATTAGTCTTTTTAATTTATTTTTCTCTTTATTAAAAAATTAAGTTTGGATCATAATTATTATTTTTATTTCTCTCATCGAGAGAAATTAATAATACGCAAAAAGCTAACGAAAAAAATTAAATAAAGACCAAAAAAAAAAAAATTTCATGTCTAACAAACAGAAACAGGGTGGACACAGGATTACTAATTTGGCCTGGTTTGCGCTGACCACTGTTCAGTAATTTTAGTAAAAAATGATAGGAGTAGTTTCTTTTGAGACTGTGTGTCATTTTCAACTGTTTATATTTTAAAATTTGTGATACTCCAGTTTTTATGATTTTAAAAGTTTCGTATAATAGAATTAATTAATTAAGATCTACCAAACAAAATCTATAATGCATATTTTTTAAGATTCACGATAAAAGATATAAGCAATTGAAAATACACATGTATTAGAGGGAGTTATACAGTCAAATTGACGAAAATCCAATGGGCTTATTGTACCTTCACAACTTGTGCCACGCGAACATATTGCACTGCTCATTAGCATCAAATAGGCCTCGTTTCACTAAGAGCATCTACACTCCTTACTCAAATCCTACATCAAATTCAAATTTGAGTAAAAATTACCAAAAATCTCAATCCACTCATTCACCAAATCCTTCACCAAATTTGATATTACTCAAATTCTTCACCAAATTTGGTGAGAACCAAATCCAACATCAAATTTTGAAGGTCATTTTCTCCCCCTCAAATTTACAATAATGCTATTAATGAGGCTTTTACTCAAATTTATGCCTACATTTTCTTTTTTCCATTGGAGTGCTTTGTACCAAATTAAGTTTTTACTCAAATTTTTATTCGAATTTGGGTAAAAATTTGAGTAAGAGCATCACTAGTGGTATACTCAAACACAAAAATACTTAAAGATGAGTATTTTGATACACACGAAAGAGGCTCACAATGGTTTTTGGATAAATACTCAAAGTTAACAACATTTGTTACAAATACTCAATTTTTGACATTTGGATACTCAAACTACCAATCTTTCTCAATAACCAAATCTCAATAACCAAATTTTGGGGACCACACCGTATCAAAAGTAACAACATTCTCTCTCCATTTTTCAAATATTTAATTCAAAACTCAATTTTTTTGCACTTTCTCCCAAAAATTGAAATTATCAATTTTTAATCTTTACCAAAATATGTTCAAGATTGATCTCATTTTAAACGTATTGTGAATATCTTTTAAATGGTAATAATATTATAAAAAAATATATGTGCAAATTTAAAGTTGTGCCCATTTTATGAATAAAAATAGAGTGAATAGTACTTTTTTGATTATGGACACAAATGAACCATTGTAGAAGCGTAGATACTCAAACTTATAAACCCATTAAATGAATACTCAAAATGTGATGTGCCAATATTTGAGTATCCATATTTGAGTATACCACTAGTGATACTCTAAGGGGTGAAGATGCTCTAAGGCGGCTTAAAAATAACAAAAAAGCTAAAGACACAAACTCTCTCACATTAGAGTGATACACAAATATCCGGGGCCCATCCCCATGTGAGAGTTTGTGTCTTTTTTTTATGTATTTGTTTTTGTCCCTAGCAAAATTGATGTATTATGAAAACATGATATGTCTTGAAAATCGAAATAAAGACGCTTAAAAATAAATTGACTTAATGAAACAGGGCCTTAAACTTTTGAATAAACTTTGGCACTTCTTTTTATTCATTTTTTGATTTCATTGAAACTGTCAATTTTCCTTCATATGGAAAAGGGGATTTCTAAAGTAACACTAGTAGTTTATTAATTTCAACAAACACGGAACAAGTACCAAGCGATCAAAGAGGAGTGTCAATTTCCAATTAATCAAAACAAAAAAAGAAAAAGAAGAGGATTTTCAAAATCATTTTTGTTTTGTCTTTTCTAGTTTTACTTGTTTGGCATCATTGACCGAAAATGATTCAGGGAAATTGATGCTTTATTTTCGGCGTTACAGGCAAAAGTAGGTTCAATTGACCTTTTAACTTCTCCTTTTTCAATTTAGTGAACAAAAAAGGATTTTTTTTTAAAGGTAAATATTTCATTAATCACTGGGAATACAATGATCAATAGGGGCAATGAAATAGCAAAATAACAAAGCCAAATCCGAGACCCAACTCCGGTTGGGAAGAAGTCAACTGGAGGCACCCAAAGGGCTGGAAAATGGGCCGAAGCCCAAATTCAAAGGGCCACAATGCCCAGAAAAGAAAGAATTAAAACCCTATGGCTAGGAGAAGCGCAGCCGCCGCTGCCACTGCTGTGAACCACCCAAAACGGCCACCAGCGACCGAGTAATCACATCAACAGCAAGCGAACGCCACCACCCTCCACGCGAAGAAACATCCCGAGGGCCTGAAAAAATGCCCAGATCTACAATAAGCCCAATCAAACGACCCAATCCAAGCACCATGCCGAATCAACCGCCCACCGCCAGATCCACCTCACGGACGAGAACCCGCACACCGTTAGGCAACACCGAACCACCCAGGAATGGCACGACCGGGACCCACAAGAACCACTCCACCTCAGACACGCATAAACTACCTCGCCGTTAGGCCAAACCGATTCCACCAAATGAGAGAACCGGCGGTAGGTGCGATTGGAGAGGAGACGAGATGGAGAAAAAAGGTAGATGGTGAGGGGAGAAAGGAAGGGAGAAAAAGAGAGGTGGCCCCGCGGGGGGGGGGGGGGGGGGGGGGGGGGGGCACTTTAAAGAGAGAGATCGAGATTTTAGAGAGATCCAAATGCTTTGGCTTATTGATAATCTGTCTCGTGAACATAAAAGGACTTACAGAATGAATTCACATATTTTTTAATGATTCAATCCGTTAATTAGCTTTGTTCGAATATGTTTTCGAGTGGCCGCTTTTAAAAAAACTGTTCAATTGGGTATCCTTGAATGCTTGATTCTATCTTTCAAGTTTTTAAGTGTTTTAGCACTATCAAAAACTGGAAGATTGGATTAAGATTTTTGAATATTCGATTGAGCTAATTTTTAATATGTCAAAAACATATTTTGAAATTAATTAACGACTCGGATGGCTGATGTGAGACATGAAGTAGGCCCCACAATGTGATCCATTCGCACAAATCTGTGCGAGTAGTTTTTCTATTTCTGAAACAGAACACTGCAAGTGGTGAATAGCTCATGCAGTAAAGTTCTTGGATGCCTCAGAATACATCCCGGGATCGAGTCTCATTCTTCCCTCCTCATGTAATAAATTAGGAATGACGAATGACAAAAAAGAAACAGAACACCAAAACAGAGGCCAAATGCTTTTGGAAAATTGGGTCCGCCGAATCCATTTCATAATTCCAAACAAATAATTCTAGCTGTTGAATTATTTTTTTAGTTGGCATATACTATAATCAATACAATCGGATAATTATCGGCATTTGATTGGCTTTTTCAGTTTGTTATTTAGAAATGGGATCCTGTATACCAACTAAAAATTTTTATGATTATAAATCAAGTATTATCACTTTCATCCAATTGAGTGAAATTTTATTATGGCACGATATTGAAAATTTTAATTTAAGTTATGGAGAGAGAGAGGAGGACTTGTGCCAGGCTCTGCAACGAGAACCTGCAACCAATACAGAGCTGACTTCCCGAAGCGACCCATTTTGGATTCTTTCTTGATCCACGATAGTGATCGATAGGCTATATTACACTCACCTCCCTTCAGGTTTTTGACAACTTCCTGAACTTTCCCTACTTTTAGGCGTGGTTTGGCTAATTTGAAAAAATTATTTTTTTGATTTTTTTCGTTTTGTCCTTATTCAAAAAAATTGCATTTGTTAATTTTCGGTCGATTTTTTGTGGTTTCTTGGCTTGTCTTGACGTGAGAAATCTAAAAAGTATAAAATTATCAGCCAAACTTAAAGTTTTGTGAATAAAGAAGAAAAAAAATCCAAAAAACTTGTTTATTTTGGTGAAGTTAATTAGATATCTTAGAGCATCCTCATCAGCTTTGTTAAAATAGCTTTTTGGCTAAAATAGAGAGACAAACCTCTAAAAACCTCAACAAATCAGCCTCACTATCTTCCCTGACCAAATACTTATGCTACAGTGCCTACTCAAACGCACCTAATGTATTTTTTTAATGCCATTTCCGTTTAATCCCATGGGAAAGTAAGAGAGAGAGAGAGCGTGGGGGGGCCAGCGTGCCAGGGGCAGAGTACAAAAGGGACTACTTTATTACTTTGCAGCGCACATACCACAACTCCCCAGGCGGGGAGATTAGTTTTTTATGGATTTTTTTTTTTGTAGATTTGAGGGGAATAGTTTAATATAGTAAAGTTTGGATAGAGAGTCTGATTTTTTGAGTTTTTGATAAAGTGGTTTGCTAAATTGTAAAAGGTGTTTTTGTGGTTAAATTTGGTGTTTTTTTTTTGTGAGGCTGATGAGGATACTCTTATACAAATAAAATCATTATGATCTCATCTAATGAGATTTGAATGATTATGATTCATCCTGAATTTTAAATAATACCCAAAAAGCCCTTCCATAATATTTTGCCACTTTATATTTTCCTACAATAATTATCCGAAAAAATGGTAGTAACAGATCATCCCAAATATCTCGGTCAGTTCAAACACTTTACTTTTCCCCTCTAATACGGCAGTTACAATCATCCCAAAATCCATCCCCAATTCAATTCCAACCAAAATCTCTTCCAACCCCTACTTTCACGGCCACAAAAATCATTCATAACCCATCTAAATTACATTTCCCCTCTATTTCGGGCAGTACAATCATCCCAAAACTCATCCCAAATCCCATCCCAACCAAAATCTCTCCCAATCCCTAATTTCACGGCAAAAAAATATCCACAACCCAGATTAATTGCATCCCCATCCGATTCTCAGAGATTTCCGGACCATTGGAACCTCCGATTGGATTCAAAAAGGGAGTGTAATGGCAGAAAAATTATCAATCTTGCACCGTATAGCCTACTGATTTGTTATTGGTATACGCACTGGTATAACGAAAAGTATACCAGTATCGTTTTGGATGTCAAGCTAAAAAATATACTTAAGAAAATTATGTACATTTACATGTAGATCATTACTATAATTTCGCAAATAAGTACATTAATTTCTAAATCTTAAAAGTCTCAAATTTCAAGTTCAAGTTGCTTCGGTGATTGGTCTGTGCTGTAGATGAGCAATTTTTTTTTTGGGTGACTTTTCTCATTGAAATCTCTATAAGAGTTATTTTCCTCAGAGAATTGGATTTTTTTATTTATTTTGGTAATACGTGCTCGATATGAATTTATTTTTTATGTACGCATATAGATAGGTCTATTCTTAAAAAATACCATGTATAATGCATGTGACTAAGACAATAGATATAGTTATATACCTATAGCATATATGTGTATAGTTTAACAACTTACCTCGAAACGTTCCTTGATGTGAACGAAGTATTAATTTTTCCCAATTGAATTAGTCCATGTTGATTTACAAAGAGAGATGAAAAAGTTACAATACACATCCCTATTTGACAGAGCAAGTCCTGGCTTTTTGGAGGCTTAATGCGAAAAATAAAAGAAGGTCTCTATTTCTTCTCTGACGAAGCTTTGTATGGACAATAATTTTTTGTATGTGTCGTTTCTCACCATTGGGTAATCTTTGCATATATGAGAACTGTTTTAACACTTATTTTTTGTCGCCCATCGCTTTGTTTGAAGCTAGAGAGACCATGATGATCAAAGTTGTTCATTTTAATATGCTTCGTACGGCTAGTATTTTAGGAAAAAATTGTCAACTCAATTCTCTATCTGTCAGGTATTAGAATTGATTAATTTTATCTTCTTAATTTAGGATTTATATTCAGAATTCTGGACCAAATTAAAATTTAAGTATTTACCCATTTTAGCACCAAAAAGTTAAAATCAAGGAGTTCCCAATATAACTAACTTTAACTCCACCTCATTTTTTCCTACTTTCTCAACCCCAATTTCAACTACTATTTTCATGTCAAAATTATTGTCCGGTCCGCAATATTAGACAAAAAAATTATTTTAATTAAATTTATTATGTATTACTAGCATGAACCTGTGTTATGCATGGAGATATAAAATAAACTAATGCATTTTTTATTTATTAATGTACTCCCTCCGTTCCAATTTTATAGTCACAGTTGACACTTTTTGTTGTCCCAAAAAAATTGTCCCACTTCAAAACTAAATGAGTAATTGTTAAGGAATTTCCTCTTATACCCTTATATTATGAAATTAAAAATAATAAAAAAAAGTAAGAAAGTGCAATGATTGAAGAGAATAAGAAAAACATGTTTTCAAAAGTACAATGATTATGTCCCCTTATTAACTTAAAATCCCCAAAAGGGACTATAAAATTGGGACGGAGGGAGTATGTATTCATTTCCTGATCCATTTTGAGGTACATTTCGGGACCTATTTTCATGAGCAAAATTGCTTATTTGGTAGGAAACCATAAGAAGTGGTATTTCAACTCAATCCTATACTGTTTACTTCTTAAGTAAAACAATTCAACTATCGGTGTATCATATTACGGCCTCAATATATAGTCTTATTAGAGCAAATCCAATGCAGGTTATATAAATAGTTGTGTAGCTTTAATAAAACCAAAATTTGCAACTGATCAATCTAATGCATAGCTAAAATCAAATGGATAATGCATCACTTCTATACTTGGTGCCAAATATAGAACCAAGGATGGCTATAGTCATCCTTGCCACATCACCAAAATCCCAACTGCCATTTCAGTTTTTCAACCAAAGTGTACCTAAATCATGCCGGAAATTGGCCTGAAAATGCTGATGGGGCCGGAATCTGATCGGATTTGCAACGGCTGTTTTTTTTTTTTTGGCAACATTCTTATAAATACCTGACCTATGGTTTTTCTTAATCATGGACATCCAAATTACCTGTGCCCAATTGCGTGCTAGTAATATTCTTTAATTTACAAAAGGCTATAAAATTTTGCAACGGTTTTTTTTTTTTTTTTTTGTCATTCCTATAAATATCCGTAAACCTCTCACAAATAATCAAGTCCATTCTCTTTTTTTTTTTTTTTTTGTCCACCATCACCTTCCATAAAAAAATTAGTCCACTGATTATGGCAAATTAGTTGGGAACGGGGGTTAAAAAATTAGATCACAACAAGGGTTGAAAATAACGTAGATAGTTGAATTGAGTTTGAGAAAGTAGTAAAAAGTGAGGTGTAGGGAAAGTTAGTTAAATTTAGAACTGTTTGGTTCTAAAATAGAACCAACCACTGGAGACTGGGTGTTCTAAAAAATCACTTTTTGGTGCTAAAATATAGCAATGGCTATAACCATTTTGCATTGGATTTTCTCTTAGGATAACATTTATATGTCGACCTTAATTTGGATTTCAATTCTCGTGAAAGGATATTGCATCAAATTGATCAAGCAAGATTATAATCACATTGGGGGTATGCAAAAGAAGCATGAATTGAGAAGTACGCACCGGAAGATCCAACGACATTTGGTCCAGTCAAAAAATATGAAGGAGTTGTAAAAAGATCAATGCGTATTTCAGATCTCACTAAAAATTGAGCCTAGACTTGAAAATTTAGCATAAAATGATAGTGCTAGAATACATGTGGTATAGTTCTAGGAGTTGTTCTATTTAGATTCGAGTTATCCCTCGAATTTTCTAATCTTCTACCAGATTTACCCATTCGGGAACTTTCCAGGTGTTTCCTTCGAAACAAAATCCCCCAAATCGTGGGATTGCTTTGGCTTATAGAATTTTATTGTAGCTGTAATAACTTGAATTTAGGTGATTGGGTTAGCAACAAATATTGTGTTCGTAAAAATAATTTAAAATCAAAATTAAGAACTTGTAGTTGATGCCATTTGTCTTGCTGAGAACTCTCCTCACAAAAACTAATTTTGCAATACTACACTCCCTCCGTCCCTTTTTAAGTGATTCCTATCGGAATGCATACAATTTCAAACCCCTAAAAAACATATCTATAATTTTTTTATCTTTTTATACCAAATTAAAGTGTTCATTGAATCTTTTTATCCCAATTTTCTAACATCGAACTTGACTCACAAATTATGACATGTAAACAACAAACATGTAATACGCACATGCATAAAAGCCAGGTAGCATGTGGATTAAAATCATACATGCATAATATATCTAGAATAAGACAATGGTACCATGTGAACATTAAACACAATTTTTGTGGAATCCTGGTGGTAACATCAGGAAAAATGTTATATATAAGTGCACCACTCATACAATCACCACTCATATATACAATCCAAATTGATTGTAACAATAGTTATAAACAGAGCAAAAGCAATGAATCCCCGTCATTTCCACTTCTTAAAGTAGTAGTTCTGTTTTATTTAAAGACCATATGAATTTTCAAAGCTTCCTTGTAAATCAAAGAAGACAAACAAAAATCACTTTTGTATTGTATTCTAGAATAGTGGTGCAAAAGGCAGCAGGAAGAAATGAACGGATCTCGTTATCATACTTGTCCATATATATTTCCATATTTTTCTAACGAGATTCCATATGAAAATGAATAATCGAAATCATTTATATTATGTTGTTCCTTTTTCAAAATAGTATGGAGTTAAAAGCAACTTGCAGTTTGAGCAGCATAAATTCTTCAAGTAACTTACCTTTAAATTCTTCGCCGCCTGTACAACATGCATTTTTGGATTCACTGTGATCCTAATCCTTTAAGCACCCGTGTTAAAATCAAAACAAAAACATATGAGTTTTCTCTACATCAAATTTTGCATAAAATTCAAGAGTTGATTGACAGTTTCACGTGCTCTAGTAGAAATGTGGAAATGAGAAGCTTCATAAAAAATCCACCACCACACATAGTTGGAATTCATATTACGTGGGTGTGTGGAGAAAGGAAAAGAAGGGGGATGGGTGCGAGGTTCTCTTACAGCCTGTTTGGCTGGGGCATTAAAGCCCTGATATGCCAAGCGGCCGGTGAAGGAATCCCGGTCCCACCACAAGTCCGGTCTTTGGCAATGAAAATGGCCAAGGTGGATATGCCGCGGTGGCACTGTTTGCATTGCAAATCCACCCGCAGGTGGATTTGCGAAGCCCTCCTTGACCCCTGTCGTTAGCATATCCAGGCGGATTGGGTCCATTTTGCCCCTCCAAATCCACCCACTTTTCCATCCGAAAAATACAATCTTTGGAGAGAAATCCCAAAAGAAATCGGACCAAGAGTTAGTATAATATCCAAACATCAGAGATCGGACTAGGGGATGCATTACAGGGTTGTAGGGCTCATCCAGACTGTCCATCTCCAGAATCGATGATTTAGAATAATAAAAAAAAACTAATGGATGGTATTGATGGTTCGGATTAAAAAACAAAACTTGACTCTTTCACGGAAGAGTTTTTTTTTATTTTTAAATTGAACCATACAAAACACTTTTAGACTTTTTGGATGTGCCATACAACTTTGTCGTGCACCACTGCATTACAGGGTCCCGAATTCGGCGAGATCCAGGATTTTTAGAGGGAGAACCAATTGATCATAACCTTGTAGTAGTATGTTATTTACGGACTTCATGAACTTAATTAATCGAAAAAGATTGCATCTTGTAACTCGCCCAACGAACATATCTTTCTCAAACTCATAAGAGACTTCCTCTCCTCCCTCATAAAACATTAATCCTTATTGTGTTTATTTCTTTCAATAAACCTCTGCGGTGAAATTTTAAAGGCGGACGTTTCGGGAAAAAAGGCAAAACCAATAGAAATGTTGATCAAGTACTTGTTGATGCCAACTCGTCGCCTTGGTGGTATTGTGGTGACGGTTTGTCCTCTTCGGACAGTTGCTATGACTCTACCGGACATTCCACAGCGGGTCGGGAACCCCGATGGTCACGCCCATGGGCCCATGGGAGGTCGCTACGCTGGTCGCCCATTCCCACCGTTTTTTCCGTTCAAAAAAAGTACTTGTTGATACACAATTTGGGTATAATTTTGTTTTGTTTTTTTTTTTTTTTTTTTTGCCATTCGTTAATCCTAATCTACTCTATCCTAAGGGACTTGGGGAGGGGGAGGGGTGCTTACGGGAATCGAACCCTGCCCATGTGCATGGGAGTATAAGGGAGGCACCAACTGCACTCCACTCCACTTGCTAATTTTTTTTTGTTGAGATGGTTAAAAATCAAGGCTTAGAAAATGAATAATTTTGATCATCAAAGCCGGATCCAGTATGACTCACGGACAAATCCACCTATTTTGTGACTCAAAATCACTCACATTCCTCATGGAGGCTTGATCACAGTTTTATTATTTTTCATCAACTCGCACACCCCCACAAAATTAAAATCATAGTCTGAGGAATTACTTTTGATTAGCTATTTTTAAACCATTAACGTCCAACTAATGTGCTTTGATATTATGCTTCATTTTTCATTCTATTTAGGTTACGGGTAACGCTTATATGGTTGTTTTCCTCCCTCGTTCCGTCTTAAATAGGCTTTGGACAGCAAGTCTTGGATAAATGCAAAGGTAATGCAATTGGGCAACCAAAAATGCTATGCACAAAGAAGCTTAAACCGAACCATACACAGAATGTGAGTGATTTTTTAGAAGCGTGTTTGCAAAACATGACTTCATGTTCTTGCATTACTCACATTCTGTGTAAGCTTCGCTATAAGCTTCCTTGTGCATAGCATTTCTGTTGTGCAACTGTTATTGAAACAAGGGGGATAGATTAAAAATAGGGATAATAATTAAAAATAGGGGTTAATGATTAGAGAGATATAGAGAGAAATGAGAATAATATTTGAAAATTAGGGTAATAATTGGATAATAATTGAGAAAACTGGGTCTTAAAACTCAAAACGAACAAGGCCGGCAAGAAGTGTCGTTGTCAACCATCACAGCGCCCCCTGTTTTGACGTCCTCGTCATCAGAGTATCGAATTTTGATTGTATTTCCCTGGTCGGGAGGGAGGGGTACTGGTAATGCCAAGATTTAGAAGATGGCTAAATCAATTGCCAAAAAATAACATAACATCTTTTACAGAAGGGGGAGTGTTGGTGTGCACTTCTTAGTGTGCTGCCAAGATGAAATCTAAGTCGCTGAGATCGACAGCTCGGATATGCACATTAGGGACGCACACCTGTAGGTCCCCAATGTGTGTCGAAGTGGGGCATGTATTGTGCTTTTTTGTTGCATATTCTAGAAGGTACTTTTTTTCATTTGTTTTTTAGTACAAGCAAGAAACCTAATCTGCGTAGAAGCTGGGGAGTGAAACCACACAATGAGAATCGAACCCAGGTCTTTTTCCTGAGAAAGCCTTACCACTTCCTAACGTGGAAGAGCTTCCATGCTTGTTGCCACTCATCTTCTATTGAAGAGATTTGATGTTGCAGAAAAGCCTTTGTGATTCGTTGCACTCCACCACTCCTCATTTGAAGAGTTTTGATGACGACCTCCTTGACTTGTGCATGCCGCGAAGAGGAACCATACCACGATGCAGTTCAAAGGCACTTTTTCTTTTGAGTTGGTTGACTGGGCTTACGATGAATCCCAAGCTGCCTACGTACCCTTTAAAGGGATCAAGTCAAAACATAGTTCAAAAGACCATCTTTTTTTTTTTTTTTGGGGGGGGGGGGGGGGGGTGTCATCCAATTTCAACTCGTGCGATAGGGAGATTTTTTTTGCCTTCGCTTTTTTTTTTTTTTTTAAATTTGTTTTAACCTTTTTTTTTTTTGCAGAAAATTTAGGCTCATATTAAGGAATGTCTTGGACTTTGACTATCTTCAAGGAATGATAGAGACAACTTGCTCCTTTTACTTGAGATTCATTTGGTTTAGTTAAGACGATGGTAAGCCTTTTGACTTTAAGTGGATCATCGTGACAAACTTCCAGTGATGTTATGTGCTTCATGCGAGACGGGATCGAGTTTCGAGTCTCTTCATCTTCGTTTGTTGAATCAACCATGGCTTCTTACACCTTTCATTTCTTGCGTTCTGTTTTGGACTTACTCGTGCATCTTTCAGTCGAGAAAAAGCAAACCTTCGTGGCTGGGAGTTTGCTTCCTTGTTTTCTCAGCTAGCCTTGTTTAATCTCTCAAAAATTGAAGTGCATGCAGTAGGAGCTTCAATGCGATCAAAAGTTGAAACTCAATGTGTGAAACTTTGACTTATGTCATCCTCTTCATCGGTTGAGATCATGTAAACTGTCTGAAAACAGTAGTCGTCGAAGCACCCTTCAGGAAAGAAGTCATGTTGGGTGATTGATGTGGGAGAACTCTTCCCAAACACTTTCTCTTACTTATCTTTTCCATCATTGACTTTGTCTCTTGCAGTGAATCGAGGAGCTCTTCTTCACTTGCCATTTCTTGAATTGATGAGGATGAGTCTTGTGCTTGTTTTCTATTGACTTCATTTGGGGGATTGGGATCCACTCGTTGTCATTCTTTGCACTTGGCGCTCGTTTAAGGTGAGAATGAGTAGGTACATCTTGACTTGGGCATTGGATTGCTATCAGATCGAATGGACCAAATTGTATGGTTTCAAAAATTGCCCCAACTACTGGAGTAGTTGTAGATTCAGCAGTCTTTAAGAGCATGAAGTTGGGCCTTCGACGGTTATGACTATGTGGTTGGACTCTGCAACTTCATCAACGTCTAGTAGGATCTTTTTCTTCCTTGCTAGGTCTGCAATCCTCTCTTTCAACACGAAGCACTTCTCAGTGGAATGACTGACAATCCGATAGTAATGGCAATATCTTGGATCCTGAACCTTCCCATTTCTTCAAGACGTTTGCATTCTGGTAGTTGAATGACATTATTTTCAAGCAGATCTTCCAACATACTCTTGCAGCTCCTTCGAAGTTGGGCATTTATCCCTAGGGTGATCTTCCTTCTTTTTGTCTCTTCTCGGTATCTTGAGCGAGACCATGTTGACTGCCATTGACCCTTCAGTAGAGGCACCGGATAACTTATCGCTTTGTGTCCCATTCTTGTACTTATTGTGCTAGGTTGTGGGATGATTTCCGCCACCGTGATTTGCTATGCTGATCTCCATGTTATGTGCTCGGGTAGCCAATTCTTCAAACATACGTGGCTTTATCCCTTGAAGAATGTAAAGAAGGCCCCAATGCATGCTATTCATGCACATCTTGACGGCAAACAGTTCGGAGAGTCGGTACTGGATAAGCCAAAGGAATCTTTCTAACGGCCAGTGACGTCACCCACGTCGCCCAGGTATACGGAGAGAGCACGTGTCACCATATTATTAGGGGAATGTCTGCAGCCCAATGATTGGGTGTAGACCCCTATAAATATGAGACACTCCTTCACAAATCAGAGAGAGATTGATTCATCCCCAAGGCACAAAAATCCTAGAGAAAAAGAGTGACTTAGAGTTCTGGAATTAAGAACGTTGTTCTTGCTAGTCCTCACGAGCCTACTTTCCTTCTAGGACTGTGTTACAAGGATGATGATGGTCTAATCAGGAAGGGATTGAACACTGCTGCCTTCTTTCTCTGTATACTTGGCTTAGTCCTTCGCCCCTTCACTCCCTCTCTTACTCCTTGTTTGATCATTGGTTATTGTTTGCCTCTTCAAGTTAAAGATTATTTGACTTACACAAAGAACCTAACCTATAGAATTCAACAATGCATTTTAAGAAACTAATAATATAGGCCAAGTACCAGAATTGAACAATTCGACGCAGGACCAGTACCATAATTTAACACCATACTAAAGTAGCAAGGTAGCAGAAGTCAACATCAATTACATCAATAAACTATAAACTGGACAACATCAAACTATAGTAGCTTTCATGCTGAATCACCTTCCTTCACTCATGTCGGCCTCTTTTCCCCGCTACTAGGAAATTTGGTATTTTCATGGCGATGTTGATATTGCAGGTTTCCGTCTAAGATCCCTAGAAGTTACAAACATCGCGGGTGTTCATGTCTGTTCTTTATTTGGCTAATTGGCTTGAGCCGAATCATGCTCATGAAACCATTTTACAGGCAAGCATCAATTATGGTTCATCTAGGTAGCATTGTGATAGAGTAGCTAGGATCGTTTGGAATGATTGCAGTGTATATGTTACCGGAATTAGGTTACTTGTTAGGGTTTTTCTTCTCTTTTTTTAAATTCTAAAAGTAGTACTTACTGTAGTTGGAAGAAACGTTATTGTTACTATCCATCCGAATTTGATTTGTACAATCAATTTGTTAGCTAATAAATTTGCTTGATTTGTAGCTAATATCTGAAATTGTTGAGTACGTTGGGGTAATTCTCTAATCAGAAACAAATGTTGCAAACTAAAGATCATGGTCATCTTTCACTGAGATAGTGTGTTGACGAAGTTATCACGGTTTTGTGTAAAAGCGAGGCTGTTGAATTAGTATCAATCTTGGTTACGTGTAAAAGCGTGGTCTTTGAATTAAGTAATAGTCACGGTTCCTTGTATAACTGTGTTTATAACTTCCAAACAAACACGGTTTTCGTTGGAAGTGTGAGCTAAAAGTCCTATTTAATCACGGTCGCTTGAGTTTTCATCACAGTGTATGCCTATGGTTGAAAGTTTTGGACTGCCTATGATTGAAAGTTTTACACTTCTAGTTACACCGCAGTTTGATAGGCGAGATTAAAAGTAAAAAAATCACACCAAATAACTAAGATCTTTACCTAGTAGTGTTAGAAAATTTCATACTTCTGTTATGAATTCTATTTTCGTGCATGCCTAATGCATGCCTCGGTTTTAAATGGTCATTCAAACGGCCAAATACGTAATATTCCCAGGCTCAATTACAAAATTTAGCAGAACAACAAACTATAGTACCAAACTAAAGTTGTAGCACAAGTTAACATCAATTACAAATCCAAAATTGGAAAACATCAAATTATAGAAGACATCATGTTGAATCCCGTTTATTCACTCATGTCGGCCTTGTGCAATCCTTTCCATGTCCGCCACAAGAACATGGAACAATTTAGGATCATAATATCTCTGAGCATGATCTACCAAATTAATATGAAACTGCCCATTCCCATCATTCCTTCGAAACACAGCATCATCCTCCCTCACATACCAATACATCAGATCATTCAAAAAGTTCACAGGTACTAAAAATGATATAAAGTTGTACCGACAAGACGAGACCTCATCCACAATACGAGTAACACTTTGGTTTCTGAGATTTAACTTTCTTTTCTGAAAATATCCTCATCTTAGCCTTTTTTTTATTAGATAAATGTTTTCTTCTTTCCATCTTGTAATGAAAGTTTGACAATACTTCATTGTGTTCATGTAATTCTGCAGTTTTGCAAAACAACTTCGGACAATTCGTCGATGAAGAAGGGAAAATCTTGCCTTTAAGTGGACAACCTGTGTTAGGCCATAGTGTTTTTACTGGATTTATTGTGAATGAAGGTTATATTGTGACTGCCGCCCATGGGGTGTGCGACTGGTATCATCATAGCGATCGCGATATTGCTTGTTACCGTCTCAGATCCCTGGAAATTACAGACATTGGGGGTGTTGAGCTTCCCGAAGGTCTAATCACTAGGGTTGTTGCTGTTGACACGGGGGTGGATTTGGCTCTACTTCTCGTGCCAAATGGGTTATGCCCTACCTTTTCGTTTAAGCTCGTTGCTGAAGGAAATGTCCGAGTTGGGCAATCTGTATGCACATTCGGACACGCAAATGATTATCCATGGGACTTCAAATCTGGCCGGGTGGCTCATGTCATGCGTCCAGGAAATCTTTCTAGTCCAAACTATTTGCGATCGCCTGTTGGTTTTTTTACCGTTCAAATACGAAATCAACTTGAATGGTAAAAAAACCAACAGGCGATAGCAAAGAGTTTGGAATAGAAAGATTTCCTGGACGCATGACATGAGCCACCCGGCCAGATTTGAAGTCTCATGGATAATCATTTGGGTGTCCGAATGTGCATACAAATTGCCCAACTCGGACATTTCCTTCAGCAGCGAGCTTAAACGAAAAGGTAGAGCATAACCCATCGAGCACGAGAAGTAGAGCCAAATCCACCCCCGTGTCAACAGCAACAGCCCTAGTGATTAGACCTTCGGGAAGCTCAACACCCCCAATGTCTGTAATTTCCAAGGATCTAAGACGGTAATCAGCAATATCGCGATCGCTATGATGATACCAGTCGCACACCCCATGGGCGGCAATCACAATATAACCTTCATTCACAATAAATTCAGTAAAAACACTATGGCCTAACACAGGTTGTCCACCTAAAGGCAAGATTTCCCTTCTTCATCGATGAATTGTCCGAAGTTGTTTTGCAAAACTGCTGAATAACATGAACACAATGAAGCATGTCAAACTTTCATTACAAGATGGAAAGAAGAAAACATGTATCTAATAAAAAAAAAATGCTAAGATGAGGATATTTTCAGAAAAGAAAGTTAAATCTCAGAAACCAAAAGTCTAAAATCAACAGACAGAATCTGACATTCAAAGAAGACGAATAAGGCATCCAGATCTTACTACTCCTGAAGACAATCCGCACAATACCGGCTTTCCACTCAGGGAGGGCCTGAAAATATTCCTCATCAAGACGTTAAAGCGTCGGAAGTCTTCAAGAAGGAAGAAGAGGCCTCTGTTTGGGCTCTGTCAGGCCAGGTGTAGTGGGCTGGCTTTTTTAACCCCTTAAGAGTTTGGGACGTTTGGGCCTCCTTGAGAGCCTCTGCTTGGGCGGCTTCTGAGTTTATGATGTGTTTGGCCGGATGCGAATTTCTGAACCCACGCCCTTGGTGAACCACCATCGATGGGAAGTAATTTTATCCTACAAAGTGCAAACACATAATAAAATTGGAAACAAATAAATATTAAAAAAAAAACAGAAAAAAACACCTATGTCCGTTCATTTACTCCTTTGAAATACCCCATCATTTACCTTATATAACTATATGTGTCCACAATGTGTCCACCCAATATTTCTTTGTTTTTATTTTTTAACGACTGGGTTCTCAAAGCATCTAGAACAATTCATGTGACGAACTTAATAAACGGCAAGTGAAATTTTAATAACTTAGAAGGCTTTTCATGTACCAACATCCATTTCTCTATAGAATAGTGCATTCGAAGACTAAGAGAGGGCCAAACAAGTGTCACGATTTAGAACACCTAACAGCAGAAGAATCCGGACAAACCATCCAGACTGTAGCAGCAGAAACAACAAACAGCATCAGCAGTGCACTGGTTTTCAGTCCTATCTTTTTAATCAACTCAACAAAACAAGTCTCCAACTCAATATATGTACTACAAGCAACTAAAATATTCTAGGGAGAGAATATCAACAAGTTTCCTACAATAATTTCATAGAAACAAGACCAAATCAATCAAGCTAATACCCCATGGGATTTTAATCAGACTAAAAAAAAATGCTTGGCCAAATTAAGAATCTAAACTACACTCATACTCTTAAACACTTCAAATTAAGAATCTCTTAAACACATACTCTTTCCGCTCCTAATAGCTCGTTTGGATGACTAAATCATCCTCCTCCTCCTCCTCATCCGGGTCCCACACCACATCCTAGCTTTGGGAGCCCCAAAACCCACCCCAACTAAGTAATCCGGCATCCCCTCATCCCCGTTCCCCCTGACTAAATAAGAGCAGGGGGTGCTTCTATTTAGTCAGGCCTCTCATCCATGGCCTTTTTACCTGTCTACCCTGCCTAGTCCCCAATTTCGGACCAAAACCAAGCACAAAAATCAGATCTTAAAGCAAAAAATACCACAAAAAAAGGAAAAATTACCATATTCATCGTCGGACCTTTTTTTTGGATCGGCATCGGACCTTGACAATCAGATCTGGAACAGCGTTGTCGGACTCTCTTTGGAATTGGCCGGTGGTGATGGGCTTATGCACAGAGAGAGAGAGAGAGAGAGAGAGAGAGAGAGGTGGTGGTGGAGGTTGTCGGATGGTGATGGGTGGTGGTGGAGGTAAATCGCACAGAGAAAGAGAGAGAGAGAGAGAGAGAGACAGAGAGAGGGGTGGTGGTGGTCGAGGTTGTCGGATGGGGATGGGTGGTGGTGGAGGTAATTCGCAGGGGGAGAGAGAGAGAGAGAGAGAAGGAAGAAAGAAATGAAAGCAGAGCATTCATTCGGTGCGCTACAATGTGGTAAAATTATTCGGAGTGAGTTTCCGAATGGATTTTATCTAGATTTTATCAAAATCTGATAAAATCAAGTCTTGATTTTATCCATTCGTGCAGAGAGTTGATAAAATCTTAGATTTTTTAATGCAAAAATCTAAGATTTTATCAACTCTTCTCACGAATGGATAAAATCAAAGGCTTGATTTTATCAAATTTTGATAAAATCCATTCGGAAACTCACCCTCAGTGTGCCATACATACAAAAATCTACCATGTGGTAAAACATAAGGTGAGGTTTGGCCTAGCCAACTTATTTTAGTATTTTTTTTGCGTTTGGTAATTTTGTATAAATATTTTGAGTATTATTAGTTTGTCTATGCAAGAGGAATCCAAAAAGGTAAAAGATTATGACTAAAACTCTCAATTTTTTGAATAAGTTAGAAAAAAGTGTAAGAAGCTGTATTTTTTACTTATTTTTGTCTTTATTAAAAAAAAATGTTTCGATCATAATTTTTTACTTTTTTTATTCCTCTCACTGAGACGAACCAATAATACATAAAAAGTTGATGCAAAACTTAAAAAATACGAATTTTTTTTAATAAAGACGAAAAAATAAATCAGCTAATTTTTTAGGCCAAATAAGAATATACGGGGCTCTCTAGAACTTCTAGAATCTTTGATCTATCTGAGAATACCGGTATCGAAAATGCCTGTCATTTTATTGTGTGTCCTAGTACTAGTATCATCATTAGTCAAAGAATGCATAGAAAACGCCTTAGCTTGGCTTGTAAGATATTTTCTTTCCATTTAATATCAATTTCAAGCTTGAATTTTATAATAGGGTCTTGTTAACGTGTGTCTAATGGACACATTTTAGCCACACAAATAAACAAAAATAACACACACTATAATACATTTTTTACACTTTTTAATACACTTTCACATATCTTTATATATTTTTCACACATTTTAATACATTTTTTCAACTTTAACGTGTGCTTACTAAAGCACAGTTAGCATTTTCCTTCATAATATGTGCAAGAAAAGTAAAATAGTAAAGCCATCCCACCAAGTGACTTGACTCACTTCACTAGTCATTTGTCAAATATTAGTGCCACACGAATTCACGAAACAACTTTTAATTACGTAAAAATTAAATCTTCGTTGTCTTGACGAGTTTAGGCATGGTTTTCCAAAATTAAGTAGTATAGTCCCACTTTCGGTTAAATAAAATGTCATGACCTCTTTACTAGTAGTTTTGGGCTAAAATAAAAACGTTTTCAAGTAATATCAAAACGGATATTCCATTCTACCCCATATTTTAAAAATTTACAATTCACACCCTGTAATTACAGACCACCAAAAGACTACATGATGATAAACTCCTAAAAAAAACTACACGTGACAGGCCTTAAATGCGACCGCACGTGAGGGGATATTAAGTGTGATCACTTAACATAATGTGGGGATCTCTCCATGTATAGCCAATTGATATTGGATTAGAATTTTGTTTGTGGATTTTTAATTGCTCGGGGGGGGGGGGAATCTTCTATCAAGGCGACTGCATGTGATACCCTTATAAACTTCGGCTGTGTTTTCTAATTGATTTTATGAGATAAAATCTAGTTTTGCTTGGAAGTGTGATAAAATCGCATTGGTCTTGTTCTCTCTCTATCTCTCTCCACTCATTACACCTGCTGACATCATCAAAACTAAACTAAACTATTTAACCAAACACAACCATTATCTTCCCAAAATATAAATTCTAGTTTTGATAAAGTCCCTTGGGGTTTTTTTTCCAAATTATTTTGGCCTAGTTTGGCAATTCATTTCATCTTGATAAAATCAATATTTGATTTTAAAAAAAAAAGTGTTGATTTTATCAATTGAGAAAGAAGTTTGATAAAATCTAATATTTTTGCATTCCTTTATGAGATAAAATATATTTTTGATAAAATCATTTGAGGATCCTTAATTTTATCAAAATCACATTTATCTCCTAGAAACTCAGCCTTGGTCAATCACGGCACCCTAGCTAGCTCCCACCAACTTCGAAAAGGATAAGATTCAAGAAACTGTGAAATATATCCCCTCCAACAACCGGCTCTAAGTTTTGTGATGCTTAAAGTGAATTTTTTAAAATGGGCCCACAATCTATTTTGCATAGTAAAAAATACTTAATAAAAAAAACTCACATAGAAGTTATTACAATCATTTGAGAGCATAAGTAACCAAAATCATTATCTATTATTCCCTACGTCCCCTTTTAAGTGTCAACTATAGAAATACATGCAGTTCAAACCCCAAAAAGTATATTTCTCTATTTAATTAGCACTTTAATTTGGTGTAAAAATTTGTTTACAATAAATTTTGGGAATACATTTTTTTACATCCAATAAAATACACGTTTCTCAAAGGATACTTTTAAAAAAGGACCGGAGGAGTGTGCTAAATCAAAAACTGGAGTATCTTCTATTCTCACTTTTGTAACTGCAAATGTACTAATTAAATTTGCACAATCAAGTTTCTCCCACAGTTTTTTTTTTTGGGCGAAATATTGATCAGTGGATCATAGGTGGGTTAAGAGGGTGGTATGAGGGGGAAAAATGAAAGAAGAAGAACAGTAGTCACTGGGGTGTGGATATCTCGAAAAATAAGTTAGTACTTAATAGACAATAATCTTAAAACTTCTTTATTTTATAACACTTAGGCCGCCTTGGTTTTTCATAATAGCAAAATAGGGGCCTAATTCTATCATAGTTGGCCCATTTCATTTGGGCCTATTTTAAATTTGGTAATTAAAATAATTAGACAAATTAACATCAACTTTTATTTAGGCCTAAATATTACTTATATGGACTAATACAATTGGGAATCCTCAAAATTAATCAAAAATTTGGGACTTAAACCAGAGACTTTACAAACTTTAACCCCAAGTCGGCCCTGCCCTTCAATGTTATTAAAATCTACAATTGGTTATAAAATCTACAAAGTTGTTTGGCATATGGATCCCATACTTTAAATTCAATTCTAGGATGCCCTACCTTCGGCATCCCCTTCTACGGTTAAGATAATGACTTCGGCATCCCGCTCCGACGGTTAAGGTAATGACTTTGGGCATGGCTAGCTCCCATCGCGTGGAGGCAATACAAAAATGTGTAAACTATAAAAACGAGTCAAAGTGGATCGTCCCACACTAGCACTTCCACGTAATAATTCTACCAAAGGCGATCCTATTCCAGGAATAGCCGAGTCACCCAGAGAAAGAATAAAAGAAAATGTGCTACGATGTGAAGTGTTCGAAGTTTGGGAAGGCCAGCTGGCGGTCGAAGCCGCCTCGAGTTGTACCATCCTCTGATCTTGACATAGACGGCTCCACCCTTATGAAAGAGTGGTCACCTGAACACCCTTAAAAAAAATTGTTCAGAAATGCATGTAAAAATTTTGGTTTTAGTTTAGTATACCGATTGTTGAACACCCTATTCACAAATATTTGAACACCCTACTAAAAAATATTTGAACACTTAGCTCAAAAATCAAACCACAAATTAATTTTATGTAAACAACTAACTAAAGTCTAAAATCTTCTCATAGATGGTCGATGTAGACTCTAAAGCCTTTTATATTTTATATTACACGTGATAAATTTATATCGGGTTTTGTTTCAACATTTATACTATGAACACTCACCGATTCTGGTAATTCACAATAAAATCCTTAACACCAGTTCAAAACAAAGTGTACACTCTTTACGACAAAAATTAGGAAAATTAAGAAGAAAAAAAGTATCTATTGTATTGATATCATCCTATGACTTTTCTTTGAGTAATAATAAACTCTCTATATTCGATAATAAATATCTGTGCAAACCTATTCAACACACAAATTTTAACAAAAAATATTAGTGTATTTATCTCCTGATTTAGTTTTACTTGACCCAATAACATAGAATTCACTAAGAAAATTTGTGATATCTTATGTATTTTCATATCATTTGGCCTCATTATTCACACTAATATATGAAAAATTTGTATAAATATATATATATATATTAGTTAGTAGAACTAGTAGAGTTAATGTAAATCTTGAACACTCTGTTCAAATTTTAGCCAATGACCAAACCATAACTAACTAATAACGTAAAACCCAAGGCAAACTTCACTTTAGCCAACTCAGTTTGCTCTGTGTTCTTTATCCAAGGTTTTGAATACTGGACCAAACAGTTATGGCCAGTGTCTATCATGTTTTTATAAAAACAGTACCTTGAACCTTCAAATTTGTTTCAGTTGAAATACTGGTAGGTTGTACCGGTCATACTGGGATTCGGGGGGCCTGTGGTGACTTAGTCACCACAGGGTGTGTAGTGGGCATCAAACGGCAACGTTTGATGCCCACTACGTACACACCCTGTGGTGACTAAGTCGCCACAGGCCCCTCGAATCCGTCATACTGGTGCGAAGTAGTACTGACCATACTAGTATTTCAAGTGTTATATACATTGGCATTTATAAGTCGTTTCTCTTTTATCTGTTCAAATTTTAACAAGTTGTTCCAGCACCGAGAGTGAGACCGGTATTTTAGCTTCTTGCAGATCTACCTATACAAAACCCAATCTTGAGTGAACTTGGTTTTTTCACTACTGTTGTTTTTTTGCGATTTTTTCTTTTTCCTTCTCAATGTGGTATCCTATCGGCACATCCGAGCCGTCTAACAATGCAACTGATGGTCTGAATTAAAAGTGCCGGCCAAATTTAACAAAAAAAAAAAAAAAACAAAAAATGCATTTTAATCTGGACCGTCAAATGCATTTTTTGACGGTCCGGATGCACCACATGGGTACCACGTCACCTATACCCTATTTGCACCCAAGTTTTTCTCACTTTTGTGATAACTAAAAAATGAGAAAGAGTTATAAGAGTAACCTACTGCCAAGTTCATGCTGCCAGAGCTCCGACCTCCTCCTCCTCCTCCCCTCTCTCTCTCTCTCTCTCTCTCTCGAGCTTGAACAGATCTCATATGACTTTCCTCATCATCATGTCTTTTACATCTTATTACATTAAAACACTATTTTTCCAATTGAATGTGATATCTGTAAAAAAAACAAAAAAAAAAAACAGAAAAAATAATTGCCTTACACTAATTTTCAACCACCACGGAGATTGACAATTAAACGAAAAACTTGCATAAATTCATCCTCTCTAGACTCTAGAGACCCGTTTTATCCTATGTAGGAGTATTATGTTTTGCTCCAAAGGATTTCTAGACAGAGACAAAAGGGCAAGGATTTTGGAGGGGAAACGCCGAGAGTCTGGTCAAGTGGTCACAATTCCGAAGGTGATATCAACGACCAGGATTAAAAGTAGCCACCTGACACCATAATAGAGACTCGGACAGACGATCCAGAGCCGTTGGATGCATTGGATGGGAATCAAATGAAGTCCCCCGTTTACTAATTTGTTGAAACCTTATCGGATAAAGATAGAGGTACAGACTCAAAGGAACCGAAAATGTACCGATCCCGTTCGGGGACCCACTTTTAGATCCCACACGAGTGATCCGAACCGTTCATTGTTCTTAAAACAATTTTCCGAGGGGCCCCACAAAATTTCAGCTCAATCGGACGGTTGGAAGTGCTCGAACCAAAGTCTCACCGTTTGAATAAATTTTTTTTTTTATTCAAACGGTGAGACTTTGGTTCGAGCACTTCCAACCGTCCGATTGAGCTGAAATTTTGTGGGGCCCCTCGGAAAAGTTCTTTAAGAATAATGAACGGTTCGGATCACTTGTGTGGGACCCAAAAGTGGGTCCCCAAACGGGATCGGTACATTTTCGATTCCTTTGAATCTGTACACCTAGCAGCGTCCAACCTTATCCATTACTTTCGGCTCCAGTTTTCCCTGACTTCACGGAAAAAAATGTTTGGAAAATGTTTTGGCCTTGTTCGTTTCCAGTTTAATTTTAGTTTTAATTTTGATGACATCATTATTTTTCTCATTTCTCTCCATTTATTACACCTTATAACATCATTAAAATTAAATTAAACTATCTAATTAAACACAGTCTTTGAGTTTCCCTTTTCAGTTTCAAATCAGATGTTGTTGACCGGGTTCTGTTTTGTTGACTGAGGGGTTTCTCTTTTTATTGTCAGCTTTGAAATAAAGGTGTGGCGTGTGGTCGGGGACAGTACTTGAGGGGCCCACTAAGAATTAAATGTAGTCCATTCAAACATGTTTTTTCTTTTTCTTTCCAAAACTCTATTTTGGAACCGAAGCGCCCCGTTTAACTTAAATAATCCTCCTAACCCCTGATTGGATGGTGCTAAAATTTCAGGGAGATAAGTTATAGAAGGGGGATAAGATAATAGTGGGTATTATTTTTAGAGGGTTGACCCACATTGATGTGATATTTATGGAGGGAGATAAAAAAGTAGATAATTTGGATGATGGATTAAACAGAAGGATAACTTTTGACTTGGTTTGAATGTTTTATATATAGAGGGGGTAGATGATGGGAAAATCTGTTAGATGACTGTTTTGCCCTTGTGATGTACCAAGCTTGATTATGCATTAAATTAATTAAATAATGACAAAATTTAATGTATTTAATTAATTTGGACAATTTGAAGCTATATAAATTTATTAAATTGAAATTTTAATTTTTGTAGTAATTTTATTTAGAAGACGTTTTTTTTTTTAAAAATGGTTGTTGTTATCCAAATTTTGTTTTTAATTGTATTTTTTTTTAGAAAAATTAAGTATACATAAATTTATTAAATTGGTGGAGGTATTACTAATTAGTTGGAGGGGGTATAGTGTTATTTATCACATATTATATCATCCTTTCTCGAGACAACCCATTCTCTCGGCGAGACCTTCAAATCCATCCGAACAGAACAACCATTGGAGCACCTTGGATTTTCGGTGAAATCTGGTACCAAATTTGTGTTTTATTTTTTCTTCTTCTTTTTTTAAACGGATTTAGGAGTATGTATAGATGATTTACATTTTTCTCCCTTTGATACCAGATTTTTGTTTTCCTGATGAATCCATTTTTTTTATTTGTTTGTGGGATCTTTACTGGAGAGATGGAGGATGGGGTTGGTAAGGGGGATAAGGAGGGTTACAATCGTCGAAATGGCAGCCCTCTACAAGGGGGTAATTTTTGGGCAGGGTCAGGGGTGCCCAAAATTAATCCGGGAGAAAACGAAGCAGGGGTTGAAAACTAAGAGGAGAGGATTTTGAGTTGCCAAACCATGGCAAAGCCATGGGACCCACCCTTTTCACCTCTGATAATTTTTTAACCCCATCCAAGCAGGGCCCATCTTGGAAAATTTTTGGGTGCCGGAAGTGTATAACGTGGTGTCTGTTTGTGTATATTTGACCATTTGAAAATAGAATGAATGGTCTGGATTGAAAATCCCAGATGATTTTTTTTTACAAAAAAAGAAAAGCGCAATTTAATCCAAAACGTCAATTGCATTTTTTGGTGGTCGAATATATTCGGCACCGCGTCAACTCTAGTCACTCAAGAGGAAAACTTATTCACGGTTCCTCCGTGAGTAAGTAAAATTTATGTACCAAGCTAGAAAAAAAAATTGAAAAAGGACAGATAATTCAAAAAATGTGTATGTGTTGGATTATTTTTACTTCAAAAATTAGAAGGTTTTGACGATTTTTTTTTATTTTTACTTTTTAGATTATTTCTTCAAAACGAAACAATAGTTATCCAACCATAGCTGTAGCTTCAATTCCAACTCTGAATTCATGGGCAAACTCTCAATTCATGAAATTCCAACATTTTTCATTTAACAGGCCAATATCCCCCATAATTACAAGAAAGAACCAGCAACTGGACCATACATTGTCCGTGGTTTATAGTTTTAACGAAATAAAACCATGACGAACTGACGGTTTGCCCTATCATCTATACCGAGAAAATTTTGGGTACGGGTAGGGTAGGGTAGATTTACGTGGTGCCCGGCACTATTTCCGAGCCGTCCAAACATGTTTTGGACGCTCCGATCCGTGGGTGGCATTTTTGTAAATTTTGGGTTCAAATTTACCCCCACAGATCTGGGCCGTCCAAAATATGTTTGGACGGCTTGGATATGGTGCCGGGCACTACATGGATCTACCCTACCCGTACCCAAAATTTTCTCGGTATAGATGATAGGGCAAACCGTCAGTTAGTCATGGTTTTAATGATTCGATTCATTAATTAGTTTTTCAAATATGTTATCGAGTGGCTGCTTTTAAAAAAAAGTTCAATTGGATATCCTTAAATGCTTGATTCTATCTTTTAGGTTTTCAAGTGTTTTAGCGCTATCAAAAACTGAAAGATTGGATTAAGATTTTTGAATATTGATTGAGCTAATTTTTAATACATCAAAAACATATTATTAATTAACGACTCGGATGGCTGATGTGAGACATGAAGTAGGCCCCACAATGTGATCCATGCGCACAAATCTGTGCGAGTAGTTTTTCCATTTTTGAAACAAAACACTACAAGTGGTGGATAGCTCATGCGGTAGAGCTCTTGGCTGCCCCAGACTATATCCCGGGATCGAGTCTCATTCTCCCCTCCCTATGTAATAAATTAGGAATGACTAATGACAAAAACAAACAGAACACCAAAACAGAGGCCAAATGCTTTTGGACAATTGGGTCCACCGAATCCATTTCATAATTCCAAACAAATAATTCTAGCTGTTGAATAATTTTTTTAGTTGGCATATACTATAATCAATTCAATCGGATAATTATAGGCATTTGATTGACTTTTTCAGTTTGTTATTTAGAAATGGGATCCTGTATACCAGCTAAAAAATTTTAAGATGATAAATCAAGTATTATCACTTTCATCCAATTGAGTGAATTTTTATTATGGCACGATATTGAAAATTTTAATTTAAGTTATGGAGAAAAGTTTTAGGTTGGTAATTTGGTACTCCGTCATTTACTCTGCTCCTGGATTCATTTCAAACAGCACTGTAAAATTTACTCCGTAGAGAGAGAGAGAGAGAGAGAGAGGGACGAAATTATTTGGGTAAATTACACTGACCTCCCTTGAGGTTTCTGACTTGTACACTGACCACCCCTACTTTATCTGAAATAGCACTGACCTCCCCTGAGGTTTATATTTCGTATCAAAAGCACCCCTCTACCATTCCGACGAGTACCGACAGCGCCGGGGACCCCCTTGTGGGTCCCCAACGGTCGATCCGAGCCGTCCATTCATTCCAGAATCGAATTCCGAGTGGGTCAATGCGGGAATCACCTCAATCGGACGGTCCTAAGTGCTCGATCCAAAATCACCCCATTTAGTTCAAATTTTTTTGGATCGAGCACTTAGGACCGTCCGATTGAGGTGATTCCCGCATAGACCCACTCGGAATTCGATTCTGGAATGAATGGACGGCTCGGATCGACCATTGGGGACCCACAAAGGGGGTCCCCGGCGCCGTTGGTACTCGTCGGAATGGTAGAAGGGTGCTTTTGATACGAAAATATAAACCTCAGGGGAGGTCAGTGCTATTTCAGATAAAGTAGGGGTGGTCAGTGTACAAGTCAGAAACCTCAGGGGAGGTCAGTGTAATTTACCCAAATTATTTCTGAAGACAAAAGGACTTGTGCCAGGCTCTGCAGCGAGAACCTGCAACCAATACAGAGCTGACTTACCGAAGCGACCCATTTTGGATTCTTTCTTGATCCACGATAGTGATCGATAGGCTATATTACACTCACCTCCCTTCAGGTTTTTGACAACTTCCTGAACTTTCCCTACTTTTAGGCGTGGTTTGGCTAATTTGAAAAAATTGATTTTTTGATTTTTTTTCCGTTTTGTTCTTATTCTAATTTTTTTTTGCATTTGTTAGTTTTTGGTCGATTTTTTGTGATATCTTGACTTGCCTCGACGTGAGAAATATAAAAAGTATAAAATTATTAGTCAAACTTAAAATTTTGTGAATAAAGACGAAAAATAATCCAAAAAATTGATTTATTTTGGTGAAGTTAATTAGACATCTTATACAAGTAAAATCATTATGATCTCATCTAATGAGATTTGAATGATTATGATTCATCCTGAATTTTAAATAATACCTAAAAAGCTCTTCCATAATATTTTACTACTTTATATTTTCCTACAATAAATTATCCGAAAAAATGGCAGTTACAGATTATCCCAAATATCTCGATCAGTTCAAACACTTTACTTTACTTTACAATCATCCCAAAATCCAGCCCCAATTCAATCCCAACCAAAATCTCTCCCAACCCCTACTTTCACGGCCACGAAAATCATCCATAACCCATCTGAATTACATTTCTCCTCTATTTCGGGCAGTACAATCATCCCAAATCCCATCCCAACCAAAATCTCTCTCAATCCCTAATTTCACAGCAAAAAAAATCATCCACAACCCAGATTAATGATGCAGTAGCCAAGGAGGAAGAATATTTTCGGCATTATAAGCCTCGGGTGGCAAAATCGTAATTATGCGGCTGTGGAATTTTGCGTTGGGCCCACTTGGGTCGGACCCGAAACGGCCCAACGGTCAAGACTCATCGCTTATGCCATGGCGTGCATCGTTTTTCGGGCTTTCGTCGCTATTTAGGGCTCCGAATGTCCAAATTTGCCGTTTAAGGAAAGATTTGACTTGCCAATTACTTGGGCAAGGAAAATCCGAATTAAGTTGCGCTTTTGGGAAACATTCTGGAATTTTATCTAGTTTTTATTTTGCTATTATTTTCGAATTTTCCATTTTTGGTAATTTTGCGTTTTTTTATTGATTTGGCTTCCTTTTCGGAGCAAATCAATTAGGGTTTCCGGTTTCCTATATAATCAGTTGTAAGCTTTAAGGGCGGAGGAGTTTTTGAGTATTATTGAATGATAAAAGAGTCTAGAGAGCGTTTTTCTCTAAACTTTCTTGTTTGTGTTCGATTGTTGCACGTCTTTTCTGTAGTTCATAAGGCGCCCTGCATCAGTTGGTATCAGAGCATTGAGTTCCAATCCTGACTATGGCCGGAGGACGTGCTGGAGGTCGAGGGGGACGAAGTGATCGTACCGATAATTTGGAGGACATCTATGAAAGAGGTGACGTAGCGCTGGAGGCGCGAACGGAGGCGCGATTCCAACAACTAGAACAGAGCATGACGGCTGCAATAGCTGCTTTAGCCGACCAAGTTGCTGCCCTAACTGTTGGGGGGAATCCACCTCGCCATCAACCGTACAATCGGCGGCCTCGAGAGGAGGACGAAAGTACGGATGGTGAAGCGGCTGAAAACCTTTTTGCTGCGGGGGCATTCGGCGTTGGCAGGGCTAGCGGCGGCGACTTTCATCAACAAAGGGGCAGAGGCCGGGAGATCATGGCTGATAACCGTGATTTCCGTCCATGGGAGTCTGGTTTGAGGATTGACCTGCCTGAGTTCCATGCGGGTTTAGCGCCAGAGGAGTTCCTTGATTGGGTTGCGGCTATGGATGGAGTCTTGGAGTTCAAACTAGTTCCAGAGGATAAACGGGTGTCGCTGGTGGCTACCAGATTCAGGGGTAGAGCCGCGGCATGGTGGCAACAATTGAAGCAGACTCGGTTGCGGCAGGGAAAAGACAAGATTAGTTCGTGGGAAAAATTAAAGAAAAAGATGCGGGTGGCTTTTCTTCCCCACAACTACTCGCGTCTGATGTATCAGCGGTTGCAGAATCTTCGTCAGAATTCGCGTTCTGTGGATGATTACACCACAGAGTTCCATCAATTGGTAGCCCGGAATGATCTTGCAGAAACAGAGGAGCAGTTGGTATCAAGGTATGTGGGAGGATTGCGTGAACAGTTTCAGTTTACATTAAATATGTTCGAATTATTCTCTGTCTCCGATGCCTATCAAAAGGCGTTGCAGATAGAAAAACAAGCTATTCGCAGGCCTTCTTTGACTCCGTGGAGTGCTACGGCTCGGCCCGCAGTCGGCAATATTTCCACCAAGCCAATTGTAAGCCTTAAGGGCGGAGGAGTTTTTGAGTATTATTGAATGATAAAAGAGTCTAGAGAGCGTTTTTCTCTAAACTTTCTTGTTTGTGTTCGATTGTTGCACGTCTTTTCTGTAGTTCATAAGGCGCCCTGCATCAATTAATTTCATCCCCCATCCGACTCTCAGAGATTTCCGGACCATTGGAACCTCCGATCGGATTAAAAAAGGGAGTGTTATGGGAGCAAAATTATCAATCTTGCACCGTATAACCTACTAATTTGTTATTGGTATACGCACTAGTAATGAAAAGTATACCGGTAACGTTTTGGATGTAAAGCTAAAAATATACTTAAGAAAATTTTGTACATTTACATGTAGATCGTTACTATAATTTACAAATAAGTACATTAATTTCTAAATATCAAAAGTCTCAAATTTCGATTCAAGTTGCTTCGGTGATTGGTCTGTACTGTAGATGAGCATTTTTTTTTGGGTGACTTTTCTCATTGAAATCTCTAATTCAAATAGTAGCAGTTATTTTCCTTAGAGAATTGGATTTTTTTTAATTTTGGTAATACGTGCTCGATATGAATTTATCTTTTATGTACGTACATAGGTCTATTCTTAAAAACTACCATGTATAATTCATGTGACTAAGACAATAGATATAGTTATATACCTATAGCATCAGGGCACTTCTAGTCCGGACTCCGGAGTTCCGGACCTCGGTGATCCAAATATTTTTTTGACGATCCGATCCGTCCAATGTGTTCAGAAGGTGTTTTCAAGGGTCCCCGCGAGAAATCTTAAAAAAAAATACCGGGAAGGGCTTGATCCAAGCAGTTTTCGCAAAAAATATATATATTTCTAAAAATAATTTGCAACACAAAAAAATCATTTTTTCCTTATTTACGGGAGGTGTGGACTAGAAAATCCGGCCCTATAGCATATATGTGTATATTTAACAACTTACCTCGAAACATTCCTTGATGTGAACGAAGTATTAATTTTTCCCAATTGAATTGGTCCATGTTGATTTACAAAGAGATGAAAAAGTTACAATACACATCCCCATTTGACAGAGCAAGTCCTGGATTTTTGGAGGCTTAAAGCGAAAAACAAAACGAGGTCTTTTTCAAAATCATAATGAGCAAAATGTAAACAAGTAGATTACACTTCCAAAAACAAATACTACTATTCATCAATAAGAAAAAGACTTACAGAGAGAGAGCTTTCATTAGTGAACTTGAGAGTACAAAGCTTTCAAAGCGGTTTGGGCAAATGAAACCCTCACCTATTTCTATACACCAAGGAAGAAGTCTAGAACATTTTGTAGAAGTTTCTCAATTAATCTTCTCCAAAATTCTTGATAATTCATACAAGTCTTCATATTTTCGTATGGTTCCAGGGAACTTAATCCTAAAACAATAACCAAAATTTCAAGATTTCAAACTCGTCACTGCTTGACCGACCGAGTGACTTAAAATAGATGCGTCCCAAGCGTAGGACTCTTGACCAGTGCAGCACAATATCCGGAAGTACCGGAGTCGAACCACAGAGACGACTAACAGTGCTTGACTCAAAAGTGTAGAATTGCAGTTTAACCTAGCTCTTAGGTAGCCACCCCTTGTTTGATGATATTAATTAACTAATCTACTGAACTAATTCACTTAATGCAGATTAAAAATGAGAGCACGGCTGAGGGAACCCAGCGTCCGCGACTAGCCTAACCGATGTTTACTCGGGCCACAATTCCACTTTTTTACTGATTTTAGAATAAGAGAAAGGCTCCCTAACAAATGCGCACCACCTGTCACCAGATTCCGTGCGCATTCGAATTCCGGCGATACCTGGGTTTTGTTTGTTAAAAGAGTTTCTGTTTCCTAAAATTGCTTGGAAATTAAGTTGATTCGGCCCCGAGGTAGAACATCAATTAGCCTACCGGCGAAGCGCTTTTGCCCGCAGCCGCACTTTATGCGACTACTCACTCATAACGCTAACAATAACATAAATTTTCATAAACCTAGATCTAAACATGCTTGCGAATTAAAACAGAAATAGAAAACAATATCGTAGATTGCAAGGAAAAACGAACTTGAATACCACTTGAAAACACCAATCTCGAAGCTTAGAAATCCGGAAATCTGAAGTGAACTTGAGTATCTACTGCTGAAAAATTGAATGCTCCAAAATTGAAGCCGAAAATGAAGAACAATCAAACCTAGGTAAAAATTCTGGAACCCTAATACAAGTTAAAAACAAGTATTTATACTAAAAACGACCAAAGTCTGAAACTATTCCTACGCGAAGACCAAACGACTGCGTTTACTGGGTCCCCTAAGCTCTCGGTAGCGCTACCATGAAATAGGGGTAGCGCTACCGCGCCCCTTATCTCCCTCCTTGACCGTTGACCTCCAATTTGCGTTGACCTCTTAGTCCCGCGGTAGCGCTACACCACTTTTGGTGTAGCGCTCCTAAACCTTCTGTTCATCTTTGAGCCCTTTTTTGCCAAACTTGAGCGCTCCAGAGAAATGGGGTAGCGCTCCCGACGGATTTTCGTCACTTCCATGCAAAAACCATTCGATCCTCACTCTCGGTCTACGTGCATGTACTCCCAATATCACGAAATTCGCGCCCACATCCCTAGATTACCTGCAAATTATGCTCAACACACATAAACACCACGTGCATATATCAAACGGAAAATAAAGCTTAAATCGCACGTCTAACATGCTGAACCACCTTACTTAGGCGCTCAAAAGCAAGCTTTCCACGCGCCTATCAGTCACTTAAATATGTTTCATGTTCCTCTTAGCCACTCTCGTTTTTTTCATTATCCAAATATATTTATTCTCTATTCCCCAAATTCTCTTGTTCTTTATTTTCCAAATTTTCATTTTCCTCTTCCACTAAGTCTTCAATCAAACTTGACGTGGGCTCTCAGGCCATCATGCTAATGATATGTTTGAAGTTTGGTTCTCTATGGAGCTGCACAGAAAAAGCTCAGGGTTCCTGGCCCTAAACTTGACTTTACCGGGTGCCGACGATCTATCGGTTGTTGTTCAACATTTAAACCTCCCTTGATATAGGACGTGGCTTGAACCGTCGTTGCCTTTGAAATGACGAATAGAGTGCATCTAATGTTGCGGATCTTGAAAACGGCCTTTCGTAGACAATCTTGGATTTTCAGGCTTGAAGCAGGCTTCTCGGGGACCACTTTCTGATCGTTTGAAGGTACGAGGGACACGAACGCCCTAAGATGTGATGCCAAATGTTAGATGATGTTTAATGCAATAAATTGAATGCTTCTCACCTTGGGAGTAGTGTGATACTTACTACTCCATTTTACCTTTACCAGGAATCCATGCTCCTCGTTGACAAAGGTTCGCTTTGACACGTCATGTGTCCAATCGTCTTTATTCGATTAGTATCGATGTCATCACTTTCTCAAAAATAAGGTGTGTGGCAAAATCGGGTGTCAACAATTCCAAAACAAATCAGCTAATTACCAAAAGGGACATATACAAGGGTTTAACATAATTAGTAAATCAAATATTTGCCTTAACCTCTCCACTATATTTGGCTTCTTTCTTCCAAAAATACTCTCAAAACCACTACAAATTAAAGTGCCCAAATCCAAATAACCTAAACCCAAAGAGCCTAAATCCACAATACCCTACCCCAAAATGCCTAAACCCCTTAAAATTGAACCCATTATTCTCTCTCTCTCTCTCTCTCTCTCTCTCTCTCTCTCTCTCTCTCTCTCTCTCTCCCATGAAACCCACTAAACTCAATCAATTGCATCTTGTTCGAAATGTTCGTCGGTCACCATGAGATCTTCGTGATTATCGTGAGGAGAGAGAGCAACGACGACATTGTTTAATGGATGTGCAAATTCTACAAAGCGATTCGCAGGTACGAGTCAACAAAGAAATGGATCATCTACCAGTATCTGGTATCCGAGGTCTTGCATTACATTCAACCGGCATTTGCAAATTTTGTGAGAATGGGTGCTGTGGGTCAACATGGGGAACATTAAGGGGGTGCTGTGGGTCAACATGGGGAACATTGTGGGTCAACATGGTCTTTCTTGATTTTTAAAAAAAGCTGTTTTTTTTTAGTGAAACACCTCCTAAGGGTGTTTTTGTCTTCTTGAGGACTAAGACTCTAAACAAAACACATTTGTGGATCCTAGACTCTAAAAAGGATGTTTTATGTATACTACACATTAATTACAAATGCTTAGGCTGGGCTAAATATGTTACCAACCCCATCCAAATGTACTTAAGGCGTTTCCAATTTTAATCATGGAAATTGGAAGGGAGTGCGATAAAGAGCTATCAAGTATCAATACCATATGCTGTCAACCAACAAAATCACTCGGTAAATGATCCCATTTAAGGTAAATGGTGGCTAGCTCTTGCGGTAGAGCTCTTGGATGTTCCACACTACAACTTGGGATCGAGTCTCATTCTCTCCTCTCCCTATGTAATAGTAGATTAAGAACGACGAATGACAAAAAAAAAAAAAAAATCCCATTTAAGAAAAAACATTATACCATTAGGATAAATTTCTTACTCTTCCACCATTAGGATATTTGATGGAGTGGAAAATAAAATAATAAGAGACACTTGTAGGGCTTCTATCACGAAAAGTGATTTTTCATTAACATACTAGTTGAAGGCTCCATGCACGCATGGAGTCTCGTGCTCGTGCTTTTGTACTTTGTTTTTATTTCCTTCTGGCCAACCAACATCTTGCCCAAAAAAAAAAAAACCGAAGGAAGCCCATTTTCTGCTATTTATACTTCAAGGAAGTGTACAACTAAAAAACATTAACATCGGATTGTATAAGTGCTGCCTCCGACTGCCAGTTTTGAATACCAAAATTGGGCAATGCTAGATGCTTAGATACCAGAAATTCCGAAATGTACTCAAATATAGATTAAATCAATTACTTGCAACACCAATATACAAAATTTATTCAAATAAAGGATACTTCTTCCTTTTCTCCCATACTCCGTGTAACTTCAGAGCGTTGATTGCTCAGGAAAATCCAATTCTACAGAAAAACCATCATCAAATTTGAATGCAATAAAAAGAAGAGCAAAGAACCCATCACTATTTTTTTGAACTGAGTTCATGTATCCAATCAGCAGTTTTTCTCCACCACAAACCCATTAATGAATAATTGAATAAGATATGCGAAAGAACCTAGATATAAATGCATACATTGAATAAGTGCATACATAGAATCTACATTGAATAATTGCATACATAGAATCTAATAATGACTACATGCAATGGATTAAAATCATGTGTTTAATGCATACGTTGAACCTTCTAAAATGTGTTTAAAATCATGACTACATGCATGGAATCTACATTGAATAATTGCATAAATAGAATCTACATTGAATAATTGCATACATTAAGCTATAGGTGTTAAAAGTGGATCCTTGTGAGGCTGTGTTTGGATGTGTCTTAGCATTGGGCATTCCCAGCAATTGATTCCTAGGTAATCCCATTTTTGTGCTTGGTTAATTTGGAAATTGAATTTTGGAATAAAAGCAAATTCCTTGTTCGTGTTCTTGTAGGACGGTTTTAGGGCACTTGAGTATTTCCGCATACAATAGGAATCGTGGTGGTTTTGGGTGGGGAAATAAGAATATTACTTGGAGAAGTGTGTAAAGAAGAACAAAGAGTGAGAAAATGAGAAGGAGAGAGAGAAGAGATAGAGGTGCTTCACCCTCGCAAGGGTTAGGCGGTTCTGTGAGGAAGGACTGCAGCCCAATCCCCAATTACAATGGCCTCAACCTTGTAAACTCAATTCATTAATCAACTCTCTGTCCCAAATGAAAGATTCCATCTCGATTTATAATCCACGGGAAAGACTCTTCTAATTCCTAGAACTCTAAATGAAATGAACCTAATTAATGAATACATCCAAAAAGATAAGAATGAACTTAGATATAAATGCATACATTGAACCTACCAACAATTAGATGCAAAGAACTAAAATGTGTTTAATGCATACATTGAACTTTCCAATATGTTTTTAATTAATCTAGATGAATATTAATGCAAGTACTAAGTTCATGATGACTATTTACCTACACCAGAACAGAAAATCAAATAATGACTACATGCAATGGATTAAAATTATGTGTTTAATGCATACGTTGAACCTTTTAAAATGTGTTTAAAATCATGACTACATGCATGGAATCTACATTGAATAATTGCATACATAGAATCTACATTGAATAATTGCATACATAGAATTTACATTCAAGAGTGGAAAACGTGAATACTAATCACGGGTTTGAAGCGAAAGAAAAATGGTAGGATTTCCTTTTAATATAGAAGGATACTATTACTAAAACTCGGGCCGAGCATGGCCGAATGAGTTACGTCCCTCTTAAAACAATATTAAAATATATTGTTTATTGACTTTTTTTTTATTTTTTATGTATTTTTACTTTTCGAAACTTTTTTTTTTTTTTTGTTGTTTTTTGTCATTTTTTGGGATTAATCATCCATAGAATTGAGAGGAATCCAAAAAGTATAAAAATGTGGGTGAAAATTGAATAAAGTTAATGTAAGAGACACGTTAGCAAGTGTCAAACAAACTTCGTTACCAATTTTTTTGTACAGACACCATGAATATATAACTTAAAATTTTAGCTACTTTAACTTTCCATCATTCCCCTTTATGATGCCATCATATACTACAATTTTGTTAATTTTTTTGGAATCTACTCGAGGCAAAATGGAAAATATTTAACTTTTACTCATTAACTTTGTTAAAGTCTACTATACATTTAATGCTTCCTTATCCTCTTGTGTGCTTTCCTCCCTGCCGAACTCTCTCATATCATGCATGGATTCTCAGGGATTGCTATGGCCCCTCATTAATTTCTGTGCATATCTGTTTTCTCTATTTATACCTTGTAATGTAACTCAGAATATACACAGAAACACACCATTACTTTTTCCTCTCTTTGTTCCTATATTCACTTCCCTTTTCTCAGTTTACACAGAATGCTTTGCTCAATGGTGAACTCACTGATGATGTGTATATGAAACCCCCTCGTCGAGTTGATAGTCCCCCGAACAAAGTTTGCAGACTCCGACGAGCATTATATGGTCTCAGACAAGCTCCTCGAGCTTGGTTTGCCAAGTTCAGTACCATTATCGGCATGTTTGGGTTCACTTCTAGTCCATATGATTCTGCTCTGTTTGTGCGCAAGACTGATCATGGCTCTATTCTTCTTCTTCTTATTCTTTATGTTGATGATATGACTATGACTGGGGATGATCTAATTGGTATTTCCGACCTTAAACACTCTCTAAGTGACCATTTCGAAATGAAGGATCTTGGAACACTCAGTTATTTCTTGGGCTTGGAAATCTTTTATCAACTTCGGATGGTCACTATCTATCTCAGGCTTATGCCTCTGATCTGTTATCCCGTGCTAGAATAATAGATAGCAAGATTACAACTACACCTCTTGAGCCAAATGTTAAGTTGACTCGAACTGATGGCACCCTCCTTACTGATGCCACACTTTATCGACAATTGGTTGGTAGTCTTGTTTATTTCATGGTCACTCGTCCTGATAGGGCTGGGGCTTTAGAGGCTAAATTGACGATTTGAGACGTTGTGAGTGATTTTCCGAGCGAGCATTTCTCATCGAGGATTTGGGCCCCGAGGACAATGTTGGACGACCCGCCTTTGTAATTCTCAGTGGTTTGCCACCAAGATGTGACTGACGGCGGTGGTGGTGCATTTACGGAATTTATCGATTGGATGAAATCTGCGATTATATAGCGTTGGCTAGGGGAGAAATTCCCATACCAGATGAGATTGACAGTGATGGTGCCTCTAAGAAGAGGGCCGTTGTGGTAATTGAGCACGAGTGGTTGTTGCTGATAAAGTGCTGCTAACTTACGTGTTGTGGCAAAGGAAGTGTCGGGGAGACTAGAGAGAATGAGGAGGACTGAAGTGAGGATCGGGAAGTAGTGAACGGAAGCCATTTTTCAGAAAGTTGAACTAAAAAAAAAAAAAAAAAATAAATAAAATTGAATTTGAGTGGAAGATATATGATATGGGGTTGAAGCAAACATGATTTTGGTGTTGGGGGGAAAGTGTAAGGAGAGAGAGCGTTGGAGGACAACTGGGAATGAGGGTTTTGGGAAAGTGCTGGGCAATATGGTTTGACTATGTGTCTATGGGTGTGTTAAAACCGCGGGTGGCTGAGTTTTGTGGGGCATTGTTGCTTGCTTTTAGCATGTGGGAGGAACCTTATAGCTAGTTTCTGAAAGGAAGGTGTTTTCTGGGAGAAAATTTTGGGTGCAAATGGGGTACCACGTGGTACCCTTGCACTGCATCCGAGCCGTCAAAAAATGCAACGGACGGCTCGGATTGAAAGTGCCGGACGGATTTTAAAAAAAATCAAAAAGAAAATGAAAAATGGGTTTCAATCCGAGCCGTCCGTTGCATTTTTGGACGGCTCGGATGCAGTGCAAGGGTACCACGTGTACCCTGCCCTACACGCACCCAAAATTTTCTCGTTTTCTGGGAAAGTTTTTTCAGCTTTAAGAAAAGAGAGGATTTTGGGTAAGAGTCAAAGTTATGAGTCAGCTCTTCTCTTCTGGAATAATAAGGCAAATGTGTCCAGTGATAGGAAATCAAGTGCCGTAGGACGCCTCTGTAGTACTGTAGCATTTGAGCATTAGATGTGTTTAATTCCAACCGTCGAAATCCAAGCCGTTAATTACGGAGATCAACAGCTCGGATGCTGTAGAATGGGACGCCCTACAGCACCCTCGGATCCCCTGTGATAGCATACAAGTCGGCCAATAGTTACTACAATATCCAAACATCAACGGCCAACATCTAGGATTTTACGATAGAGGGGGCACCAATTAATCATAAAATTTTATGTTATTTACGGAATTCATGAACTTAAACCCGAATAAAATTGCGTCATGTAAGTCGGCCAACAAACATATGCATCCAAAACTCATTAGAGTCATGAACATTACAGAGACTTCCTCCATCATAAAAACTCTATTTCTCAATGTGTTTATTTCTTTCAGTAAACTACCTACCTCTGCGATAGACTGGAGGGGCATTTTTCCCCAATGGTTGTCATCCTTGGCCCTCGAAGATGTTAGGGCATTAGCCCCCTCTCCTATTTAGCAATAAAATCATCTTCTCTCTTGGCAAAAAAAAAAAAACTACCTACCTCTGCGTTGAAATTTTAAAGCCGGACGTTTTGGGAAAAAAAAACAAAACCGATAGAAATGTTGATCAAGTACATGTTGATACGCAATTTGGGTATAATTTTTCTTTTAGAGATGGTTAAAAATCAAGTCTTGGAAAATGAATAATTTTGATTATTAAAGCATCATCCAGTATGACCAACGGGCAAATCGAGTAAAGTTCACGTATTGTGCGACTCAAAATCACTCATATTTCTCAAGGAGGCTTAATCACAGTTTTATTATTTTTCATTAACTCGCATGCCCCTCACAAAATTAAATTGTAGACTGAGGAATTACTTTTGATTAGCTATTTTTTAACCATTGATTTCATCCTTAATGTGCTTTGATAATATGGTTTATTTTTCATTCTTTTTAGGTTACAGGTAACGTATTTTGAATAAATCTTATACGGTTGTTTTCCTTTCTAGGTCTCAAATAGGCTTTGGACAAGAAGTCTTGGATAAATATTAGGGTGAGGGGCTGGAAAGTGGTCCATACGGATGACAATTTTCCCCAAACCCGATAGATACCTATCCCGCCTTGCCTATTTGGAGGCGGATATTACCCGATTTTTCATTCAATAGGAGCGGGTATGGTATAAATTAAACCATCCCCGGTTGAACATGAGACGGGTATGATTTTGTGTTATTCACATTCGAATACCTGTACGTACCCCGTTTCAAATTATATATATATATATTTTTTCATGTTGTATGTATGTATGCATGCGCATATAGTATATCTGTATATAAATGTATTGTATGTGTATAGTGTGCATCTATGTATAATTTGGGTATATTATGTACTTAAGAGTCCCAGATTAAAACTATATATCTTTAAGTGTTCTCATATAATCTTGTGGACTATATTTATTCGTAACTTTCTATTTTATTTTATTTTATTTTAAATGGTTGTCTTTTGATATTGTAGGATACATAATTTTCTTTTTTTATAGCTATTATCGTTCTTTTTTGTTCAACTGTTCATATATGGATTACCTGAAAATACCCATACCCCAATGGGAGATGAGATGTCCACTATCCTTTCTGGGTATAGAGGTGGGGCGGGGATGGAGAATAAATCCCAAATGCGGATCAAGAGTGGAATAGGTTCTTCCACTCATACCCTACCCGTTGTCATCCCTAATGAAAATTAGTACATAGCAAAACGGTGTCGTTGTCAAACATCAGTGACGTCCTCACTCCTTGTCATCGAGTACTGAATTTTGATTGTATTTGTGATTGAGAGAGAGGGAGGGGTAATGCCGAGACTTAGAAGATGGCCAAATCAAATGCCAAAGCATAACATTAACATTTTTATTTAGAAATTAAAAAATCCTAGGCATGTTTATTGGATGAGTGACCAAAATATGTTTACGTTCTCCATTTGATTTGCTGTAATTGCTTGTCCAAAGGGTTGCTTAAAAATGACAATGCCATAATGGTATGTGCATTTAGCATCTTCAGCCTTCAAGCTCCTCCTCCACCACGTATTAATATGGAGCCTCCACACAATATGTTGTGGAGAGGAGTTTGAAACACCAAGTGGCAGCACTAATTAATTTTTTAACATTTCGGATTTCCGTTTTGAAAAAAAAGCACCATCTTTTCTACTCCCCCAGTTTATTCCAAAAACAGCATCCTTCTTACTATAATACATGGACAGCTAGCCTAGCCTAGCCTAGCCACCTACTTAGTGTATTTTGATGTGGTAATTGGCTAATTTTGAACTCGGTTGCAACACGTACGCCTATGGCCTAATTGTAATGCTGGTCTTAAGGCTATTCAGTAGGAAGAAAATCTTAAATACTACATGTTTCGAGAATTGAAATCCTACAACCAAGAAAAGGGTGGTAGAAACTATGGTGGTGCCGTGGTGGGACGGTGCACAAATATTCGAGTCCTCATAAAATTAGAGGGAAATGAAGAAATGTCGGCCATAGACCAGTCTACCAATGAAGGGCCGGCGGCCGGCGGTAACTCGGCACTCATTCTGCTTTCACTGCGAAAGCAAAATTTGCCACCACCGTAAGTGACCTAAAGAACCAGTGTATTGTTATTCTACAAAAGTAATTCATCGTATTAAAAAGACAGTGGCATCATAGAATCCTATACTCCATTTCATTTACACGCGTTACCCGAAAATCACCGTACACACTAAATTAGGCACACTCTGTTTTTTCCTTTTCCTATTCTGGGAAAACAAATTGAATTAAACAATATACTCAATTTTATACTATCAAAACTTATATGGATGGTTGCTACACAAGAGTCTTGCACGTCGACGTTTTGGGATCCCACATAGCTGGTAATAAGTACTTGCGTCCATTAACGCCTTGCGCATTATAGCTTGCACCTGTAGCCTTGTCCGTCAGAACTGAACCCGTATATCCCGGGTAAGCCCCAGTCCCAAATATTCCCGGACATGCTGTCACAGCCTCCAAAGGTGCTGTCGCCGGGCCTTGAAAGTATCCACTGTCGAAAGGATCTGTCACCGTACCTGCCAAAACTGTAGCCAAATTGATTACCATTCCGTCAACCCCCACATCACCATTGGGAGCCCCCAATGGCGGTGTCTGGGGTCCATATATGGGTTGGTGGAATGGCCAAGCGCACTGACCAGGACACTGACTCACCGAGTTACCCACCCAAGCGTAGGCAAACTTGCTTTGCGCATCTTTCGAGTCGCTCAAACCTGACCCATGTGTCCCACAACTGCTCATACAAAATCCGTCCACCAGGACGTCTGCAGCTGTCAAAACAACATTGATCGAACCCTGCGTTGGGGCTTTGGATGCTAAATCGACAATTTGAGACGTGGTGAGTGATTTTCCAAGCGAGCAGTTCTCGTCGAGGATTTGGGTCCCAAGGACAATGTTGGACGACACACTTTTGTAATTCTCAGTGGTTTGCCACCAAGATGCAACGGACGGCGGTGGTGGCACATTTCCAGAATTCATCGATTGGATGAAATCTGCGATTATGGAGCGTTGGATAGGGGAGAAACTCCCGTACCAAATGAGATTGACGGTGACAATGCCTTTAAGAAGAGGGCCGTTGTGGTAATTGAGCACGAGCGGTTGTTGCTGATAAAGTGCTGCTAACTTACGGGTTGTGGCAAAGGAAAGGTCAGGGAGGGTAGAGAGAATGAGGAGGAGTGAAGCTAGGATGGTGAAAAAGGGGGTGGAAGCCATTATTGAAAGCTGAAAAAATGGCAATTGGATTTGGAAGACAGAGACTGGATGTTGTGTGTCAGTGTGTGAAGCAAATTTGATTTGTGGTGTGTGAAAGAGAGTGATCGTGTTGGTGGGTATTTATAGGAAGGAAATGTAGGGATGGAGCGTTTGAAGACAGCTGGGAACGGAGGTGTTGAGAAAGTGCAGGGGTTTGACTATGTGTCTATGGGTGTGTGTGAAAACTGTGGGGTGGCTGAGTTTTGTGGGGTTATTGTATTCTCAAAGGAAGGTGTTTGCTGGTTTCGGCTTTTCGGTGGTAATGAAAATTGGATTTGGGGAATCTGACGAGTGGGTCAGCTAATCTTTACTAATTAAGAATTAAGCCAGTGTAAGGCAAAAGTCTCAAATTCAAGATGGTGCGTTGAATACTTTTTTTTTTTTTTTTGGGTGCAATGAATACTTTCATCATAATAATTGAAGTGTGAGGAATCTCAAATTCAAGTGTATCTTTGCCTTCGGGATGAATGATTTTTAGGATGGACGTACTCCGGATAAAAGTCATTATATGACTCGCTCAACCAATCACATGTCTAAGAAAGGAGGTCGTCAAATGGCTTGTCTTATTTTGCCAAAAAAATTGGCTTGTCTAAGAAAGCGCAAGGCTTGCATGCAAAAATCAGGGCTCGAGGATCTGGATGATGTTCAAAGTGCTTAGGCCTTCCAAAAATATGCGAGGCATAAGCACAAACAATCTCACACCATTGAGGATAGTTGCAATGAACCTCATTTGTTTTGCACACCGTAACGTCGTGTGTGCTACATTAGTATCATTTATATAATTTTTATTCTCTAATGGTTGTTTTGCAGGTGCTTGAGTGATTTATTTTTGTATATGTGTTCATTTTGTTGCTCTTGCTATCCCATTGACATCCTATTAGGAGTAGGCTTTTGGTTTTTTTTTTTCCTAGCCGTCTCCTAGTAAGATTTGTCCCATGTTCTCTATCCTTTTTATTAATGAATTTTTTACTCTCCCAAAAAGCATAAGTCTCCCGTGACAGTATACAGGTAGGCCAACAATCGTATTTATACAAACATATGCTACATCCTAGAGTGATCATCTCAATTACAAAAAGGGGGACCAATTCGGTATAGGTGGGACTAGGGGTGCACACCGGTCCAGTATTCCGCCTAACCCGCCCAACTCTGTCTGGGTTTTCTAGGGTTTGGGATAAATATTTAGGGCCCTATGAGCAGGGTTGGGTTGAGATTTTAAGCCCGTTTACTAAATGGGCTGGGTTTGAAAAATTCCTCTCAGATCCAGCCCGACCCGGTCCAATTTAAATAATATTTTATTTTAATACTCTATGTAGAGATTGATGGAATTGGAGGGTTCTATCTTTTTTAGTATTTTAATTGCATTTTAATTTATAGGTCTGTTTTTAATTGCATTACGATTGTGAATTGTAATGGTGATCGTTATGGTTGATTAATTTATATTTGTGATGCCATACTTTAAAAAAATAAATGGATTTGTTGGACAGACCTGGGAAATTAAAATTTTATTTGGGTTGGGATTGGGCATATTAAATGAAGTCCGGTTCTAAATGGGTCGGGCTTGAGAATGCACAAATCTCGTTATTATCTAATATAAGCCCAGCCTAGTCCGGTGTATGTGCACCCCTACGTGGGATTAGAATTTTCGTCTTTGGCACCTACTAGACCAAAAAGATTAACAAAGGCATGGTTAGCCGCACCCTATTAGTCTACCGCTCTCTTCTTATTTATTACTCCCTCTGTTCTAAATTGCTGGTCCTTCTTTCTATTTTGGAATGTTCCAAAATGTTTGTCTCATTTCTAAAAACATCCATCAAAATAGGGTCACTTTACAGTTTTACCCTTAATTTTTTTTTTTCATCTCAATTGGCTTGTCCATTATCTTTTACTTTATAACAGTTCTTATAATTTTGAAAACTTTGTATAGTAAAACTAATTGATATCTATCAAACAAGATCCATATTGCATATGTTTTGTGTTTCATATAACAAATTAGCCCCCCCAAAATTGGCCACAGTAATATTGACTGGATTTAGGGGCAAAATAGAAAGGACAATACAAAATTTTCACACCCCTTAAAAACTCACTTCCCCAAAAGGGGTAAGCAAATTGGAACGAATGGAGTACGTTATTAGGCATATACGTGTTGAAATGTTACTTTTCTGATTAAAAGGAGACATACTTTTGGGTAATAGCATCCTCCCTCCGTCCCAAATTGCTTGCCCCTCGTGGGACTGTGTGCATTTTGCACGTAAAAAATAACATGTTTATGAAAACTTTTTTGGAAAAAAAATTACACAAAAAATTTCTTCTCAATGAGATCTTTAAATTGATGCAAAGTTTGTTAATTTTTTTTTAATGCTTTTACATTTTTCTTACGTGCAAAATACATGCACTCCCAAAAAGGGCAAGCAAATTGAGACGGAGGGAGTAGGAATTAGTATCTCATTCTGCCCTTATTTGCAATCCCTAGTAATTGGATAGTAATATCACTTGCACACATACTCAAGATTTCAATTTTTGTCCTTATTTGCAAATTCTGTCGTTTTTTTGTCCATTAGATAATTCTATCCTTGTTCTGTCCTTATTTGCAATCCCTATTCCCCTAGAGGAATTTAATTTCTTTACCAAATTGCTTTAATTTCAGTCAAAGAGGAATTTAATTTCTTTACCAAATTGCTTTAATTTCAGTCAAAGAGGAATTTAATTTCTCTCCCTCTTTATTTTGTTCATTAGGGGGCCGCTAATTTGCTTTTTACCAATCGGGAACTCTCCCTCATTATTTGCATATATACTTCAGTCAAAGAGGAATTTAATTTCTTTACCAAATCTCTTTTTCTGAAAAATATCCATAGTACTTTTGGGATCCGCATCCTCTCCATTCCATTTAGACATTTCATGTATTTTATAACGAACGCCCAAGATGCTGGTCATATGTCCAAACTTCCATATTTCAAGCCGATAAAAAAATAAATATATATGTCGTTATTTAATATAGGAATATTAATTACTGTTAGACTTTTACTAAAGAAAAAATATGCAACAAAAATATTTTTTTCAGTTGAACGGATCTAATATATTCAACAAGCATGAATCAGAATATGATTCACTGAATCTGTGATTAATGACCAAAGTATTCCATAAGAGAAATGTAATCGTGTGGCCAGGAGGGTAGAGGGCCAATGTGTTCATTGTAAAACAGGTTGTATTGCAACTATTTCGTTCATGGTTACCATAACAATATGATTCACTGAATCTGTGATTAATGACCAAAGTATTCCGCAAGAGAAATGTTATGGCATGGCCACGAGGGTAGAAGGGCCAATGCTTTCATTATAAAACACGTTGATTCGAAGCTAAAGAAATAGTTTTTCGTATTGTTACAGAGAACTATTTCTTTAGCCTGCAATCATCATATGGCACAAATCAAGCATCTCGTTTGCCTTTTCCTGATCTTGGCTTCCATTGCACATTCCCACTCTCGAGCTGCAACCGTGGAACGGATTCCACCTCTTGTTAGGCTGACTAGCCTGCCAACGGATCATCCTCTTCTTGCGGCTAAAGGTAATTTAGGATTGTTAAATCCAATTCCCCGTCTTGGGTCCACAATGTTAATCCGAACCGTGCATCTTGCAAGTCTAGCTTAGAAAATTAAATATCTAAACAAAAATCAACTTGATTAGTCATCGATAAGTACCTAAGACATTGTATAAAAATCCCCTATTCAGGTTTGAATTATGTAAACTGTTTCAATTTATACAAATTGTTAATGTACTTACTAATGATCGATTAAGCTGATTTTTTCGTTCAACTTGTTTTTATCGAGAAGTATGAGATGAACAGTTTGTATCACCATTGTGAGTACCATCAAGATCCAAGAAATTGATTCTTGGAGGGGTATTTTTTATTTTTTATTTTTATCGGCATGCTTGGAGGATTTAGAGGATACGGTACGTACGTAGGTGAGTTAAACCCAAAAAACAATTTTCGCTAAAACTATTGTGGTGTTTTTTTGGGTATACGTGGGATCAATTGTGTCAAAATCTAATAAAATTAAAAACCATTCTCCAAGATTTCTTAATTCCTCGGGGTCACGTGACCCCACTAATTGTATGTTACCAAGACAAATCTATTGAAACATTGTGCTACAAAATGACGAAGTAACAAGGGAGGCATGGTGCAACGTTCCAACCCCGGGTCAAAAAAAAAAAAAACTATTGGTGATTACAAGAACAGTGTTATTCTTCAAAATGCATCATGTTGATAAGTGACTAATTGATGAAGATGTGTAATTTTGGTGTGTTAAGTATGTTGATGAATGATTAACATATGAAAATGTGTACATTTTTAGGTATTATAAATAATTAACCTTTGAAGATGTGTACTTTTTTTATAATTATTACTCTTTCCCCGCATAATGATAGTCCACTAAGATGTGATTAACATATGAAAATATAGAAATTTTTGGATATTATAAATAATTAACTTTCGAACACGTCTACTTTCTTTATACTAATTATTTTCGACACGTAAAGATTGTCCACTACAAAAAAGAAAGTCCAATTTTCAAAAAAAGAAATAAAGCACCTCCGTGCATAATTTCTTACATTTCTTCATACCAAATTAAAGAACTAACAACAATTTTTATCCAAAAATTACAGATCGATTAGTAATAAACCATCTTTGTGGGAGGATATTGATTTTGGGTGCTACATCCGAATTGGGGCTCCGTCTCCGGTGCTACAGTGTTACTGATAATGTGTCCAATTCCTTTTATGACTGCGGAAATGAACTTATAGCCTGATCATGTGTATAAGCCGATCTCTACACATCAGATCAAAAACTATGCAATAATAACAACATTGAATAGCCATAAAACCGTAATCTAACACAAACATTTCCCATTATTATTTTCCTTAAGTTTGAAATTTGCATTTCCGATTAATATAACCATTCCAATTCTATGCATTTGTAAACATTGACCACATTATGTTTTTTCAGGATGCCCAAATCAATGCCGAAATGGCTGCTGTATCTGCATTTATTATAGAACGACGCCGACCTGCGTTTCATGCTGTTCAGATAAAGAGCGGTTTACTTCTAACATTGCTGCCGCAAATCTTGCCCCGGCGCCGCAACCAACCACAACCCTTAGGGAGATAGATGGATTGTAGTCCCCCAGTCACAGCCGTCCGTTTGCCAATCAACCCTTAAAATAATCCGGACCGTTAATTGGCAAACGGACGACTGTGATCTGGGGACTACAACCCTGTAGTGCTTTGGGGTACTATATGATCCCCGGATCCCGTGAGGTGTAGTCTGCCATACATGTCATGGTACATGCTCAGGACATATCTTATGATCTTGTCGAATTAATAATAGGACTATTTGTCTTTCAGAATTTTAACGCTAATTGTTTCCTAATTTAGTAGCATGAGAACTTAGTGATATCTCTTAAGCAAATACTAGATAGCAAAAAATGTTGTGCCCAAGTCAAAACCAAATACATAGCACCCTCAACGCATATATTTACCCGGTTTCACAAAATCGGATACCCACGGAAAGAATCAGAGCAATATTCACTTAGACGTGATTTGTAAGGAATAAATGGGAAACACAAAATGATTGATACACAACTGGATTGTGTTGTGGACAATCCACAATGCATCTCTTGTCGTCTAAAAGTGTTTTTGACAGTTCAGATTTTATTTTAAACTCTTCGCGTGAAGAGTTTAACTATTCTTATGAATAGTTTACTATTTAAAATCTGAACCCTTGATTGCTTAGATGAACGGCAAGAGATGCGTTGTGGATTATCCACAACAAAATCCGGTTGTGTATAGGAAAATAAATTAATGACATTTTGTGCATTAATTTTAATCTATGCACATGATCATTTGGGATAACTGTATATAAACGAGAGTTTATTTTTTGGTATGTAAAAAAGAAGTGTAGGTATGGTACCCCGTCACCTCCGCCAGAGAGTATTGCCCAGCCACACCACACCACTACATGTAGGGGACCCTACCACCTATGTCGGGACCGAAGCTAAGATCCCACCACGTGTGATTTGTGTTAGAAGTATGTTTAACCCCAATGAAGGACTATGGAGACTTGAACCTAGGCCTTGTCCTCCCAAGTTCAAGTTTCCAATAGACCACTTTTTCCGTATGATAAAGCGTTGGATGGGGGAGAATTTGCCGTGTCAACAGTGACTCCTATACATTTGCTAGCAATAGACCACTTTTTCTATTGTTATGTAGGTGTTTGGGTCAGTTCACGCGCATCTTAATCAATTTTAGCTTTGAGGTTATAAAATATATATATATATATATATAAACCTCAAGTGGTCGTCCCAGAAATCTTCTTTAGCTTAGAAAATCGAACCTACAAACTTGCCATCCATTGAACCTTGAGACCCATTGTATGAGAACTGTTTTATAACATTTTGTTACACGATTCCATCATTTAAATGTTGTCAATTTTGATCTAGAATTGAGATCAGTCGTGTATCCTTCAATGGACACAACCCCCACAAACTAGGCAAGTTGAGAACCTGAGGACTGAGATTATTCAAAGCTGTATTTTGTTACATTTCGTACATAATTTGATAGCAAAGTTGGACGTGCATACTTACTGGAGTACCTTTAAATCTCTTAGTTTTTGATGTTTGCTACCTCTGCTGGAGATGGTTTTAGAGCATCCATCAGCCTCATTCTCAACAAATTGCCTAGAAAATGTGTCATGTATTGATATAGCTGCCGAAAAATATTACCTCTACCCAATAGCCTACCCAATTGGCTCAACAAAAAAAAAAAAATCAGCTCAGAACTGTCTTCAACCTCTGCGGTGCTTGGGAAACACGCGCGCGAGTGGAACTGACTCGCCCACATACTCGTCCGTTGGCCTGCGCGTGCGGGCTCCGGCAGACTCCGCCGCCGCCGATTCTTACACCATTGAAATCGCCTCGATGATACTTACGACCCTCTGGTCTCAAATAGATTTTAGGATCAATATTCCGGTATCTCGTCTTTTCCGGCACGAGATTTAAAGGAAATTGCGAGGCCCTGTGGCGAGGCTGCTGCGTCTCCATTTGTAACCATTGGCTCGGCAATACCTCTGGCTGGGGGTATGGCTAACCTACTGAAGATTAGGGCTGCAAACGAACCGAGCTGCTCGCGAGCAGCTCATGGCTCGGCTCGGCTCGATTTGATAAGTAAACGAGCCGAGCTCGAGCTCGATTTTCAGGCTCGTTTAGTTAACGAGCTTGCTAAAGCTCGGCTCGGTTCGCAAATGCTCGGCTCGATTACATAGGCTCGGCTCGTTTAAGGAGGCTCGTTAAGTAAATTACCCTGACTCGGCTCGTTTATGACCAAGCCGAGCTCGAGCTTTGATTTTTCAGCTCGTTTACTTAACGAGCCGAGCTCGAACACTACAAAGCTCGGCTCGGCTCGTTTGCACCCCTACTGAAGATGCTCATAGATTGGAAACTAAAATAAGAATGTGCTTCTCAAACTTGCCTCCCTACAACCAGCCACTCCCCCAAAACTGTACAAAATCTTTTTCAAAGCATTTCTGGACAAACCATACTTTTTGAGTTCTCTTAATTTCTTCGCAGAACTCGAGGATTAAAAAATGGCTTCCTCTGTTTGGCCCCGTAATTGTTGTTCCGTTGATTTCGCACATTGATTTATTTTTATAAAGTAGTATTTACCACATTGATAAATGAGTGATTTCTTGGTTAGTTTCTCGTTCAGCCAAGACAGAGACACTGGCCTTCTTTGGGTAAAAAATTTAATCCAGTTTTTTGGTTTTTTGGGGTACAAAAAATCAGAGTGCTTTGGGTAATAATCCAATAATCCAGATTATTCGTTTGTCCTTATTCAAAATTTTTTTGCATTCGTTAGTTTTGCATCAAGATTTTGTGGTTTCTGGATTCCTCTCGACGAGACGAATCTAACAAGTATAAAATTATGGTCAGAACTCAAAATTTTTTGAATAAGGACAAACGAATAATCCAATAATCCATAATCTGGATTATTAGCCAAAGGAGGGAATAATTTGGATTAAATTTAAGAAAAAACCAAACCAATTTTTTGGATTATTTGACAAAAAACCAAAAAACCAATAATCTGGATTAAGTTCTACACTCTATCCCGTCAGTACCAATAGGATAGACCAACCCAATTACTGGGCCCCATAATTAGACATGTGGGTGTGTTGTAAGTAGTCCTGCTAATGAGCAGGATCGAATTTATTTTTGAATTCGTCTCGGAAAAAGCAATATCGACTTTTTCATATATGATTTTATTATCCGAATAAAATTCAAATTTGGCTGATCGATCCTCTCATATTCAATTTGAAATAATTCCAGTTGGTCTAAATATGTGATGCGTTGAGGAACAATATTTTTCTATGTAATGTTGCGGCGAACACATTCCCCTGATTTGAATACAAATAGACATTTTGGTTTTGACACGTTGATTGGGCAACAATTTAAGTTCAAAATATACTTGTCGATCATCCATTTTATGATAGGAAATACAACTTGTTCATAACGTTGAAGTTGATTATGTACATAGACATTCTTTGGGAGTTCCGGCGAATGCATGTGCTAAAAAAAAGTACTAACATTTCTATAATTTGGTTCATGTACTTTGATTTTTCTTTACTATGCTTTGAATTGGATCATTTACACAAAACCAGAGTAAAGGAAAATTTACTTAAATTTGTTTTTTTTTTTTTTTTTTGATAAGTACGAGTTCTATTTTATAAAGCCCCAACCAAAAGAACAATACAAGTCAAGGATTTATCCTGACTACAACTCAGCTAAAACTCCTGTGTAGGAGAAAACAAGGAAAGAGAGGAGAAAAAGCAGAAAAAAAACACCCTTACAGAATGCAAGGAAAAACATAAAAAAAACCTACTCTGGTTGGCGATTAAGAATGTAATGCTCAGACAGCCCCCATTTAGTACACAACACCCTATTCTCCATGGATGGCCGAACCCTTCTCATAGAACTAAGGAAATCACGGATTGAATTTGTTATGGATTAACGCCGAACACCTGTTCAATCCTACAACGCAAACGCCCCTACGGATCTTGGGAACAATGAATCACAGGAAAAAAGCAAGCAAATAAGTGCGTAATGAAAACAAGAAAAAAAAGCACGACACAAGATATACGTGGAAAACCTCGACGTGAGGAAAAACCACGGGAGCCACACCAGTCCACTATGAAATCGAATCAAGGAGTACAAGTCTTCTCACAATCTCTCTGAGATTGGTTTTCTCTCGCCTCTCTCTCTTTTTCACACTCTGAAAAAGTGATACACGATCTTACCAAACACGCAGCTGGTCAAACCCCTAAAAAACAATTTTAAGGCTCGCGGTAGCGCTACAGGTAAACACCTGTAGCGCTCCAGAACTCTCTGTTCCGAAATTAGGTCCTAGGTAGCGCTACACCAAATCTATGGTAGCGCTACCGGTTGGTTTATCTTCACTCCCAACAATCTCCCACTTGAAGATAACCTGAAGCATCCGCAAATAACCAACCGCAGACCCAAATGATCTCAATCAACCCGTGGACGTAGTCATCTGACCCCTCTTGGTGTGACTCCAGGCCCATCATCTCTTCAAGCATGAAGGCAAACTGAAGTTGAACACAACTTCAGTTTCTGAACAGTAACAGACTTGGTCAACATATCTGCCGGATTTCGATCCCCCAAAATCTTCTCTAGCAACAAATCCCCATCCTCCAAAAGCGAACGGATAAAATGGTACCTTAAATCAATATGCTTCGTCCTGGCAAGGAACACTGGATTTTTGGCAAGGTGTATAGCACTCTGGTTGTCACTGAAAAGAACACAGTTCTCTTGCTTCAAACCTAACTCCTCCAAGAAGCTCTTCAACCAAATCATCTCCTTTGCAGCCTCAGTCACGGCCACATACTCAGCTTCTGTCGTGGATAGTGTCACTAACTTCTGCAGACGTGAGACCCAGCTAACTGCTGTTGAACCCATAGTATAGATATAACTCGTGGTACTTCGCCGCGTATCCTGATCACCGGCAAAGTCTGCATCCACATATCCCTGCACTGTCAATTTCCCTTTCCCAAAACAAAGTGGCAAATCAGTGGTACCTCTCAAATATCGCATGATCCACTTTATTGCTTCCCAATGCTGTTTCCCTGGATTGCTAGCAAACCTGCTCACAACTCCCACTGCATGGGCAATGTCTGGTCTCGTGTTCACCATCGCATACATCAGGCTACCCACGGCCGAGGTATACGGAACCTTGGCCATGTACTCTCTCTCTGCATCTGTCTTGGGTGATTGCCCCTGAGAAAGTTTGAAATGACTTCCCAAGGGTGTGCCAACTGCCTTAGCACTCTGCATATTGAACCTCTCCAGAACGCGTTCAATATACTCAGCCTGACTCAACCGCAAGGTTCCCTGAGCCCTATCCCTGCTGATTCTCATCCCAAGTATCTGCTTAGCTGCACCCAGATCTTTCATAGCAAACTCTGTTGCCAACTGTTGCTTCAACCTGTTGATCTCCCTAACACAGGAACCTGCTACAAGCATATCATCTACGTAGAGCAATAAAATGATATAGCTAGACTCAAACCTCTTGAAGTAACAACAGTGATCCCCATTGCACCTTGTGTAGCCACTGCGCTGCATGAAACCATCAAACTTTCTGTACCACTGGCTGAGAGCCTGTTTCAAACCATACAAACTCTTCTTGAGCCTGCACACCATCTCTTCCTTGTCTTTCACAATGAAGCCAACATGCTGCTTCATGTAGATTTCTTCATCCAAGTCCCCGTGAAGAAAAGCAGTTTTAACATCTAACTGCTCAAGGTAGAGATTTTCAGCAGCAACCAAACTCAACACCACTCTGATAGTGGCCATCTTCACAACCGGCGAAAATATCTCTGTATAATCGATCCCCTCCTTCTGTTGGAAGCCTTTTACAACCAATCTTGCCTTGTACCTTTTCTTGCCATCACTCTCCTGCTTAAGTCGAAAAACCCATTTGTTCTGCAAGGCTTTCTTTCCTGCGGGAAGCTGAGCTAACTGCCAAGTATCGTTGGAATGAAGAGATCCATCTCTTCCTGCATCGCAGTCTTCCACTTAGCTGACTCGGAAACCTGCATAGCCTCATCATAGCACTCTGGTTCTCCACTGTCCGTCAAAAGCAAGTAATCAAGCGAAGAAATATATTTCGGATTCAGCTTGTGTACTCTGGTTGTCCTCCTCAACACTCTGACCGCTAAACTAGTCCTTGTCTCTGGAGCTACCTCATCTGAAACTGTCCCCTCTGAAACTGTCTCATCTAAAGCTCTCTCCTCTGCCTTACCAGACCTCTGTTCAACCCCACTGTTATCTGGAAGATCCTCCAACTCAAAGTACTCGGACGTATCTCCATCCGAAGTGGTACTCCCACTGCTCTGTTTGCTGTCCCTGTCTTTGTACATCACGTTTTCATCAAACACAACGTCTCTGCTTCTGATTATCTTCCGGTTCTTGTCATCCCAAAAACGATAACCAAAATCATCTCCGCCGTACCCAATAAAGGTGCACTTCTGTGACTTAGCATCAAGTTTATCTCTGTCCTTGTAGCTAATATGCACATAGGAAACACAACCGAAAACACGTAAGTGTGAGAGATTTACCTTTTTACCACTCCAAACCTCCTCTGGTATGTCAAAATTCAACGGAACTGATGGCCCAAGATTGATCAAATATGCTGCTGTGTCGACTGCATCTGCCCAAAACATCTTGGGCAACCCTGCGTGTATCCGCATGCTCCTAGCACGCTCAGTCAAGGTCCTGTTCATCCTCTCTGCAATGCCATTATGCTGCGGAGTCCCTGGAGGTGTCCTCTCTAAACGAATCCCGAATAGAGCGCAGACTCTCTTGAACTCCCCCAACTCATACTCTCCGCCGTTGTCGGACCTCAACCTTTTCACCTTCAAATCTGTTTCATTCTCAACCCTGGCCTTCCACTTCTTGAAGACTTCAAAGACCTCTGACTTGTGCTTCATGAAGTATACCCATACCTTCCTCGAGTGATCGTCGACAAAGGTAACATAGTAATAAGAACCGCCAAGAGAAGACACTGTAGCTGGACCCCACACATCTGTATGGACAAGCTCTAGCTTCTGAGCCCTGGGAGGCCTGCCGCCTTTCTGAAAGCTAACCCGTTTCTGTTTCCCGAAGATACAATCCTCACACATGTCAATATCCACTGACTCTAAACCCGGTAGCTTCCCATTCGACTGCATCACCTTCATTCCCTTCTCACTCATATGTCCCAGTCTTCTGTGCCACAGATTTGAACTCTCCTTGCTGTCTGCAACAGCAAGTGTATCGCTACCATGTGAAGTCAAGTAAAGTGTACCAACTTTCTTGCCTTTAGCCGCCACCATGGTACCGTTGGAGACTTTCCACGTGTCCCCTGTGAATGTCGAAGTATAACCTGCTGCTGCAAGCTGTCCAACCGAAACAAGATTCCTCTTCAAATTCGGAACGTGCTTGACATCTTTCAGACACCATCTGTACCCCTGTGTCGCAATATGAACATCCCCTCTTCCCACTGTACTGCAAGGCTCGTCGTCCCCCAAGTATACTTTCCCAAAGTCCCCTGCTACATAGTTCTGCAGAACCTCCCTGTTAGCAGTGGCGTGGAATGAGGCACCCGAATCAATCACCCACGATTCGGCGTCGCTGTTCATGGCAAGAATAAGTGCATCGTGCACAATATGAGCCTCTTGCTCACTGTTATTCTTCTTCGGTGCTTTGCAAGTCGTTGACATATGGCCTGTCTGACCACAATTCCAACATTCACCTTTAATAGGCCGAACCTGAGATTTGGCCTTATTTCCCTTACCCTTGGATTTCGACTTGTTCCTGTTCTGATTCTGACCACCCCTGGTCTGGCTTCTGCCCCGCTGCTCAACACTTAGAGCTGAACCTGAACTACTTGAACCATCGATCGAACCCCTTCTGACTTCCTCAGTCAAAATCAAGCTAACAACCTCACTCAGTTTCAACTTTTCTTTCCTTGCCGAATTACTGACTGCAGTTACAGTACCCTGCCAGCTTTCTGGCAACTGAGACAGAATTAACAAGGCTTGAACCTCATCATCAAACTCGATATCGACAGACGTAAGTTGATCAACAATCATATTGAACTCACTGAGATGTGACATAAAGGAAACCCCTTCTGCCATAGACAGGTTGAAAAGTTTTTTCATAAGATGTACCTTATTCGCAGCAGACGGTTGCTCGTACATCTTCTTCAGCGCTTCCATAAGCTCCTCCGTCGTTTTCTCTTTCAGTATGTTGTGTGTGACTGACTTTGAAAGGGACAGGCGAATAACCCCTAACGCCTTCCTATCCAGAACGTTCCAATCATCGTCGCTCTCTTCAGCTTTCTTCCCCTTTTCTTTACCTTCCAACGGCCGGTAAAGATCCTTCTGATACAGATAGTCCTCTATCTGCGTTTTCCAGTACGCGAAGTCTGACCCATCAAACTTGTCGATCCTCTGTTTGCCTTCTTCAGAACCCATAGCTCCCACTGAAACCCTAGCCTGCCCGAACGAGATTAAACCCTAACCTGTCGAACAAAAAACTACCGCAACCGCGGCTCTGATACCAGTTGTTATGGATTAACGCCGAACACCTGTTCAATCCTACAACGCAAACGCCCCTACGGATCTTGGGAACAATGAATCACAGGAAAAAGCAAGCAAATAAGTGCGTAATGAAAACAAGAAAAAAAAGCACGACACAAGATATACGTGGAAAACCTCAACGTGAGGAAAAACCACGGGAGCCACACCAGTCCACTATGAAATCGAATCAAGGAGTACAAGTCTTCTCACAATCTCTCTGAGATTGGTTTTCTCTCGCCTCTCTCTCTTTTTCACGCTCTGAAAAAGTGATACACGATCTTACCAAACACGCAGCCGGCCAAACCCCTAAAAAACAATTTTAAGGCTCGCGGTAGCGCTACAGGTAAACACCTGTAGCGCTCCAGAACTCTCTGTTCCGAAATTAGGTCCTAGGTAGCGCTACACCAAATCTATGGTAGCGCTACCGGTTGGTTTATCTTCACTCCCAACAGAATTGACAGCACTTTGAGCAACTTGATCACTAGCCATTGATTTCTGTTGAAAGACTCTAAGATTCCTCTCCCTCCAAATGAAATATACAGCAGCTGCCAGAGAACATTTCAGAATTCTGCATTTGAAGCCTTCACCTTTAACATTATGAACAAACCATTCCAGCAGGTCAGCTAAAGTGTTTGGCACCCTAATGGAAGAGGTTTTACACCAAACAGTGTTCCACACTACTTGCGCGTAAGAGCAGCCAAAAAATAAATGCTGATGGGATTCCTTCTCACAGCAACATAGAGGACAGTTTTCATCCACTGTCATCCCCCACTTACACAATCTGTCTTTTGTATTAAGTTTTCCTTGAGCAGCTAGCCAAAGAATGAAAGCCCACCTCGGGACATTTGTTTTAAACCATACCACTTTTGTCCAAGGCTTGACAGGAAATTTAGTTCTAACAGCTTCCCAAGCTGACTTAGCAGAATAGGCACCATTAGAGCTAGGAAGCCAAACCACCTGATCTTACTTAAATTTGTTTGTTAGTAGAATGTATTTATATAGCTCAACAAAATAAAATAAATTAGGCCACCTTTGGTCCACTTTTGCATCCGCACACATTCCATATAGGTTAACGGTGGTGTACCTCACACGCCTCCTGAATCTAACTACTATATTAAAATTTAATCCGAGCCGTTTCATAATGTATTAATCAATGAATGAAGCATTTTGGTAAAAAATCATGTTGATCAGACTTCAATAACTTGGTGACCGGGTTCTTGTTAAAATGAAAGGTAAATTTTGATTTTGAAATTTCTTCACAATAAAGTCCATTCGACAAATTCGGTTTTTATTTTCCAAGCAACTTGAATTTTGGCATGGATGTAGTAATCGTCAAACTCTAAAATATCTAACGGTTCTGATCCTATTTTTAGTACATGGGATGCATTGGTCAGTTTCGCTGAACGTCTACAACATTGAAATCTAAATTGTAACTTGAAAAATGGTATATAAATAATTACTACAATGCAAGATAAAAAGGAAAATTACAGTTACTTTTGCACCATTACTAATACCAGTTCACATAAGTAGGGGTCTGCCGCAAGCCCTAACGATCCATGTATCACATTTCGGAGAACAAATTCAGAATAGCATTTGTAGGACTATTATTTAAATTGCTTAAATAACTCACAACGGTCGAGCATCGACCGTAACGGTCGTAAACCAGTGTGTGAATCTTATACGAACTGATGCATAAGGGAAACCGGCCGTTATGCATGCGATTTTTCCTCTCATCTGTATACTGGGATGTAACCGTATTGAATAGACCAAAAACCATTACCTAATTGCCGATACGTTATGCAACGACCGGTATTTAAAACCATGAACAACACTCATTCTATAATATTCACCAATCACCATGAAACCCAAATTGGCCAGTCTTGTAAGAGACTTAAAAACCAGTAGCAGAGTACATAAGTAACTAATAGGAAAAATACATATGATTTATAGTATATACACAGATTATCAGCAAAATCATCGTTCTATATTATCAGCAAAATCATCGTTCTATATTATCAGCAAAATCATCGTTCTATATTTGATTTACACGCGCTATCCGAACCACATCATCCACGCGAAATTAGGTGCACTCTGCATCTTCTTCTTCTTCCTTTTTTCTCTTTTTGCTGCATAGAATTTGGGTAAAGAATCAAACAATATACTCATTTGAGATCAAAACATATGCACTTCTTCTTATACAAGAGTCTTGCACGTTGAGGTTTTTGGATCCCACATAGCTGGTAATAGGTACTTGCGTCCGTTCAATCCCTCCGCATTGTAGCTTGCCCCTGTAGTCTTATCAACCAAAACAGAACCCGTATATCCTGGATAAGCCCCCGATCCGAATATACTCGTGCATGCTGAGACAGCCTCTAAAGGCGCCGTCACTGGCCCTTGAAAGTATCCACTGTCAAATGGATCGGTCACTGTACCCGCCAAAACTGTTGCCAAATTGATTATCATTCCATCAATCCCGACATCGCCGTTGGGAGCCACCAAAGGCGGAGTCTGGGGTCCGTATAGGGGTTGGTGGAATGGCCATGCGCACTGACCCGGGCACTGACTCATTGGATTCCCCACCCATGCGTACGCAAACTTGCTTTTCGCGCCTTTCGGGTTGGTGAAACCAGACCCATGGGTCCCACAACTGCTCATACAAAACCCGTTGACTAGGACATCCTCCGCGGTGCACACAACATTGATTGAATCCTTCGTTGGGGCTTTAGAGGCCAAATCGACAATTTGAGATGTGGTGAGTGATTTCCCTAGCGAGCAATTCTCGTCGAGGATTTGGGTCCCAAGGACAAGGTCGGACGACCTGCCTTTGTAATTCTCGGTGCTTTGCCACCAGGAGGCAACTGATGGCGGTGACGGCATATTTTTGGCAGTGGTGGATTGGATGAAATCAGCGATAACGGAGCGTTGGATGGGTGAGAATTTTCCGTACCAGATGAGATTGACGGTGACGGTGCCTTTAAGAAGTGGACCGTTGTGGTATTTGAGTACGAGTGGTGGCTGCTGATAAAGTGCTGCTAACTTGCGGGTTGTGGCAAAGGAAAGGTGAGGAAGGGTTAAAAAGAGTAGGAGTAGTGAAGCGAGGATTGGGGAGTAATGAACAGAAGAAGCCATTTTCACAAGAAAAGGAGAAAGCATAAGCTTAATTATGGGGGGCGAAAATGCTAATGAATTGCAATAAGCTTTTGGGTTGGTTTGTGAGAGAGTGAGGGTTATGGGGTGTATATATAGCAGGAAGAAATGGAGAATTAAAGCGTGTGAGGGGACAGCTGGGAAGGACAGTGGTTGGAAAATGCTGATTAATTTAGGTTTGACCAAAACTGTCTATTCTAATGGCATATTATTTACTCAATAGTTCGGGAGTGTTGCCATGTCTCCATCACTTCATAATCATACATTTAATCGTAGGTTCCTAGAATGAAAAATGATACATACACTCTTTCGGAGCCACTCACAGTCACACCCTCTCTCACATGGGGTGTGAGGCCCAGATGTAGGGACCACACCCCATGTGAAAGAGGGTGTGGCTAGGAGTGACTCCGAGGGAGTGTATGTATCGCCGTTCTCCTAGAATAATGTGTGATGCTTTCAGACTACTGAATAATTAGGCGTTCTTTAATGTAGGGAGCTGGTTGTTATGGGAAATTTTCTTTATATGAGAAAGTCAAACTTGCAGGCTGTGGATCAGTTACCAGCCATCAATTAAACCATGAGACACATTGTCTGAGAATTTTTTTGATGACATTTTTTTTTACATAATTCCATATTTTGTTTTTTGTTTAATCTCTGTTGTCTTGAGACCAGTTGAGCATCCCTCAATGGACACAAGCTCCATAAAACTAGGCAACCTGAGATTATTCCCGATGCCTTAGATTGCATAACTCGTAAAATAAGAAGGTCGTCTGAAAACTTGCCCCCTAACAACGTGCTCCCACAAACTCATTTCCTAAGACATTTTTTCGAGAGGCCACACAAAATTTCAGCTCAATCGGACGGTTAGAAGTGTTCGAACCAAGTCCCACCGTTTCAATCAATTTTTTTTTGAGTAAACGGTGGGACTTTGGTTCGAGCACTTCTAACCATCCGATTGAGCTGAAATTTTGTGGGGCCCTTCGGAAAAATGTTTTAAGAATAATGAACGGTTCGGATCACTCGTGTGGGACCCAAAAGTGGGTCCCCGAACACGATCGGTACATTTTCTGGACATTTTTCTCTGTACATGTAGTCGGGTCCCATAATTAGGGATGACAATTTTCCCATATCTAATGGATACCCGCTCGAGTCTCTTAGGCATAGCGGAAAAATTCCTCTCTCTTACTTGAGAGCTTCTCTCTCTTACATGTGAGCCTTTCCCCTGTGGATTCTCCTTTTCCCTAGCAACCGCCTCTCCTCCACCTCCACCCTTTACCCTCCTCTACCCGTACCATCCTTCCCATCCCTCCTATGGCAGACTCTGACCTAATCGACCTTGCAGAAGACTCTGGAGACACTGAGTCAATCTCAAACCAGTGTCTTGCGGGGAAGATTCTTCATACCAAAACCCTAAACACGTTAGCTGTTACCAACATTCTCAAATCTGCTTGGAAAACCCGCTCTGAGTTCTCCATTGTTCCTTGGAGTAGCAACATCTTTCTCTTTCGCTTTGAGGACGAAGAAGACAAGAAAGCAGTCCTTTCAGACGGCCCATGGTCTGTTATGAACAGTCTCTTAGTGCTCCAACCTCTTGAGGAAGGAATCACAGTCACAGATCTGGATTTCTCCGTTTGCCCCTTTTGGGTCCAAGTTCACGGTCTGCCTGTGGATAAGATGACCAGGGCTAATGCTGAAACTATTGGCCACCGATTCGGCACCCTCCTCGGTATAGAAGCAGCAAATGATGGTTACCTTCTTAACAGGAGCTTTATCCGGATTCGGGTGGAAATAAACCTAAATCTCCCCCTTCCAAAGGGATTTTGGCTGCGAAACCCCACGAACTCCGGTAACAACCGCTGGATCTGGTATAAATACGAAAGGCTTTCCGATTTCTGCTATGCTTGTGGGCGAGTTGGTCATGAGAACAAGGAGTGCAAATTCGTTACCAGAGAAGCCGGCTTAACATCGGGCTATGGGCCCGAACAAAAAACGGGGAGAGCTAAAGGTCCTTTCATCCCTGGACCTCCTCTTCATGTACAGAGGAAGCAGGCAGAAGCCCGTGTCAAGGAGCTCATTCGGCGGAGACCTTCCATCCAACTCCAGGACGGAGGCGCGTTCATTTCCAACCCTGGTGAGCGCGTGGACCAAATTCCTCCTCTGCATATTCGTACGGAGAACGTGGAAACGAGATTGTCACACCTACCCATTTCTGGCAATGCCCTTACCACGCCACGTGCCACCCCTCTTACGGGTCCAGGTATTACCTCACCCCCAGCTCAAAATTACTTTTTCCCATTATGCTCGACCTCTGCTGATCCAAACACGGACCCTCCCACCTTCCAGCAAAATACTGGGCCTCCTCCTCAGCCCATCAGTCATAACCCTACCATTACCAAGCCCATATCTACCTCCAACCCAAGCCCATCTTACTCCAATCCACTATCTTTAACCCATTCCTTAAAGCCCATAATTACCAAGCACTCTGTTTCGGCCCATGATCTATACCTTTCCCCTTCTAGCCCAAAAAATAACCCAACCCATTACCCCTCATCTCCACCTCACCCAGTGTATTTCGTCACTGAACCTCAGGACAGCCCCAAAATAATCCATTCTCCCCCCTCCTCCAAACCGATAGCCCTCTACCACTCCTTGGAACTCTCACCAAATACAAACACTTCCCCCTCTGAGCCTACTCAAAATCACCCTCTCCAGTCTAGCCTTGAACACGCCCTCACCAATGTCTTCCATTCCCTCTCAATAAAAAGAAAATCTCACCCCGACTCTGACCCTGAACCAAAAGCCAAATGTCTCCGTCTTTGCGCCCCAACCCATAATCCAAATCCGGTCTCTCCTCCACACCCAATTTCCATAACCAATTCCCATAACCTTACCCCCCCTCGGCCAAGACACCGGACAAAACCCAAACATCAACTCAAAACCCATACCCCTCCTAAATTTCCCCCAACCTCTGACACTGCCCAAACAAATCTCCTACCCTGTGAGTTGGGAATTGACTTCAATATGGAGGATAATGATAACCCCTTGTCCAATGATGAACCTGATCTTCTGCCCCGTCGCAGATCTTCTCACTCTCCCTCTGAAAGGGCTTTAGTGGCTGGCCCCAAACAACCACCAACTCGATGTTGATGATCAGCTGGAATGTGCAGGGGATGGGACGACCCCTGACATTCCAGATCCTCCGAGGGTTGTGCTCGACCCATCGTCCCATGGTGGTTTTTCTTATGGAGACGAAGAACAAGCAGACCTTGCTTGAGAGAATCCGTAAGAGCCTCCATTTCTCTAATAAATGCTATGTCGAACCGGAGGGCACATCCGGTGGCCTAGCCTTATGGTGGATAGACGAAATTGATGTAGATATTCGGAAAAAGAACAAAAATATCATCAGAGCAGTGCTTTCCTCCAACTCTCTGAGATTTAACTGGGTTACTACTTTTATCTATGCCCCTCCTAAGCGACAGGATAGGGCAGCATTCTGGAAATCTTTTATCAAAATGGGGAAAGAAAACCTTCTCCCTTGGCTCTGTGTGGGTGATTTTAATGATATTGGTTCCTCTTGGGAGAAACAGGGTGGTTTGGTTTGTAGCACCAGTCGTATGGAAAACTTCCAAAGTGTCATTTCCAGCTGCGCTCTCATGGACTTGGAATTCAAAGGCAACCCCTTCACTTGGAGCAACAATCAAGAGGGCTCAACAAATATTCGAGAGCGCATTGACAGGGCGATGGCCACTGTTGAGTGGCGCAAGAAATTTCCTAAAGCCCAGGTTTTCCACGACTTGGTCCTTGGATCTGATCACTGTCCCCTTGTTATCTATCTGGATCTTCCTCTGAATAAAGTTCCCAGAATTTTTAAGTTTGAGTCAATGTGGTCTACTCACCCTGATTGCAGAGAGGCTATTGCTTCTTCCTGGCATTGTACTCCTTCTGGATCTCACTTATTTCAGCATGTTCAAAGGCTCAAATCCTGTCGTAGACATCTGTTTCAATGGAGCAAATCTGTTTTTGGCAACAACAAGTTGCTCCTTGACTCTCTGAAAGAAAAGCTCTCTTCAATCCAAGCTCAACCTGCCACACCCTCCTCTATTCTTGAGGAAAAACAAATCAAGAGTGATATTGAAACCCACCTGGATCGGGAAGAAATGTATTATCACCAACGAAGCCGTGTTAAGTGGCTGCAATATGGTGACAGGAATACCTCTTTTTTTCATGCTACTCTCATCCAGAGAAGGCAACGTAATCAACTCCTCACTCTCAAGAATGATTCTGGTACTTGGCTCAACTCAGACCGAGATATTACCCACCATATGGAAAGCTTTTTCAACAACCTCTTTCATACCAGTGGTACTCGGAACATGGACGAAGCCCTCTCTGTGATTGACCAGGTTATCACCCCCTCTATGAACCTCTCTCTCATCTCTTCTGTCTCTGATGAAGAGATTAAATCCGCCGTCTTCCAACTAGGAGCCCTTAAAGCCCCTGGAACCGATGGATTTCCTGGCTTCTTCTACCAAAACTACTGGGAAACTGTTGGTAACTCCACCATTCTGGCAGTCAAACATTTCTTCTCCTCTGGTTTTATCCTCAAAGAGATTAACATTACAAATCTTATTCTCATCCCAAAAACCCCTGCTCCTGAATCCCTCACCCAATTTCGCCCTATCTCTCTCTGTAACCTTAGCCTCAAAATCATCACCAAAATCCTTGCTAACAGACTTAAACCTTTTCTTGGTGCCTTCATCTCCCCCCAACAATCAGCCTTCATTCCTGGACGCCTTATCCAAGACAGTATCATTATAGCCCATGAGGCTTTCCACCGTATGAAAATCAACAGGAGGGGGAAAAAGGTCAATCTTGCAATCAACCTGGACTTTCACAAAGCTTTTGACAGAGTGGAATGGGACTTCCTAGAGGCTGTTCTTAGGAGGATGGGATTCCATGAAATTTGGATTCATTGGGTCATGCAGTGTGTTACCACTGTGAAATTCTCCATCTTTGCTAACGGGGAGAAGAGAGCTACTGTCAACCCTTCTAGAGGCCTCCGTCAAGGAGATCCCCTCTCTCCCTACCTTTTCTTGCTTGTCATTGACGTCCTCTCCATACTCCTGAACAAGGCTATTGAGGATAAAAAGCTCTCAGGTATCAAGCTCAACACATCCTGCCCCACTCTCTCTCATCTCTTTTTTGCTGATGATGCAGTTCTTTTCACTAATGCAAACAAAGAGGAGTGTGCCCAGGTCCTCAATATTCTGGATATCTATAATAAAGCCTCTGGTCAGTTAGTTAACTTCTCCAAGTCTGGGATTAGTTTTTCTTCTAATGCCCCTGATGAAGTCAAAACTGATATTTGCAATCTTATTGGCATGCCCCATCTAAATCGTAATGTCAAATATTTGGGCCTTCCAGTCTTCTGGGGAAATTCCAAAGCAGAGGCCTACAAATTCCTCCTTGAGCGCACCCTTCATAAACTCCAAGGTTGGAAACATTCTCAGCTCAATCAAGCTAGCAAAGAAATTATGATCAAACACGTTGTCCAAGCCATCCCAGCCTATGCCATGTCTTGCTTTGCCCTTCCTCAGAAATTCTGTGATAAGCTTAATTCCTACATCTCCAATTTCTGGTGGAGTGGAAATCCCGAAAATCATAGCATTCATTGGACTTCCTGGAACATGGCTACTCAACCCAAGTCTAAGGGAGGCCTAGGCTTTCGAGATTTTAAAGCCTTTAACATGGCAATGCTAGCCAAACAGGGCTGGAGGCTTATCATCAACCCGCACTCTTTCTGGGGGAAAATGATGAAAGGTCTTTATTTCCCCCACTCTAATTTCCTCAACGCCTCCAAAGGCAGAAGACCATCTTGGGCCTGGTCCAGCTTAATACAAGGTAGGGAGATTTTAAACCAAGGGATTCGTTGGCAAGTTGCTAACGGTACCAACATCAACTTCTGGCAGGATAAATGGATTCCCACAACTAGGGACTTTAAGATCAATTCGGCCAGACCACCTGATAGCTCAATTGAATTCGTCCATGAAGTTATTGATCCCATATCACGGACCTGGAAAGAGCGGGACATTCGTGCACTGGTTCCCAAGGAAATTGCAGATCAAATTCTTTGCATTCCCATATCCCACTCTGGTAAGGAAGACACCTTGGTTTGGCACTTTAATCCCACAGGCATTTACTCTGTCAAATCTGGATATCATCTAGCCACCAACACCCCTTCTAATCTCAGCTCTAAAGCCTCCACTTCCTACCAACCCCCTGAGAGCTTCTGGAAATTTATTTGGAATCTCACCATCCCTCCAAAGTTAAAGCATTTATGGTGGAAGGCCTGTTGCAACTTGCTTGCTACTAAGGAGAACCTTCACAGGCGCAAATGCAATCCCTCCCCTCTCTGTCCTATTTGCCTCAAGGTACCTGAAACCGTTGAACATCTCTTCTTCCACTGTCCTTGGACTAAGGCGGTATGGTTTGGGAGTAATTTAAGCTACAAAGTGGATCCTCTTGCTACCTCGTCTGTCATGAAATGGTCCATTTCTTTAATGGATCATTCGAATTCAGCTAAAGATTGCAGTAACCTTTTGAGCAGATGTGTTTGTTTGGCTTGACACATTTGGAAATCCAGGAATGACTGGGTCTTTAACTCCAATCCAGTCAGCCCACAGCCTACTGTGGACAAAGCTAACTTCACCTGGAATGAGTTCTTTAACAGCTTATCTCGTCTGAGAACCCATGATTTAAATGTGGATCCTGATACTTCCAACCAAAATTGGCAACCTCCTCATGAAGGCCAGCTGAAAATCAACTGTGATGTGGCTACACGGAAGGGCAGTACCATAGCTGCCATTGCAGCAGTTCTTCGTGACAATCGTGGCAATATTCGGGATGGTCGCTCTCATCTTGTCCACATAGCTTCTGTCCTCCAAGGGGAATCTCTGGCTATCCGTTTGGCAGGATCTATTTTACAAGCCAACAACATCTTGGGGGCCATGATCGAAAGTGACAATAAGTTGGCTATCAAACTCTGTTCTACGGAAAATGTCCCTCCTTGGAGCTGTGCCACTATCATTGAGGACATTCGTGCTTCTGCTTCTTCTAACCTCTGCTCTTTCTCTTGGATTTCTAGATGTTGTAATAGGGTTGCTCATTGGGTGGCTACCAATTGTCTTAAGGGAGCCATCCCTCCCGATTGGGTTTTTAACCCACCGCCTATGCTTTCTAGTCTTTGTAACTCAGATTCCCCTGTTACAGGGGTTGTTTATTGAAATTTCTCCGTTCAAAAAAAAAAAAAATGGATACCCGCTCCGCTCCGCTCATATGGAGACAGGGTTTATTCGAAATTTTTCCCAATAAGAGCGGGTATGGTGGGATTGAAAGAAAACCTGTTTGGGTATGGAGCGCCGACGGGTGTCATTTTGTAATCCCCACCCCTGAATATCCATACATGCCCCATATCCGGTTATACCTAATATATAAAGCATGTTATAACTATACATATATATATATATATATATATATATATTATTTTTAAATATATACTGAAACATACGCATGAAGCTTTAGTGTAATATGTAAATTTATACCAAAAATCTTTTCAATTAGACAATTACTACCTATTATTATAGACTATTTAATAGCCTAAGAAACATACGTGTGAATCTTTAGTTTCATTCTTGATATATATATTTTTCTTTGGATATGGGTATCCCCGATCCACATTAGGAGGCGGGTTTGGTTCATTATCTAATATCCCCAATGGAGATCCGGGCGGAAATGGTGAAAGATCCTCTGATTGGGGATCGGGTATGGAATAGAGTCTCCCGATCCATACCCTACGCGCTACTATTCCTACCCATAATTAGACATGTGGTGTATGTTGCAACTAGTCCTGTTAATGAATCAGATTTATTTCGAATCCAATCATGAAAAAACTGCACTTTTTAAAAATGATCTGATAAATTGAATTAACCCAAAATTTGGCTGATCCTGCCCTATCGAGTTTGAATAATTCAGTTGGTCTGAATGTGTGATGCCTTGAAAAATAATATCTTCTATATATATGTAATGTTGCGACGAACATACTCTCCTGATCTTAATAAAAATAGACGATTACTTTTTATTGCGATCAGCAACAATTTAAGTTTAAAATAAACTTGTCATTGATTTTATAAAATAAAATACAACTTGTTCATATGCCTATCAATACTCATTGAAGTTGATTATATACGTACACATATTCTTCTTTGTGAGTTCTTGAGGTTGAACATTTGCATACCATGATTTTATGCGTAAATTGGGCCCATAAATAAGAGTTTAGAGGGGTTGAGGGGTTCAAGCAAACGTCTGTGTTCAAAAAATGTACTACTAACATTATAAATATTTCGAGTTTTCTTTACAGTTTTTGAATTGGATCATTTATAAAAATATCAGATTAAATGAAAATTCACTTAAGGTTTCACATGAAGTTCAACAAAATAAAATAAATTGGTTCTAATAAGTTTTCAATCAATAATATTTTTTGTTTTATATATTGTTTTGCACACAAAATTTATTTAATCTGTTTTTGTCACCGAGCTAAAATTCTGCAATCACCTTGGATGAGTATGGAGGGGAGCTGATGTTTTTACTAGTGTTTCTCCCTATTGTTCTAGGATTTCATATAATGGCGAAGATAGAAAAATTGGTAAATAATTGAAATTTCAATATGTTGGAGTCACAAGTTTTAAACCTGGGAGAACAAATCATTAAGATGACACATTATAGGTCAACAAATAAACATTTGGTCAACTAATCTAAAGAAAAAAATTGTTTGCTCTTTGAATTTGTGATATAGAATACAATGAAAAATTTAATTTTCTCAACATGTTTTGGTTATTCAATCAACTATAATAGTGGGGAGAAATTTAAATTCCATTTGCTTCATTGATGCTTTCGGTGAGATGGACGAAATTGAGACGAATTGTATACTACAGGATTGAAATTGACACATGACGAAAATAAGATTTCATGCAAACTAGAGAGACCACTTCTAAAATTTACCCCAGAAACAATTTATGAAGTACAGTTAGTTTTGCTCAAAATACATATACCAGTTCACATAAGTAGGGGTCACATTTCGGAGAACAGAGTCGAATACCATTTGTAGGACTATGTAGCAGCACTCATTCTACATTCACCAATCTTCATAAAAACAAACTATTGTAAGAGACTTGAAAACCAGTAGCAGAGTACAATACTATCTGAAAGGAACAAAACATATACACACAATTTATCAGAAGCAAAATTATCTTCCTAGATATGATATATAGATACACTCTGCATCTTCTATTTTCTTTATGTGGGGAAAACAAATATGCTAGCTAGACATCATATATTGGATTTGGGTAAAGAATTAAACAATATACTCATTTGAGATCAAAACATATACACTTCTTATACTAGGGTCTTGCATGTTGAGGTTTTTGGATCCCACATGGCCGGTAATAGGTACTTGCGTCCATTCAATCCCTCCGCATTATAGCTTGCACTCGTAGTCTTATCGGTCAAAACAGAACCCGTATATCCTGAGTAAGCCCCAGATCCAAATATACCCGTGCACGCTGACACAGCCTCTAAAGGCGCCGTCGCTGGGCCCTGAAAGTATCCACTGTCAAATGGATCAGTCACCGTACCCGCCAAAACTGTTGCCAAATTGATTATCATTCCGTCAATACCGACATCGCTGTTGGGAGCCACCAAAGGCGGAGTCTGGGGTCCGTATAGGGGTTGGTGGAATGGCCATGCGCACTGACCTGGGCATTGACTCATTGGATTCCCCACCCATGCGTACGCAAACTTGCTTTTCGCGTCTTTCGGATCTGTCAAACCGGACCCGTGGGTCCCACAACTGCTCATACAAAACCCGTCCACCAGGACATCCTCCGCGGTGCACACAACATTGATTGAATCCTTCGTTGGGGCTTTAGAGGCCAAATCCACAATTTGATACGTGTTGAGTGATTTTCCAAGTGAGCAATTCTCGTCCAGGATTTGGGTCCCAAGGACAAGGTCGGACGACCCTCCTTTGTAATTCTCGGTGGTTTGCCACCAGGACGCAACTGATGGCGGCGGTGGCGTGTTTTTGGCAGCGGTGGATTGGACAAAATCAGCGATAACGGAGCGTTGGATAGGTGAGAATTTTCCGTACCAGATGAGATTGACGGTGACGGTGCCTTTAAGAAGCGGGCCGTTGTGGTATTTGAGTACCAGTGGTGGCTGCTGATAAAGTGCTGCCAACTTGCGGGTTGTGGCAAAGGAAAGGTGAGGAAGGGTCAGAAAGAGTAGGAGTAGTGAAGCGAGGATTGGGAAGTAATGAACAGAAGCAGCCATTTTCACAAGAAAAGCTATGGAGGGCGAAAATGCTTAAGAATTTGAATGGAAATTGCAATAAGCTTTTGGGTTTGTTTGTGAGAGAGTAAAGGTTATGGGATGTATATATAGTAGGGGGAACAGGAGAAAGCGTGTTCGGACAGCCATGGGAAGGACCGTGGTTGGAAAGTTCTTATCAATTGGGGTTTGACTTAAACTGTGGGGACAAGGTTTTGTAGCGGTTGTTGTTTCTAATGGTGCATTGATTTTATTAAAGTAGGGATCTGGTTGTTATGGGGGAGGTGTTTATTCATTGTCCCAGGGCATACCTCCACCCACTACACAATCATATGCGGTCTGCACATCCGATTTTTGACCCCACATGATTGTCTGGTTGTGGCGGCGTCTAAGGGACACCAAGGGCATTGAATAATTTTTCTTTCGTTTCGACTGTGATGGTTTTACTAACTTCCAATAGGCAAAACTTGATCGTTTTTCGTATGATCAGGAAACGAAATGATAGTAGGTTCTCAACAACCATATAGTTACGTAAAATTCACGGTTGAATAGTTATTTTTTAGAGTTGGAGCGATCTGACGACCATTCTCGGTATTATAAAAAAAAGTGACATTGGAATATTTAGGATATAGATTTCATTGTAGTTCGCTTGCTACGAGATATCACCAATTTTTAACATCACAAACTCCATTAAGGTCCAAATATAGTTAGTGTGCCGCATACACAAGCTGACTCCTACACATTTGCTAGCAATTGAGCTTTTTTCATTGCTATCTAGACGTTGGAGTCAGTTACCACATACATCGATTAAATCTGCATTTAAAGATAACGACGTAACAAACCTCCTATGGTTCCTAGGAATAGAAAACCCCTTACTCGCCAACCATTGAACCTTGAGACACATTGTCTGCGAATTGGTTAATTTATGTCATTTTGTTACATGATTCTGCCTGAATTTGGTCTTTTGTTTACTAATCTTTATGATCTAGAATTGAGATCAGTTGTGTATCCTTCAATGGACACAAGCTCCACAAAACAAGGCAACCTGAGGTCCTTAGGACTGAGATTATTCTTGATGCCTTAGATTGCAAACAAGTAAAATAAGAAGGTGCTTTGACAACTTGCCTCCTAACCAACCTGCTCCCACAAAACTGTACAACTCATTTTCCAACACATTTCTGGACAAAACCTTAATTTTTTTGTAATTCTCTTAATTCCATCACACAACAACAGGTTTTAAAATAGGCCAAGATCTGTTTGGGACATGCAATTGTGGTTCCATTTGTTCACCTCAATTGACTGGTTTCTTGGTAAGATCCTCGTTTGCCGAGACCGAGACGCTACAACTTGGATCTACAGTTGGCACCAGGTGGATAGAGCAACTCAACTACTGGGACCAAAACTTAGACATCTGGGTGTGTGTTGCACCTAGTACTCTTGCTAATGGATTGGATTTAATATTCTGAATCCTATTTGATCCAGTTTCTTAAAAATATGAACCTTTATAAACTCGATATGGTAATTTGAAGAAATCTAATCCTGGTTTATTCTCAGTTTGTCAAAAAGATATTGTTTTCGTGTGCCGCAATGAATGTACCACCTTGATCTGCATAAAAACTGCGGCTCAAGTATAAAATGGATTTGCCATCCATCTCTTAGAATAAAATACAACTTATTCACAGTGGATGAAAACCCCTATGGTCACGCCCAAGGGAGGTGCTATGTTGATCGCCCCATTCCATCCTTTTTACTGAGGAAAAAAAACAATTTATTCACATATTTATCAGTACCCATTTAAATTGATTTTGTAGATATATTCTCTTCTTTGCTAGTTCTACATGATTAATAGTTCAAATCCTCATTTTAGGCCCAGAATGAGGCCTAAATTTGGAGGAATTTAAAGTGATGAGTATGGAGAGCATGTCCCTTCAAATAGTGGTTCGTTCCAATATTCTAGGATTTTATCATGGCAAATATGAGGAAATTGATAAATGAATGAAATTTAAAGAGTGTGATGGAGTCATAAATTTTAAACCTTAAAATAAAATACTTACAAGTTTCAAGACAATATAAGTCAACAAACTTCATATTTGATGAACAAATTTAAATTGTGGATCGGAGTAGCTCTAACAAACATGTTATCATGTCTGAAAGATAACTCAGGCTTGCTTAAATGTCCACAACATGGAAATTAAAATTGCAACTTGTATAATAAGGATTTTTTTTCTTTTTGTTACAAAGCAATATGTGTTTAAGCTCTGTTTGGCTGGAGATTATAGTGGGGCACATAGCTCCAAATATCGGTATTGAACGCCACAACGGTTTCGGTAGCGAAGTCGCGGTTTCGCCAAACAAGTGGTCCGATTTGGTTTTAGGACCCTTAAATTATGTTATTGTTTAAACTCAATGATAGACACAATGCAAAAGCCCATTTGGTGGCCCATTGATTGGGTGGAATAAGCCGAAGAAGGAGTTACATACGAAGTACCCTAATAAAAAATTAGACTATTATGCTGTTCGCTTCCCCAAATTCCCCTGATCAGAATCCCTTTACCTAGGGGTGTCAAGGACGAGGAATGCGGAGGTCCATCGAAATTGGTATGTGCAATTCCATATCTCCAAGGGGTAAAAGGGAAAGAAGAAGAAGAAGAAGGCCAAAGTGCAAAGGTAATTTTAAGAATACATTTCGGAATCTATTGGAATTGGGGCAAGAACTGTCAAGTATTAGGGCATCATTTTTAAAACATGCATAGGACACTAAAAAAACATTGAGCCAGCCCTGGAGTCTGGAGGAGTAGGAAAGTGGTGAGCGTAAATAAGGAGCAATTTTTCAATACCGAGAGGGTACCACGTGGTACCCCTCGGCGCATCTAGGCCGTCCATTTTGGCTTTGGGCAGTCCGAATTTAGAGAGAGAAAAAGGAGAGAGAGATAGTATTTTAATTTCGGCCATCCAATACACTTTTGGATGCCCCAGATGCAACGTTCGGATACCACGTAGGCTCGGCCACGTGGTACCCGGTAGGTACCCAAAAATGTTCCGTAAATAAGAGCTTAATTGAGAACGCGTTGTTATTATATGTTTGAGACATGGGAGACAGCACAAACACTTGGTTTGGGATGGAGAAAATTGGGTCAAATGGGGTTGGAATTTATGGGTGTTTGGTGCATGTACTTAATTTAAAATTGTTTGACGCAGATTTCCACTAATGCGTCCACCACAAACGTGGGGAAAAAAAAAAAAGAAGACGAGGAGGGCGGATCTGGAGTACACGTAGTGGCCTTAATTGTGAGCCATATATAATCTGTATTTGGTATCAGAACTATACGATTTGCTGAGAATGTTCCGTATATCATTTATGTAAAAAATTAAATTAATTGGATATAGGTAACCATATGTTTGGATACCATTTATATGGATGACCAATATTACTTGGAGAATACACTGTAAGACAAATTTGTCTCAATTGGCTGGCTGTCTACCAATCTCCGATGATCATAATTTTTTGTACCCATAGGCCATAATGTGCTCAACAATTTTGAAAAAATGAAGGGTTCCGATCCCAATTGAAAATTTCCAAAGCCTCATAATTGAAGTCACTACGGGGATGTACTGACTTGGCTCTCTACAAGAACCCCAAGTCCGAGGGGGGCATGTAAAACACAACCTTTTCTAAGGAATGGAAAAATATGCACCAGATGCACCAATCCCAATAATGCGTACACCACTTGTGATAATTTTTCAAGCGTGGGCCCTTAGTGACGAGTATTCAGCCCAGCTTGCGTGTAATTTCTTGCCCTCTGTGAGAAGTTGGGCTGGCCCTTAAGTTTACAATGGGTTGTTTGGGTTTTAAATAGGGCCCTTAGTAGTATTGTTAAGCAACAAAAAATGTTGGACTTGTACAGGAGTATTGATTAGAAGCCCAAGTCTTTACACATTTCTTGGGGTCCAATGCACCGGACTCTTGGCTCAGGGCCGGCCCTGCCCAGAAAGTTAGAAGAACTGCAACAACTATTGAAAGTCGAATCGAAGGATAACCATTAGGGCATGATTGGAGGCCATGAATTACAGACTAAAACAGTCCCAAATTTTAAAATTAATTTCCGCACTCTCTCTTCTAGATTTTTTCTTTGCTTCATGTGGACAAAAGGTTGCGAAGAAATACCAAACAACAACAAAAAAAAAAATTCAAACCGTTTGCGTTGATTACAGTTGTGGTTTTGGTGAAAGGAAATCCTTTGAAATTTGGTTAGGGTTCGGTTTTCATTGTTTGTGTATTTTGGTTAGGTTTGGTTTTGATTTAAACGCGGCCGAAATGACCCTTTCTCATCCCTCCATCTTAGAAAAATATTTTCTTGCCAAAAACTTCTATGTTAAGGGATGGCACCGAGCCATCGTCAAAACTTGAAACTTAGACATATGCACTCTCTTAAGTCTCTACTTCAAAGCTTCCTAGATGTTATCGAGTCATGTGGCTTGGCCATACTTAAAAGTTGTCTCGATTCTAAATAGTTCACCTGGTTTAGGAACTTGTACAGACCCTAGCTAGGCTATTAAAAAAAGTTACTACTAATTTTTCATAATAGGTTTGAGTAGGACTCTTTTTTACCCAATAAAAATATAAAAAAGCCCAATGTTACTTAGAAAAAGGCCTAAATAATTGTAATGGCCATTGGGCCTAAACCAAACCATTGGACCATTCAATTTTTCTGTCTAATTGATTTTCTGTTTCTCAAAATTGGAGCGTTTTACGTGTTTTTTCCATCACCAAAGAGAGCATTATTTTCTAGTTGTTCGGTGCATTCGAGAATGGGAGAAGGGAAAATTGGGACTCTGTTCGACTGCTGAGTAAGCACAGAGCAAAACCCAAAACCCATGAATAGGGAAAAAAAAATTGGACTCAAGTAGACCAAATCAGGCTCATTTGAGTGGAATTCACAACAGAAAAAATGGATTTTTGTACATAAAGTTTAAAATTGGGCTCTTAGGCTACAGTTTTTGGACTAGGCCTAGGGTACTCCAAATTCTTGGGCCAGCCTTGCTGTTAAGCTAAAAGTCCCGACCTGAACTTGTTGGGGACCAAATCCCAGAATCCAATAATTAAGGCGCATATGGGTTAGACAATTAAAAAAATACAAATCCTACAAGGCGAAACTAGGGTTTACTTTAACTTCAGTGACAAGAACGGTGGTTGACTTGTTTCTTTGTAGAACTTGATAGACTCAATCACTATATACTACGAGCTCTGCTTGACATTTACTTATGATCTTCTACCGCATTCCCTATATCTCGATCACATAGCAAACATGGACTCCTATGTGGTCTCTTTGTTCTCTCTCACAGCTCATCTTTTTGTATTCTGGTGTGAGACCTAAGAAATATAACGATATGTCGATATATTTATAGGGCTAAGGCACAGGGTCGGCCCAAGAGTTTGGAGTGCCCTAGGCCAGTCAAAAAATTGTGCCCTAGGTGTACAATACTTAAATATTTTTTCCAGCAACAATCACAATACGAGAGAGCCAAAACAATATAAAGTTCTACTAATTATTGTATAATAACAGAAAAGTCAAAATGCAAAGTCTCAAAATAATCGATGTTTAGGAAACATGATGCAACTAAGTAAGAATTAAAAAATAGGCATTATAACATTATTAATAATGATGCACTAACCGGTAATCGAGTAATCAACATGAAGTAATTAAAAGGGGAGCCTTGCATCACACTTGTAACCTTGACAAACACCATAACAAATCAAGTTCACAAATTTAGGGTTGCCTTAGCTAAATAAACCAATTTTTTTTTTTTGTCCTTATTCCCAAAAAAAATTTCATTCGTAAGTTTTTAGTTGATTTTCTATGGTTTATTAGTTTGACTTGATGAGATGAATCTAAAAAGTATATAATTATGATAAAAATATTAAAAAGTTCACTAAATACAAGAATAATCTAAATTTTTGTAGATTATTGGATTATTTTTGTCTTTATTAAAAAATTGAAGGTTGATTAATAAATAAATTTAAACTTTTTAGATTCCTCTTATTGAGACGAATCAACAAACCACAAAAAATTGATACAAAACTAACAAATGCTAATTTTTTTTGAATAAGAATAAAAAAAATAAACGACTTGATTACCAAAACAACCTTCATGTCAAGGAGGGATCGATGTAAAGTTATCCCTCTTGTACCCTTAACGAGTATTGGAAAAAAGAAAAGAAAATAGAGAGAGTACGAATTGTAACCTCAATGGCTGGTAAGAGCGACTAAAGAATCAACAATCTCCAAAAAGTCCAATGCCACATATTAATGCTCACTCGTTATCTGTAATAATTAATTAATCTTTTCCTTGTATAAACGTAACATAAAAGAATATATAAGATTGATTTAGACAAAACCCCATTAAGAATTTTTTTTAATTTCATATAATCCAAATTTCCACAGCATCACAAAGATAACAAAATAGGAGTTAAAGAGGAAGGAAACAAACCATATGCATGCAATCTTTTGCTAATCCAATTAAAATACAAATGCAGTTCAAAAAAAATTATTAAAAAATATAACTAATTAATCAATCTAACAGTAATAGACACTGAATCTATTATGAATTTAGTATAGTATATAAAGAATTATACGCCGGCCTCTTTAGTCTTTCTCCAATATTTATTAGTGTGAATTTATTTGACACAAAATTTAGTAATCTTTCTAAAATCAATGCTGCATTTTGGGTCTAAAGTTAAATCTGTAATTGCTAAAGGGGACCCCAAAATGATTGTCTAAGGAATTGAGCTTAATAATCTAATCAATCACTATTAAACAAAACACTATCCAAACTGTTAATAAAAGCCTAATAAACTAATCAAACAATCAAAACTCTCCATTAAAATAACAAATTCAACTCTTTAAGAAGCAAAGCACTAAGCAGCAAAATACATTTAAAAAAAAAAAGTGACCTGTGATTGTCTAGGGTTTGTCAATTCATCATCCCATTAATCCTATATCTGTAACTCTATTAACTTTGTTTCTTTCTCTACGACTACCCACTGCCTTTTATTCTGAAAATCAAGCTAAAATCGGTTGAAAAACTGAAAATTTTGCACATTAACTTTCCCTTTTCTTTTCTGCTTTTAGGTCTGTCGATCTAGCCTTGGTGTACCCAATCACTTTCAAACTATTTTTTTTTTTATCAGGGGGTTTGTTTTAGTTCCTTTAGGCTCTATGCACATTGCAATTGTTTTAGGTCTTTTTATTTTCCTATGGGCCTTTTTATTTTCCTTTTGGGCTATAAAAGACCCCTCCCCATGCATACTACTAAAAATTATGAGTGTGCCCCAATTTTGGGTGACGGCCCTGGCCAACCCAAGCCCTACTAAGGCAAAGACCTAAGGAGAAATAACCACCAAAAGTCCAGATCAACTTACGTGCACCTCGACTAATGATAACATATTAGGCATTTTCTTTCTGATATTTTTTGCCAGTCAACTATAGTGAAAGATTTAGTATTGTACATAAAATACGGATACATAATTTTTTTTTGGTAAGGAAAAAAATTTGTTTTGAGCAATTTTTTTTTTTTTTTGATACATAATTTTTCATCTCACCATTATCAATCTATGAAAGAGAAAAAAAAAGAAAAAGAACTTACGTCGAACTTATCATTGAAAAATTACAGTAGATACCTTTACAAAAAAAAGAGGCAAACCAAATCAATTTGCTCGTATACTCTTTAACCTCGAAACCATGAGGAATTGAAATAATGAACAAATTATATTGGTACATTATTCATCCAGTACTGTGTATTTTGCTAGCATACTCCTAGCATCTGATTCTGTTCTGCCACATTCTCACACCAAGGTGGAACACGACGACGTAGAAGGATCAAACAAAGCCGGAACCAAGTACTTCCTCCCATTAGCTCCAACGGCATTGTAACATCCACCCGATGTTGGGTCCACCAAGAGATTCCCAGGGAATCCTGGGTAGGCGTCCTTGCCATAAACCCCCGGACAAGCCGAGGCAGCCTCAAGTGGTGCCTCGGCTTGACCCTGGTAGACTCCATTTCCATACGGGTTTGTAATTGCCCCAGCCAATAAACTAGCAAAATTAATCACCATTCCGTCACATCCCACGTCGCCATTGGGAGGAACCAGAGGTGGATTTTGGGGGCCAGAAATGGGCTGATGGAATGGCCAAGCGCATAGACCTGGACATAGAGTCTGCGAGTTACCAACCCAGATATAGACAAGCTTATTATTCTCAGACCCGTGGGTACCACAACTATCCAAACAGAACCGTTCGACAGATACATCAGCGGAAGTCAAAACGACGACAATGGCATTGTTTTGAGCTCCCTTCGATGCGAGCTGCTGGATCTGATCACGTGTGAGCGATTTGCCGAGGGAGTAGCTGTTGTCGAGTATTTGATTTCCCAGAGAGAGCGAAAGAGTAGTGGTTCCGGGGTTGTTTGGCTGAGCGAAGGTGTAGTAGTTATTGATGGTGCTCCACCACTTGGCTACCGACGGCTGGCTTTGCAGCGGGGGAGAAGAAAGGGAGGCGATGAAATCGATGATTATGGATCGTTGGGCAGGGGTGAAGCTGCCGTACCAATAGAGGTTGATTGGGATTTCACCAGAAAGAAGAGTGCCATTGTGGTATTTCACTTTTGGAGATTGGTCTTGAAACAATGCAGTGAGTTTTCTTGTACCAAAGGACATGTGAAAAAGAGAGGAAACAAGGAGAAGTTGTAGAACGAAATGGGTATTGAAAACAGTGGAAGCCATAGTTGTGCTTTCAGAAACTTGGTGAGAGATACCAGATTTGAGTTTTGGTTGATTTTGGGTAGCAGAGGAGGAGCTATTTATACAAGGCTCAAGAGTCTTTTTTTTTTTTTGTCTTTTTATCTTGTTTGGCAACACAAGCTTGTGGGAGCGGCTGAGGGAGTGCAAGACCAGTGGAGGCATAGGCCCACACTGCATTTTTCGATAATTTTAATTTTACTCCTAAATAATGAAGGTTATGACGATTTCTATTCCATATACTTACATACTTTTCCATTTAAATCACTTAAATGCCCTACTATCTTTGGTAAGTTTCTAAAAATTTCTTCTAACTTATTTGTTTTACATGAAGAGCCTATATCTATAAATAAGACCCATTATCTATACATGCTTTGTAGCACATATTACCAGTGGCGGACGCAGGATTGCATTTTTCACCTAATTTGCGGGGACCACTTTTCAGTAATTTTACCAAAAAATCTAAAAGTACACTAAAAATATGAAGAAAATTGGGGGGTGCAGTGGCCAAACACCCCCCTAGCACCCCCCTTGTCCGCCCCTGCATATTACGGTTCAAGTTTACTTTCTTTATATTGTTGTTTATTATACGTAAACGATAGAAATAGTACTAAAAAACATTTTTAATGGCGCCTCTACCGGCTACTGAGCTAAATTCCTGGTTACGCCACTAGGCTAATCCTCACACCTTGACTATAGTCTTGGTTCTGGTTAGATCCATTTTGTGAAGGTGGCATGCTGTTCAGAAGGAGACAGCTGATGAGAGACTCCATTCCAAAGCGCGTCTTTTTCGCCGCAGAATCAAAACGAATAAATCTTCGGTGCAATGTTTGGAGTCTTTGGAAGTTGGGATTGTGTTTTCTTAATTGACCGCAATGTGCTCCAAGATTCATGTGCAGTTGGGCTTGAACATGAGCACGTAGTTTTGGCAATTTGAAAATATTTTGAAACTCAAAACAGAGACTGTAAGCATGGGTGCAAACGAGTCTAAAATTCAAGTTCAAGCTCTATTCTTTTACAACGAGCTGACCTCCAAACAAGTCGAACTCGGGTCATTTACTAAACGAGCGTCTATAAATACGCTAAGTCTTTACAAATTGAAGTAGTCTAGATTTTAGGCCAACATTTAATCGAGTATTGGGCAACGTGAAACTTAAGCTACAGACGGGCATTCTGGCCAAATCCCAGCCGAGTAGTCTTACGTTCTTAGAGCCTTGTAAGCACTCTTGCCGGAACCCTACTTAGTGCGACTTTCGGAGTCTTGCTTACCCAAAATGAAAACCTATCACACCACACAAACTAGCCGAGTTTTTCCGAACCGAGCCTCTCGCAATTCTCAAGGAGCTCGTTTCGTTTGCAGGTCTACACAGATGGTTTGCTTGAAAAGGACAAAACTGGGTCAAAATTGAAGATGGATTCAAACAGCAGAGACTATTTCCCTGATTAATGGTAATACTTAATTCCTGGAGATCATCATTGAATTACAGGTTTCACGGACAGCATGTTACTTTGAATGTGATCATAAACAGAGCTCAGATGGGAAAGAATTTTACTCATCCTCTTGTTTCCAGGTCTTCAGTGTGAAATTATTCTTTATGCTACAATCATGAACTGTTTAATATTTGATCAAACCAAGTACGTGGGGGGACGGCAGTTCATTCTTCTCCAGTCACCACCTGAGAATACCGAAAAATATTCGAGTCTCCTAGAACTTAACCTAGTACCTAACACACACACACACGCACAATTTGTAGGTTTCACTCTTGTTAAGTTCACGTACGAGAGCTGGACACTCGAGAGAATAGTACTATTGTATTAATTGTGTTAGGTCGATGCCCCAGAGACACTGAGTAATCTCTCCACAACACCGTGGCACCACGCTATTGGGTGTCTACGTACGTCTACATACATATATACCATCCGAACCTCTACCAATCATTTAGTGTTTCTGGTCATAACCTGTTTGTATGAATGCAGTTATAATCATTTAGTGTTACTCAACCATTACATTCGACTTAGGCACTTTACAAAATAAAAAATCTCCTCAAAAATAATTTTGAATTTTCACGACCTATACAACTGATTTCCTCTATATGTCGTTCGGTACGCTTAATACCTTACACCACGACCTTTTAACATTAGGAATCCCGATAACACTATTAAAAATCTTGCTTCGTATGGGTCATCTATGATGAACTTCTTGAAGCCCTGATCTTCCACTGCTGTAGCAAAGAAGAATAGAGAGCAATTTTGATCACCCTCGCTTTGAGTGTGTGTGTGTAAATTTACTCACACGTTTGGTGAGGTATGATTATGTGGATCTTGATTAGATCAATTTGTTGATTAGGTATTTTGGCTCAAAATTTGAAGAGTTGGGTGCACATGTAAGGGTGGGAATTTTCGACGTGACACGAGAACACGATCCAAATCTGACACGAAATCTGCAGGTTAGGGTTAGCTATTTCTGACATAAAACACAAATAAGACACGTCAAGATAACCCGAAAAGTTAAATAGGTTTGGTTAGAGTTGAGAGAATTCTAACACGAATACGAGATAACACGACACGACACGAGAATTTATGGTAAGACACAATAACACGACTCAAACCAACACGAAGTTAGCGGGTTAGGGTCAACTATTTCTAATACGAATATGACACGACACGATAACACGAAAAATTAAATAGGTCGGGTTAAGGTTGAGAGAGTTCTGACACGAACACAACACAATCCAACATGATGCCCACCCCTATGCACATGTTCGTAGGAGTTGTTTGATAGCCACTTTTATTTTGAACATGAAATCTGGGTTGTTAATTACAGATTTTGAATAACAGTCCCAAATGAATCTGTGAAAATGATTAGTTGATGTGTGCAAAATAAATTTTACATCTCAATAGATTTTGGGTGAAATCTGCAAAATAGGTTTTGATCGATATTCTTATTTTTGCCTTATTGTCTTTGCCTAGGAGTGGCTGAAGTAGAGTATGGAATCCTATGACGAAAATTTTCTTTTCAGTCTATCGAATAGTAAACTTGTTTTAATTAAAATATTTATCTCTTAACCGGCCTTTATTTGTTTATTAACCCTTTCAAATTGTAATTGAAATTATAGAAATCTGCTTTTCGAAAGTCCAACAAACGCCTAACATAAGTGGATAAAAAAATATGGAAATCAAACGCATAAAAAATGGGGGCCAGACCAAAATCTGTTCCTCGGAAAATGCAGCTGGACATCATGAGTGAATTGATTAGGGCAACGTAAGTATCGTAGGATCTCTATACAAAAAAAAAAATTACGGGATGAGATTCGTATTATTTTCTTGAAGTAACGATACGAATCGAAGGATACGTATCTTGTATCATAAGATTTTAACGACAATGTGAGATTATGCTTCTCTCTCTCAATTTTAAGGCTACCCGGGAAGTATATTCTAGTGAAGGCTATCCCAAAAACCAAGAATTCCAAAATTTAAATCCAAAATTTGATAATGAGCTAGCCGAACATGACCATAATGTCATCTAATGGTTTTTTTTCCACAATCCTCGTTTACATTTTCCACCCACTAGCTATGAAGATATTAAAAAAAGAAAAGAAACATCGCTGTTTCTTTAGTTTAGTGATTGAGTTTAGCACCCCACGACTCTTTCTTTATTCATTTAATATTTATTGTGAATAGTACTAAAAAGAAGTTTGGCCTAAAAAGTTTGCTATCCTATTTTTTCGTCTTTATTTAATTTTTTTTTCATGTTTTTTACTTTTGCATCAACTTTTTGTGTATTATTAGTTTGTCTTGGCGAGAGGAATCAAAAAAGTAAAAAATTACGTGTGATTTAATCATAATTTTTTTTGAATAAAGACAAAAATAAGCCAAAAAGTCAGTTTTTTACATTTTTTTTCTATTTTATTCAAAAAATTGAGAGTTTTAGTCATAATTTTTTACCTTTTTGGATTCTCTCGCCGAGACGAACCAATAATACTCAAAAAATTGATGCAAAACTAACAAACGCAAAAAAAAAAATCAAATAAAGACAAAAAAATAAGTTAAGTTGGTTTTTTAAACCAAACTCACCTTAACTCGTCGATTTCTTCATTTCCAAAATATCACTTTCATTTTCTTGCAAAACAAATTTGTCCAATGTTTTGTATTGGTGGCGCTAACGCCAGGGTCCTTTTTTATGCTGCCACGGCTAGTTATACCACATTCCAGTTTTATCCTCATGAGTCACAAGGAGGGACCTAATTGTATTCTCACACAACACAACGACCCAATGAACTCTTGGTAGGCCTCATATCTACAGCCTATCGATAATCGATGATCGCGTTTTGTCGACATAAATCAAGTTTGAACCAAATAAGGATGTATCTGGATCTAGTTAATTTGTCATGGCTACCGATGTGTAGACAATAAAAGCATCAATTTATGGGGCCGGAGACAACTGCGATGGGCGATTTTGTTAGAATTTACCATCAATTTAGATGAGAGTTCGAGTTGCTCAATCGGCTTAAGGAAGAAAAGAGGGAAGGAAATTGGGTACATTATGGCCACCCTCTACTATTCTATCCTGATTCAAGTCCAACACATTGTCAAGGGGATTTAAGTTCCTCTCGAGAGGTGTTCAACTCATAACCTCCCCAATCCCCATATCTATCCAAGGGGTTGACCTCGTAAACACTTCTTTGATGCCATCATTTATTGTGGGGCTAATTCTTATATTTATTGTTCCGATTTTTTTGGGATAGTAAAACCGTTGATTTAGTTTTCCTAGACCACATGTACAATTTTCTATTCTTTTCTATCATTTTCTTGAGTCCATCGACTCCAGTGTAAGAAAAACAGTACTGTAAACATCTTCAATACGCAGAATACGTTGGCATAATTTATCATCTCACCATTATCAATCCACAATTGCAAAAAAACTACTAGTAAGATATGAAAAATCACAGTAGATGCCTTAAATCTTATAGGAAAGCAAACCAAATCAAATTTGCTCTTATATTACATAATCTTGAAACCATAAAAGAAATAAATAATGAACGAATTAGTACAATATTAATGTACCAATAATGTATATGGTAGTTATACTCCTAACATCTATTTCTATTAATCTCTCAATTCTCAGACCAAAGTGGAACAAGACGAGGTAGAAGGATCATAAATGGACGGAACCACGTACTTTCTACCATTATCCCCCACCGCATTGTAGCTAGCACCCGTTGTGGAATCCACCAAGAGTTTCCCAGGGTTTCCTGCGGAGGCTCCCTTGGCATAAATCCCTTGACAAGCTGAGGCAGCCTCAAGTTGTGCCCCGGCTTGACCCTCGTAGACACCATTTCCAAATGGGTTCGTAATGGCTCCAACCAATAAGCTAGCGAAATTAATCACCATTCCGTCACAACCCACGTCGCCGTTGGGGGGAACCAGAGGTGGAGTCTGTGGGCCAGAAATGGGCTGATGGAACGGCCAAGCGCATTGACCTGGACACTGAGTCTGCGAGTCACCAACCCAGATATAGACAAGCTTATTATTATTATTAGACCTGTGGGTCCCACAACTATCCATGCAGAACCGTTCGACGGCTACATCAGCCGAAGTAAAAACGACGACGATGGCGTTGTTTTGAGCTCCCTGTGAAGCGAGCTGTTCGATCTGGGCACGCGTGAGCGATTTTCCGAGGGAGTAGCTGTCGAGTATTTGATTTCCCAGAGAAAGGGAAAGAGTGGAGGGGTTGTTTGGCTGAGCGAGGGCGTAGTATTTGTTGATGGTTTGCCACCATGAAGAAACAGTTGGTTGGCTTTGAGACTGAGGAGGAGGAGAAGACAAGGAGATGATGAAATCAGAGAGTATGGAGCGTTGGGCAGGAGTGAAGCTGCCATACCAGTAGAGGTTGATTGAGATTGCACCAGAAAGAAGAGTGCCATTGTGGTAAGTCAGGTTTGGAGATGGAACTTTGAACAAAGCAGTGAGTTTTCTTGTCCCAAAGGACATGTGGAAAAGGGAGAAAACAATGAGGAGTTTTAGAATAAAATTTGTGTTGAACACAGTAGAAGCCATTTTTGTGATATAGGAAACAAAGAGAGGGAGAGTGAGAGAGAAAGTGAGATTGAATTGGGATGTGAGTAGTGTGATATTGGGTAGGAGTTTGAAGCTATTTATAGAAGGCTGAAGAGTGTTAGATTTTGGTAAAGACCCATTGGTTGACCTCCTTCCGCGAGGTTTCTGACAAATGCAAGGTCCTCCTCTGAGGTTTTTCAATATATCACTGAACTCCCTTGATTTTGAAACTATTATGAAGATTCTCCATTCTGTTAACTTTATATCCAAAACCGTTAATTTCACTGTGAAATGATGAAGATGCCGGCCCTCTCTTTTGCCACCACTCTAACCATTTTCAACTCTCCTTTCCCCATTTGTTCATTTACTCAATCATTAAAGATTTAAAAATGAACCTACAAAAATACTATTGTACCACTTATTTTTATCACTTGCATGTGTTTCTGTCCAAATATAGTTCATAAGCACATATACACATATACATATATACATATGTATTATTGTTTTCAATTTCTCTTTTCATGATAAATAAAAAAATATAAGAAATTGACCAAAAGATGAAAAAAAAAATTCAATAAGACGAAAATATAAAAAAGTGCTTTAAAAAAGTCATCCAAAATGAGATTTTTTAAATGAAATAATTAAATGAATATGGTTGGAGGGTGGGGATGAAAAATTATAGTATATAGAAATATATGTAGAAATCAATATTTCATATTTTAATAAATGAGCAAAATGCTGAAGGGTGATAAAGATGGTTGGAGTCAGTGGGGTAGCCAGAAAATCACACCAGCGAGGGCCCAATTAATCCATAAACGCCAGTACTTTGTAGTGTAAAAAAAAAAATTACTCTTCTTGAAGAATCTAAAATGCCTTGATTATCATTTGAAAGGAGCCTCTCTTGACTCACATTTTATCAACAAATGTGGCTTATAGCCTATTTGGGTGTATCATTTGAATTCTGAGAGAAGGTCTACGGTTCGAGTTAGTTAAGAGATTTCGAACTATTTTTAGTTTTAAACACATTAATTTTTCCACTAACCCCTGCGATGTAGTATATCGTACGGGAAAAAAGAAGACTTACATTTTATGGTAATATAGTAGTAATTATGAATTTGTGAACACATAATAGTTTCGAGGCAAAATTCAATGAATTGAAGTTTGTTTGTGAGTAATTAGTTATTCGATGGTTCTTGGGTGACGTCACGCGGTGCCCTAAAATCCTTCTCCATCATTTTTTTTCCTCGGCCTTCATTATCACACATTTAGGTAAAACTCATATATTTTGTCTCGAGTCCCACATAAATATGTATAGGAGAATGATGGTATGACACAATATAGTGGCACACCAAGAGTAGTAATTACTAGTATTTTGTATATAAAAAAAAACCCGATGTACCGATGAAATTTCTAATGCATTTTTCTACAAAAAAAAAAAAAAAAATCCCTAAATTCACCCACATTGGCCCTATGGTGACTCCGCCACTGATTGGAGTTGTGGCAGAGAACATTTTTGTCAATTCATAATTAAATTAACTGTTTTTGGATGGAAAGTTATTCGAAGGAGAAATTTTGATAATAGTTTCAAAAGTTAGGAAGATCCGTCATATTTCAAAAATACATGGAGAGGTCTCCATACATTTGTCAGAAACATCAGGGATGTCACTGAAATTTACCCAAGGAGATTAACATATTGGAGAGAGAAGAGCACAGCGCCATTTGCGCTGCAAAATTAGGGAATACAGCTTAGTTACAGTTGTAATGGGCTTTGGGTTATGTTCCCACTAGTTGACCGAAATGTGCTCCCCGATGGGCAGTTGGCCGGTTTGCACATGGGACGGTAATTTGGGGGAAATTGAACATTTTTGAATCTCTAATCTGGTCTAATGCAGAGCAGGGTGTTGTGCAGCAGCTTTAGAGCCTATCCCTAGTCCTGTTGTTTGATCCGAATCGTTCATTTTGTTCGTTTCGTTGAGTACGTATGTTACGTAAAATTGATCAAATATCGGTATTTGTGTTTTCAAGCTGCATTTTTTTGGACAGGAAACAATTAAAGAAGTAGTTGTAGGTGATTTTTTTTCAAAACGGCAAGCTAAATGTTCAACGATCCAATAATTACCGATATCCAATCAATCTAAATTTTAACGTGAACTACATATTTGACGAGACGAACAAAATAAAGAGTTCGGATCAAACCATGAATCCGGGGTGGGCCCTAAAGACTCTTACAGCAGGTGTGTTGTGCATTGTTGCACAGCACACACCCCGCTCCCTATCTAATGGAGAGAGACTATAAAGAAATGGACCGTTGGAAGAACAAATGGCAATCAGGAGGGAAATTTGTTTGATTCGTTTCTAGGCACAGCTACGTGATATTCCAATTATATATATTTGAAAATACTCCAAACATTTATGTGGAATCTGTGACTAGGTATTTTTTGATATATTCGTTGGCGATGTTTTTTGATATATCTGTGACTAGGTGTTTTTTGATTTTCCAATTATATATATTCGTTTATATGCCGATGCAGCTACTTGTCATTTTAACCCTTTTTGGTGGGTTCACATGACATAAAAGTGATTATTTTAGAGGCGCACACCTGTTTTAATGATGGAGCATTATCGGGTGTCAAGATCCTCTCCTCGGCTTGGTAATAGAGTTGCACCATGTGCCGATCCCACCTCGGCTCTTCCATGGGTCACCTTCCCATCGAACCTTTGATCATTCGACGGCGTGTTTCCATCCTTCTTAATCCCCTTTAAATTTACACTATAAAATCTTTGTTATATAAATTCACCCCACACTCATTGTACACATCACATCAATGATCTTTATCTCCATTTCAGGAAGAAGACTCAAAATCTCCCATGTCTCTATGACCTGGGCACCGATCTCAATTCCTGAAGTCCATTTAGTGCAATGTCTAATTTTGAGTTTGTTCGTCATTCCCTTTTCATATGCTCAATTTGTTAGGCTCGGAGTGCTTTTATGGATTTGGTTACACAATATCACTCCCTACGACCGACGACGTGTTTCCATCCTTCTTAATTCCTTTTAAATTTACACAAGTAAATCTTTGTTATAAATTCACCCCACACTCATTACACGATCTTAAGCACATCCATGATATGCATCTCCAATGTCTGTTTGCGTAGATCACAATGCAATTAATTTATGTCATATTCCATCAGTGTTCTACGTTTTTACATTTTTATCATGCAATGCACAATTGCATATAGGATGGATTGTGATAACATCAATCCTATTATTGGTCCAATCGACAAATATATAGTTGCTTAATGTCAATAGGATCTTGACGTTCCTAAAAAGAATTGGAGAAAATCCAAACCCTTTCATTATGACATATCGAGGGTACAAAATGTCAAGCATGATGTTATTGATGTTGTCGCAAATTTTATTATTATAGATAAACCCATAAACGGATTGGTTTTGGTCGGATTGGGTCGGTCCCCAAGCTGAAGTGCTCGTCAAAGATTGTCGTATTCTTACCCGTCTGTGAGTGAGATACGGTTGGATCAATTTGGTTGCAGATCGGGCAGATCGAACATGAACCAAATTGGCCAAAATTAGAATATTAGGATCTTCATCCATCTATACTAACGAAAGTTAGCCCCTCAAGAAACTACGTGCAATTTTCAAATTAAAAAATAATGTACTAACGAAAATAATTTTTTAGCCAACGTGGATCTTGTTTAATAAATCTCATTGAGAACTTTTATATGGTGCAAAAAAAAATTCAAAAATTATTTCGGAAAATACATTATTTTTAGTTTGAAAATTGTATGTAATTTCGTATGAGACTAATTTTATAAGACGGACGGAGTATCAAACAAATAAATAATCCTAAACTGGTCATGGATAGCCACTATGGTTTGAAATTGCAGTAACCGCAAATATTATAACCAAGAATAATTGCTGTGTCACGACACATAACGATTACTATGACATTGGGATAGTGATTTTCCGCACATTCATTAATTTGAAAACATCGATGACATGACAATAACAAATGCCTTTAAAATAACAATATTTCAAAGATCGATTTTGAATCGGGTCGTAAATTGCATAGAATCTAATAAACGTTGGTTGATTGATTGATCTGCATGCGATTTTATTCTCTTGAGATGGCAAAAACTCTGTCAGAAACCCCATGTGGGAGATAGACAATGGACTTACTCCACATGACCTTCCAACTATTGGTCCGGCTTGCCCAAATTAATAATTGTGCTAGTACTACTTAACCCAATGAGACCGACTTGTTTACCAAATTCAAAGGGAAGATATCATGCGGGTGCTTGTTATCGAGAAATTAATGGAAAAATCACTCGACGAGTGCTTATCAATGTCCAATTAGTAAAAAAATCACCCGACGGGAAAGTGCAATACCGAAGGCTAGCATGAATGTCGTCTTGCCGGTCCCGCGATTTTCACCCGAGAGATGCCTGTTCGATGCCGGTGGTATCATCGTGTCATGAGAATGTAATGTTCCACTAACAAAAAGCAGTTTTTAAAAAAAAATTAAGATAAATCATTCTTTTATAATACATCACATAAAAGTCGTGAAAAGTCAATTTATTCTAAAAACACTCTTAGCGGAACACTCTCTATTAATAGCACAGATGTTTCTTTTAGCCTATCTGGTGGTATTTCCTGACTTCCAATGGAGATATGATGGGTTTTGATTCTATGACAGATGTCGAATCTTCTTTAGTAATTGTTAACTACTCCCTCCGTTCCAAAATAAGTGTCCCTTACTCTCTCTCTCTTACTGTTTTTCAAATAAAAAAATTGAGTACTTCCGTTTATTGTTTTTCAAACTTTTTTGAGTACTTTAATTCGGTGCAAAAAAGTTTGAAAAACAATAAACGGAAGTACTCAATTTTTTTATTTGAAAAATGACACGACTTTTCGTAGTGGACACTTATTTTGGAACGGAGGGAGTACTAATTTTTCTTGGACGCTACTGGGGGTACAGAAAGAAGGGGACAGAAATGGTACAGAGCGCGTTCGGGGACCCATTTTTGGGTCCCACACGAGTGATCCAAGTTTGATTTGAAACGGTGGGATTTTGGTTCAAGCACTTCTAACCGTCCGATTGAGCTGATTTTTTGTGGGCCCCCTCGGAAATATGTTTTAAGAACAATGAACGGTTCGGATCACTCGTGTGGGACCCAAAAATGGGTCCACGAATGCGCTCTGGACCATTTCTGTACCCCCAGGTTTATCGATTTTTCTCTAACCCGGCTAATAAATACAATATTGAAAGGAAAAAAAAAAAAAAAACTACCAATCACTGACTGGTGTCAGCTCAGTTGGTTATTCTTGTAAAATTTTAAATAGATGATCAAGGAGGTAATCCTGGTCCAAAACAAACATTTATTATTTTTATCCCTAAAAGGGTATCTTTTGGTATTTACTTATTTGTCCTCTTGATAGTTGATAGACTTTGTTTGGCATAATATGATCATGGACCTATGTCCAATTTGACATAATGTATAGTTTTCTTCTACCACGGTAATAAAATAAGTGGGAGTATGTACTTACACCTGTATCTTGAGCGATTTGTAGATTGTAGAGATACTCCTTGTAATTCATTTTTAGCGGCTTATACCCCTTGTACTATTGACTAAAGTATAACTTTTAACAATTTATTACGATGGGCGGAAAAGTAAATAGCTGAAATTTTCCTTCCAAAACGACTTCCGTAATGCCTAAAATAACCCTAGAAGCCACTAATAATAAGGCTTATGAATCTCCCTTTGCCCAAAACAAAGCATACAAACCCCTATCCTTAACCTACTCTATCTCCCCTCACAAAAATTCATCTTCTCAAGCATCAAGAAGTCCATCAAATGCAACTCATGCAAGGTCCATATCTACGTATTGTAATAGATATCAATACTCATTGAAAAAAAAAAAAACATACGTATTGATGATTCTCATCAGTATCCAATGCTTGAAATTCTTTTTTTCTTAAATTATAGAAGTACCGAATCCTTTTCAGATACCTTGATTTTGATTTTATTCTAACCCATCAGAGTATCAACATCCTTATGTATATATATGAAAAATAAAAAAATTCTTGGCAAATAATAAAATATATATTATTTTTGATGTATCTATGTCGTGTTGGATCCATATTAGGGATATTTATGCTTCATCATGGTGAAGTTTATGTGGATTGTCATTTGTGATTTTCTTTTTTTAGCCTAATTTCTTACATCAATTTAATGAAATAATTGAAATTGATGCAAAAATTAGACACAAAAATCACGTTTCAATCTTTGGCTTGCACTTGATTGGCTTTTGATATTTGAGAAGATGGCATTTTGTGAGGGGAGAGAGAGTGTGTTAACTGGTTAAGGGTAGGGTTTGCATGCTCTGTTTTTGGCACAATTATAGAAATTCTCACTAATATACTAGTTTTCCTGATTAAAAGTTATATGAGATTGACCCCAACAAGTCCCTTGGGTGGAAAAAAAAATGTTATTAGCTCATATTTGTGTGGAAATAACTCTCTGATTTTCAAGTTATCAATATTTTTTTTTTCTTTTTGTCGCATGTATACAATTTAATTTTTGGCCGATCAAAAAAAAATTTTAATTTTTGCTACGATCTCATCTGTTCCTCAGACCTAGCAAGTTATAACATATGCTTCTGAAATATAACTAATTGTTGTTAGCAATGTAATAATACATGTGGTTCAGGTCCCCATAAGTACAAATTCTGTGTTCGCGAGTAGACAAAGTATTTCGGTACTAGATCGACAAACAATGAAAATATTCACAGCATATGAACGGCGATATCAATTTTTGCCGGAAAATGCTAAGTACCCTGAAAACTTATCCAGAAAAGTACTTAGAATTCAAAATCAGTGGCTCAGATTCATTCTCAAGTGAATATGAGCCATTAATTTTGAATTCTAGGTAATTTCTGGGTGAATTTTTTTTGGTGTGTAGCATTGCTGATTTCTGCCAATACTAATTGCAAAAGAACACCGAAAGATTATACTCCCTCTGTCCAGATTTGTTGGTCCACAAACATACTTTCAAGTCCGAAAATGTTTGTCCATTTTCAAAAGTCAAAGGATAAAGTAGGGGAAAAATTACTTTTGATGATATGAAAACAACAAACACAAAAAGTAATGGAAAAAAAGTTGGAATCTCCAAAACGGACCAACAAATCCAGACGGAAGGAGTAACAGATACTTTTTAATTAACTTATACATGCAAACGAAAATATGGCATATATACATAATTATCAATGTCACATCTATTTCAAGTGACAAAATGTGAAAACTAGTGCTGCGCCCTTTGGAGAAGTCGTAATCGAAAATATACTCGATGCCCAAAAATGAATTCAAATTCACTATTTTTTCACTGTAAATGTCACATACTCTAGACTTCCATGTTGCTTTAAAAAATGCAATGCCCTCAATGATAAACCATACTGCGCATCGATTTCTTAGCCCTTCGATATTGTTACATTCCAATATAAACCATGATAGGCTGAATGTGAGGAAAAGAAAAGCTTTTCTTCCTATTAATCGAAGGGAGTAACTGGGAAGCACCCCGCCTTCCTTTGGCAAATCATCATCGTTTGCAACACTCGGCCCTCAATCGAAGGTGCTTCCAATCCAACACCCTTCGTGTGTCATAACTGTAGCTGCAACAATGTGCTTTCAGGGAAGGGGACAAAAAAAAAAAAGAAGGTATGGAAGACGAGCACATCCTCCAATTTGATGAACTTCGATAAGCAACACCGTACAATTTTAAAACTTCGACGAATATTTCTTACTCGCATCAAATGCCATCAATACCATACACCTTAATGAGCAGAGTAGATAGAGTTTGTCAATGTAATTCACAGTGATGAAATCTTTGTATGGAAAAGAAAGAAGTGCTTGAAGTTCTGGACGAAAACCACGTTTTGACAAACACACTCTAATATTGGGTAAGAACACCCATTTAGGCAATGAAAGCAAAACATGACTTTAGGGTATTTTCAGATACCCTAAATTGTACAACGAGATAACCTCAGACGACAGCAAAACAAGACATTAACAGAGAAGAATCGAGCACAACTCTTGATAGAAATATGAAGTTGCCTATAAAACGGCACGCATCAGTGTTGGAATTTGGAGAGGAGCACCTCGTTAACTAATTTATCAAAATTCTGACAAGATGACCCGGTTGGAGCAACGACAGCATCTTCAGCAACTTTCTTCCATTCCATGGCTTTTGCCTTCCTCGTTTTACCGCTTTCTCCAACCATCAACTCTCTCACAAGACTCTCCACCAACTCTCTTTTAACCTCCGTTATCTCCTTGCCCAATCCCCAGTGATTGCAAGCAAACCAACAGTTGGTGGGTTGCTCGGCATGAGCCGGCCAGCAAATCATCGGTACTCCAGCAACAATGCTTTCAAGAAGCGAATTCCAACCACAGTGAGTCAAGAACCCTCCGACGGATGGGTGGGCAAGGATTCTCTCTTGAGGAGTCCAAGAAACCAACAGACCCTTCTCTTTGATCTCTGTCTCAAACTCTGGTGGAAATGCGGCAGATTCACCCACCACGAGACCCGGTCTGATTGCCCACAAGAAATTTTGCTTGCTGTTTGCAAGCCCCCAACCAAATTCAAGTAACTCTTGAGATGTCATCCGAGCCACGCTGCCAAAATTCACATAAATAACCGAGTTGGGTTCTTTCTTGTCGAGCCAAGATAGACAATCTAGATCCTCCTTCCACAGATTCAATCCAATAGGGTTCAATAAACTGTTTTCAGGGATTTGCTGCTTCTCAAGCAACTGAAGAGGGCCGATAGCATATATAGGAGGAAACATTGTCCGCAGTGCATCAAGAACACCACGCTCTAAAGCGTCAATCGTGTTCAGAATAATTGCGGAACCTTTATAAGCTTTGTCAATCTCAGCGATGAGGAATTTAAACATAATATACCCTGAGTCTGTGGTTCTTAAAAAATTTGGAAGATCCCACAAACGTATACCTTCCATAGCTGGTATCCCTTCTGCTACTTTGTTTAGGTACCCATTTGTTAATTGACTCTCATCTGCAGGTTCACAAGAAATAGAAAATTAGAGTCACAACCGTATGCCAAATAAAGACTGATCAAAGGCCTAATGAATCCATATGTTCTAGCATCACAATCGAAGTAACTTGATCTGGAATTAACAAAGGCAAGAAAAGCGTGGAAGTTGAAATTAAGGATGTCTTTTTATTCACATAGACTTCGAATACAGGATTCGACTTATGTTATTCACCTTCCTATTTTAACAAAAATAACCACCATTTCGCTCCTGCAAATAAGTAAGGCTGGAAGCGTCCCAAGCTGCTTGATCCGACAAAGGCTCATTCGAGCTTGGTTCATTAGGTTTGGGCTAGAAGTTTACGCCATGTTGACCCTTCGATATTGTTACACTTCAATATACTAGAGAAACAAAAAAAAACCCTTCATGTGTAGCCAATGTTTCGCGATACATACTATTTAGAAGCACATTGTGAGTCATTATCTACCCTTTTCATGGCCACTATGACCAATATTTGAACAGTATTACCGTTTTAAGGACCCTCGTAGATCTTACTCCCCTGAATACCATTAAGCCACTGTTGCATCATTAATAACCAACAACTCGTGGGTGTGTGGATTGTTTTTAGAACTTGGTTATTGTCAGAATTCTTGTTTCATAGTGCCCCACTTATCATCTTCTTTTAACATAACTTAGAAGAAGATGGAGCAGTTGCAGGAAAACCCAGCTGCCAGCTTGCAAACAAATCTATACCCATTCATAAGACGGAACTCACAATAACACAACCTTAATGTTTTACTGTAAGGCAAAAGTCTAAATTGGTTTCGGCCTTCTTTACACATCCAAGAGCCTTCCTGACTGGCATTTTCACTCTATGTTATTAGACCGGTTATGCTTAACGCATGCAAGTTCAATCTCTTTTTTTTGTTATTGCCCAATAGGCTGACACCAGAAAGATCCTTACTTGTCGGTCCGTGTCGAGTTTGACCTGAACCCGTCATCCGGTCCGGTCAGAAGTGTTGCCTCCCATACCCAATAACAAATGGACACTTACAAGTGCTTTGAAAGAAATCTCAGAAGAGGATGACCATTGTCATTCTTTTCTTTAAAAATAAAACAAGAGAGGATATAAAAATATATTAGTATATCTTGTAATCTAATCACCTCATATCTTTATGCCACGTGGAGGATAATAGTGATATACATCCGTTGGATTGGTGGTTTCATTAATGTGCCACCGACATTATTCACTTTCGCCCTGTTTGTTAAAGGGATATGTATATGAGGGGAGAAGAGGGATATAATAAGAGGGGGATATAGAGGTGGATATAGTTGGAGGGGTATTATTTTAGAAGGGGAGATAAAAAATAACTTTGTTTGTTTTGTTGTTGTAAAAGGTGGATATGAGGGGTTGGATAATGTAAAATACCATTTTTGTCCCCAATAAAAAAGTCAAAAAGTAAAAAAATGGGGGGCCATGCAACTCTCTCTCTCTCCTACGTCCCACACACATGCTGCCACTTACCATTTCTTTCTTTCTCTCTATGACGCATGGCAGTGGTGGGCCAGCTTGCCCCTTTCTCTCGCAGCAGCAGCAGTAAACGGTGCCAACTGGCACAGGGGTAAGTTGGAATAGGAGGCCGGATATAGCAAAACCTGGGGGGAGGGTGCCTATATTTTATCCCTCCCTAACGCCCTGTTTGTTAAAGGGATATGTATATGAGGGGGAAAGAGGGATATAATAAGGAGGGGATATAAGGGTGGATATAGTTGGAGGGGTATTATTTTAGAAGGGGAGATTGAAAGTTATTGTGTTTGTTTTGTTGTTGTAGAAGAGGGATATGAGAGGTTGGATAATGTAAAATTCCCATTTTGTCCCAAGCAAATAAATAAATAAAAAAATTCAATTGGTGGGGTGTGGGGCACGTGGCAGACTATGGCTTTACTATGGCCTTACCTTTCTCTCTCTCTGCGCCCAGGCGTGGGGCAAGTGGCAACACCTCTCTCTCTCTCCAACGAATAATGGCAGAAAGTGGTGGGGCCAATGGGGTTTCTTTGGTAATCAATGGCCGGATATGTTATAACCTGGGGGGAGGGTGCCTAAATTTAAGACCCCTGCAGAGGTATATGTATATCCCAGGAAAATTATATCCGGCACTCTAAAATCAAACAAACACCGGATATAGCTCACCCGGATATGTATATCTGGGACAACTCTATATCCCTCCTCCATATGCTGCAAACAAACAGGCCGTAAAGGGATATACAAATCCCAGGATATTATATCCGGGTAACAAAAAACTAAACGAACACCGGATATAAAACACCCGGATTTCTATATCCGGCCTCTCTCTATATCCCCTTCTATCTACCTCTAACAAACAGGGCCTTTAGTCAATATTATATCTTATCTTGTTATCTTACCACATGGGTGTTTTGATGCTTCCATTTCAATCCAAATCAATCAATATTGTCCATAGTAGAAAAGATTAGTATCTGACTCTTAGTGTGAAAATAGGTAAAATAAGCCTTATATTGGCTGGAGAGGTGCTTTGCACCCCTCCTGACAATGCCCACCCCGGGCCCCACCCCACCCTTTTCCAGCCCAAATTCCTTTTCTTTTTTTTTTTTTGGTTCTAATTTTATTAATTTGATTTACTATTTTAACTTTATTTATTTAATTAAGACTTGTGCAGCCCTAATCAATATTCCCTCCAAATTTTAGTCTCGGCACGACACCCAGTACGCGAAACCACAAATCAAGACTTGTGCAGCTTGAGGAACCATTGATCGTGAACTTACGACTTCAAGACAAACACCTGTGCAAGAAAAAAATCCAAAAAATTAACCACATCTAAACACCGTATGGCCTTTTAATTTATACACATTATTGTGGTAAGAACTACCAAATTCGCCACAATTTTTGCTCATAAGTTTCCTTCCAAAGTTGGTATCAAGTACGCTCAGCTTTTACCTTGAGGTATTGCAGACAACACCTATGTGTTAAAAAGAATCAACATTTTTTGGTACTTAACAATACATTGTCTAATATTCTTGCTTTCGTAAAAGAAAAAACTAAGGCGAAATTGCAAATGTGGTTTCATAATTGTCGACATGTCTCATATGTTTTCTAGGATAGTTGTTTATTAGTATATCAACTACTCAAACCCTAGCCTCTCGTTTTCTTCTAATCAACTACTCAAACCCTAGCCTTTTCTTTTATAGACAAAAATACGTTGTGCAAAAGAAATGAATTAAATAAAAAAACTAAATAAAATAAAATAAATGAAATAAATAAAAAAAACTAAATAAAATAAAATAAATGAATTAAATAAAAAAATAAATAATATAAAGAAATGAGTTAACTAAATAAAAGATATAAAGTAATAAAGAAATAAATTAATATTAAAGAAATAAATTAATATTAATAATAATAAAGCTATAGTAATTAAAGGAGGACCACTAATTTCTAAAAAGATAGAAGAGAAAAAAAAATTAATAAAAGATATAAATAAATAGTTAAATAAAAGAAATGAATTAAATAAAAAAACTAAATAAAATAAATGAATTAATATAAAGAAATGAGTTAACTAAATAAAAGATATAAAGTAATAAAGAAATAAATTAATATTAAAGAAATAAATTAATATTAATAATAAAGCTATAGTAATTAAAGGAGGGCCACTAATTTCTAAAACGATAGAAGAGAAAAAAAAATAATAAAAGATATAAATAAATATTTAAATAAAATAAATGAATTAAATAAAAAAAACTAAATAAAATAAAATAAATGAATTAAATAATTAAATGAATTAATATAAAGAAATGAGTTAACTAAATAAAAGATACTAAAGCTATAGTAATTAAAGGAAAAGAGTAGGGGTAAAATTGTAATTAGGGGTGGGGCCGGGGTGCGGTGTCAGGGAGTCTGCTATTGGCTATTGGCTGATATCCGACAATATTAACCGATATACACTTAGGCATAGTTTTCCAAAAAAATTTAGCAACTCATTTGCTAAAATCAACCATGATTTTAGCAAATGAGTTGAGTTGCTAAAATCATGGAAATTTCAAATCAAAAAATTAAGTGATTCCGTTTTTCGTTTTTCGATTTTTTTGGCACCAAATTAAAGTACTCCTCGTGTACTTTAATTCGGTGTAAAAAATTCAAAAAACGATACACGGAAACACTTAATTTTTTGATTTGAAATACCATGATTTTAGCAACTGAGTTGCTAAAATCATTTGGAAAACTATGCCTTAATAACACAATCGGAAGTCTAATAAAAATGCTTTGAATATAAATGCCTGGACACAACTGGGTATAAACGAGCAGAGGCGAGCCGAATTTTATAAAGCTCAAGTTCAGCTCGCTTAGCATTTAACGAACTGAGTCAGGGTAAATTACTTGCGAGCCGAGCTTAGCGGAGCTTTATCAAGATCGTTTACAAAACAAGACTAAAACTTGAGCTCGAGCTCGGCTCGTTTAGTTGAGCCACGAGCTGCTCGCAAACAGTTCAGTTCGTTTGCAGCCGTAGACACAATTGTGTATCAGTAACCACCAAACGAGAGTGTGGGTCTTGCGCGCATAGAATGGTTGCAGCCAAATCCAAGTCCGAAAGCGTAACGACTAATATATCCTACACTAAATCAAACCCTAGCTCAATTGGTAAAAATCAATCCGATCAGAACATTCATAGTAAACGAGCTATGTAGATCTGTACCTTGAAGTGGTATAAGCCCCTCTGCGATGAGTTTCCGAAAATAGGCATATCCCAGGACGCCACAAGCACTTGGCGTCCAGAAAAGCGCACAAGGCACGCCGATTTCCTCGGCAACTTTAAGAGGAAAACTCATCACACCGTCGCAAATCATACACGTAATAGGAGGAATGTCGGCCGACGATCTGAGATCGTGGACAAACTGCCTGAAGAAAGGCAAGGGGGTCTCGATCAAGAGGCCCTCGCAGTGGGCGTGCGGGTCCTGGAGGTTGACGTCTCCGCCATCGTCCGGTAACGGCATGCCTTCGGCGATGGCGGCGAATTTGAAGCCCGGGAGACCGTCGAGGGCGTGGGGACCCCGTGCGCGGAGGATACGGTTGTAGTTGAATTCGTTGAGGACGAAGGTGATGTAGAAGCCCTTTTGGTGGAGGAGCTTTGCTAGTTTTAGCATTGGGTTCATGTGGCCTTGTGCTGGGTGTGGCACCATCACTGCGTGTGGTTTCGCCATTGCTCTGTTTTCCTCTGTTTCTTTTCTCTCTCTCTCTCTCTCTCTGTATGCACTTTCTCACTACAGTTGTTTAGGGCCAGGCTCCATATTTATAGAACCTTGGATGTGTGGTTTTTAACAAGGCACGTTTATTGTTAGTCCATTATTGACAATAAACCAAGAAAAAAATAAAATAGACACATAAATATTTTAGTGTATTTTTTTACACTTTTTAATACATTTTCGCACACTTTGATTATGCATTTTTTTTTCACATTTCAATATATTTTTTAAACTTTAACGACAACCATCAGGCTGATTTTAGCATTTTTCTTTTAATTAATGTAAGGTTTGTTGCAGCCTAATCTTAATTACTAATAGACTAGAATAATTGAGCCTCGTGTGTTAGGGTTAAGGGTTTGTGATGTGCAGCCAATTTGGGGCCCACTTCAGGCCTCTTTTTTTTTATACGAATCGTCTATTTTGTTCGTCTTGTCGAGTATGTGGCCCACGAAAAAATTCATGTGGATTGGCGATTTTTAACTATGTTTTCGGACTGTATTTGCCTTAAAAACGAACATTCAAAGAAACTAATGTAGGTGATTTTTTTCTACAAAACAATAAGATAAATAATCACCGATCAAATAGTTACCAAACTCCGATTAACATGATTTTTTACGAGGATCACATACTCGTCAAAACGAACAAAATGAACGATTCGAATAAAAAAAAAGGGACCTAAAGTGGACCCCAAATGGGCTGCATAGCACGTGTGCTGTGCACTAGGTGCACAGCAAAGACTTTGAACCCTGTTAATGGTGATTTGTATTTGGTTTGTTTAGTACTGTCCCATTTTATAGGATCAGAATATTTCAAGTGTAATAAAATTTTGGTAAGACGTTGTATCAAGGCTTTGATTTAATGGATTTTTCTCTCTCTTTACCAAAAAAAAAAAAAAAAGAAGTGTAATAAAATTACTAACTCTTTAAACACATTGTTAGTACAACTCCATTTTTTTCCTTTCTAAATATTCATTGAAATGTTTGACTAAAAAAATAAGTACTACTTTGGAATATAATTTCTTCAATTTTTTTATACCAACTTAAAGATCTAAATTCATTCTTTACATTTGTGTTTTAAATTACGAAGGACAAGTTTTCATAACTAACAATAGTGAAAATATAAAGGTGGAGTATTTGATCTAGGATAATGTTCTCAGGACCACTACCAGGCACTTCCGTTTCGCGTGGGAATTTAGACGTTAATAAGTTCCGTTATTTCATACGTCATCGATGACGTGTAACCATCTATCCCCATTTTTTTTTTTTTTTTGTGAGTTGGAATTTAACCATCGATCTGCCTCTGCCCTACCGACTTTTGGACAAGTCTCGAGTTTTAATTACTACTGTTCTTTTTCCCACCACATAAAGTGGTTATCCAGCCCACTTTCCACATCATCTAATCTCTTTCCGAACTACTTTCGTTTGATTTTAGCACTCGGTGAACTTATTAGTTAAATTCAGAGTTAATTTTAGCAACTAGGTTGCTAAAATCATTTGAAAAACTCAGTCTTAGTATGAGTAAGACAAATAAGCCCATGTTCATGGAGTAATTCAACCACATAGGAGTATTTTCCATGTTTTTCGTTTTGGATTTTGGGGACTGGTTTTTTCAATAATTACTTAATTATTACTCGCATTTCTCTTTAATTAGTATCTTTATTTTTAATTATTATTCTCATTTTTCTCTCTATCTCTCTTCAACCAATACCCCTATAATTTCAATTATTATCCCATTTCTCCTCTAATTATTATCCAAAAATCAAACTCAAAAAAGTAAACCAAACGAGGTCTTTGTGTAACTCATGTATACTCGACCTCACAAAAAACGGGTAATGGAGCACCAATAAGACACCAAATAAACAACTTAAAGAGGTTTCCAATTGAGTTTGTGAATAATCAAGTCATAATTCCAGTTAAGATTTCAGAAAATGAGGCATTGAAATGGAAACATTCAATTGTAGGATACTTTGTTGATAAAAAAAAGCCTATCATATTTTCAAGTTTAGATCTTAGGCTCAATGGGTATGAAAAATTGATGTTGAGGATTTAGACAATGGATTTGTGATTTTCAACTTTAGGGGTGAAGACACGTCGGACTCCACTCTTGAGAACGGCCCATACTTCTGCGGGGACAAACATATTGTGATTAAAAAAGGCATCATGTTCTCTAGTGTTCCAGTATAGGTTAAATTCTATAATGTTCCCTTTGAATTATGGACAGATGATGGTTTAAGTAGTATTGGTAGTATTATCGGCTACTCCTTTTACCTTAATGATTTCACGCAAAATAATAGGCAGTTGACGTTCGTTAGAGTATGTGTTGAAGTGGACACATCAAAGGAGATTCTCAAGTCCTTCGTAGTGAATTTGGGTTACGGTGAGCCTGCAATGTTTGCAAGATCTTTGGTCTACTATTAACACATGCACAATTAAGCCCAAAGCTCCACCTGCTCTAGTGTGGAAAGCCAAAGAGAGAGTAGGGCAAGATGCATGTAAAGACCCGTAATTTTAAATGTTTGTCCAAAAATATAGTTGGGGAATTATGAGGAAATGTTAAAAATGTTAGATTATGTGTTGTTGGGTGTTGTATAAAGTAAATTTGGGCTATTTCAAAGTACACGAGTCAATATGGGGGGGTTGTGGTGCAATTATTTAGAATTGTGCATAAGTGGTGTAGGAGAGGAGAGAGAAATTTCATTCCCCTCCCCCCTCCAAAAGTGTCGGCCCTCTCTCTTGTTGTAAATGCTCGTTAAAATTTCTGTACACTTATATAACTGGAAATAACGACACAATAAACAAATAATAGGACAATACTATAAATATAAAATAAGAGAGATTAGAAAAACTCATATTAATCGAGGCACGCGTAAAGCGCTCTCCTAAGAGAAGATATGTCCCCGTTTGCACCGAGTTGTGTGACATTCCACTCCCTAGATACATCGATCATCCACAGAAGCTTTGTGTGCGGTTAAAGCTTTCCACACAAATCAAGAATCGCCCGCATGCTCAAAACATTCAAGTATATATGAAAATATGTAAAGCAAACATAATTCAAAGATCACTGCCTATACATGTTGAACATGTGCTCACCTTCTATATCTTTAATCTTTTACGACTCTCATATATAGAGCTATATGGTCAAATCCACAAATCAATAGTGTTAAATATCAATGAATGGGTAGAGAGTTACAACATGGGAGTTAAGAATATTATAACACTCCATTATGAGGTTTTTGTAACCTCCAAACTTTTAAGGGATAAAATAAATTGCTTTAAATAAATTAAAATTAAAAGATTTCTCCAACATCTCTCTCTCTCTCTCTCTCTCTCTCTCTCTCTCTCTCTCTCTCTCTCTCTCCATTTTTTCTTCAACCCCACTCCAAATCTCTCACCCACACTTAAATTCCTCCAAAATCCACACCTATCAACTACACGCGTTCTAGAGCTTGGGGTGCGTTAGTTTCACTCTGGGAGGTGGAGTTTTCAATAGAACTCATTGAGGAAAGCTAAGGTTTTGCTCATTCTTTGATCTAAAGCTTCCACACCTTGAGGTAGGAAATTTCTATTTCTCCTAAATGTATATGAATGTGTATTGTGTGTATTGCTTCCCCCACTTGATCAATCTTTCTTTGATTTTGAAAATCTCTTTGTGAAAACCCATTTTCTAGTCACATTGCTTTGACAAGGGCTTGATCTATGATGGTTGTTAATTTCCTACAAAAATTAGTTGTTATTCTATCACCTTGTAGTCTATTGTGTTGATATCTACCCTTGAAGTGGTTTGGTTTGAACCCCATTGGAATTACTTTGAAAAGCTATTGAACCCCATTGTTATTCTATGATGGTTGTTAATTTCCTCCAGATTAGCGGTACGATTATCTCGTCCCCCTCGACCTCCAGCACGTCCTCCGGCCATAGTCAGGATTGGAACTTGATGCTCTGATACCAACTGATGCAGGGCGCCTTATGAACTACAGAAAAGACGTGCAACAATCGAACACAAACCAGAAAGTTTAGAGAAAACGCTCTCCAGACTCTTTTATCATTCAATAATACTCCAAAAAAAACTCCCTAGCCCTTAAGGCTTACAACTTATTATATAGGAAACCGGAAACCCTAATTCGAAAAGGAAACAAAATTACCAAAAACGGAAAATTCGAAAATAACAGCAAAATAACGTGGCAAGTCAACCGGCCGAATTAAGGCCACTCGGTATCAATACAGGAGAATTACCGTATCGATACGGGATGCTTCTCTCGGTATCGATACAGGAGAATTACTGTATCGATACAGGATGCTTCTGTTCGCCCACTAGCGCCTCGGTATCGATACAGATATTACGATTTTGCCACCCGAGGTTTAAAATGCCGAAAATACTCTTCCTCCATGGCTACTGCATCATCCTCCCCTTCTAAAAAGAAATTCGCCCTCGAATTTGCATCATCATCATCGGACGAGCTATCACCCCGGAATGGAATGAGATGCTTGACATTAAACACATCGGCAGTACGAACATGGCTTGGAAGCTTCAAACGATAGGCATTGGGATTGATCTTCTCAACAATCTCAACGGGGCCAATTTTACGAGCAGCAAGTTTGTTATACTCATGAGATGTATAACGGTCTTTAGTGAGGATCGCATAAACGAAATCACCAACCTCAAACTCTACCAGTCGGCGCTTCTTGTCTGCCGCTGCCTTGTACTTGGCTGTACTACTCTCCAAACGCAACTTAGTCTCGGCATGGACCTGCTGTAAACTCGTCATGAAATCTTCAGCCTTGCCACTGGAACGCTTCAAGCTTGGAACAGGAGCTAAGTCGACTAGTGTGCACGGGTTAAATCCATACACAACCTGAAAAGGAGAGAAACCCGTGCTCCGATTGACGGAATGGTTGAAAGCAAACTCTGCTTGACACAGCTTCTGATCCCAACTTTTGAGATGATCCTCCACCAAACTACGTAGTAAGTTGCCCAAAGACCGGTTCACCACCTCAGTCTGGCCATCGGTTTGGGGATGATAAGCCGTACTAAAATCCAATTGAGTGTTGGCCAGCCTCCACAAACAACGCCAAAAATAACTCAAAAACCTGGTATCCCGATCAGAAACGATAGACATAGGCAGCCCATGCAAGCGATAAACCTCCGAAAAATATAACTGCGCCACCTTAACAGCATCTGTGGTTTTCTTGCATGCGATAAAGTGTGCCATCTTTGAAAATCGATCGACCACCACGAAGACAGAATCATGACCACGTTGTGTACGTGGCAGCCCAAAAAAAAAATCCATGCTGACATCGGTCCAAGGCTGGGAAGGAATTGGCAACGGCATGTATAACCCGGCGTTAGTGGCTGCACCCTTGGAAATTTGGCAAATATGACACCCTGCCACGAACTTATAGACCTCACGCCGCATGGTTGGCCAAAAATAGGAAGCAGAAACCAATGCATAGGTTTTATCACGGCCCACATGCCCCTCATCATGCAACTCCTTAATGATTTTCAACCGCAGGCTGGACTCCGGAACACACAACAAATTTCCTTTGAATAAAAAACCATTGTGCATGTGGAATTCTGATTGGGCTCCCCCTGCAATATCCTTAATGATAGTAGAAAAATATGGATCAGCTACTAATAACTCACGAAAAGCATCAAAACAAGAAAATTGGAACGCCGACTGAGGGCATCAGCCACTCGATTCAAAGCACCAGACTTGTGCTTGATAGAGAAAGAGAACTGTTGAATATATGCCGCCCATTTAGCATGCCGACTGGACAACTTATCTTGAGCATTGAGGTGCTTCAATGCCTCATGATCAGAATATAGAACGAAATCACTATGAATAAGATAGTGATACCAGTGCTTCAATGCTTGGACCAAGGCATAGAACTCCACATCATAGGTGCTGTAATTCATCTTTGCTCCATTTAGTTTCTCACTAAAATAAGCAACAGGTTTAGAATTTTGGCTAAGGACAGCCCCAATTCCAACCTTTGATGCATCGCAATGCAGTTCAAAAGGCTGTGAGAAATCCGGCAAGATCAACACAGGAGCCGAAGTTAACTTTTGCTTGATCAATTGAAACGCAGCAGTTGCTGCATCATTCCACGCAAACCTGCCACCCTTCATACAATCTGTTATAGGAGTCATGATAGTGCTAAAGTGCGGAATAAAACGACGGTAGAACGCCGCAAGCCCATGAAAACTGCGAACATCGAATAAAGTCCGCGATTGTGGCCAGCTACGAATAGCCTCAACCTTAGACTCATCCACCGAAATTCCATCCTTGGATACAACATATCGAAGAAAAAGCACTGTATCGGTTAAGAACACACACTTCTTGATTGCCCCAAATAACTTTTCGGCACGCAAAACAGTAAGAACTTCCCTTAAGTGCTGCAAGTGTTGATCAGGCGTGGCACTATATATTAAAATATCATCGAAATAAACGACAACAGATTTACCGATAAAAGGGCAAAGGGCCTGGTTCATCATCCTCATGAAGGTGCTAGGTGCATTGGACAGACCGAACGGCATCACCATCCACTCATAAAGACCCTCTCGAATTTTGAACGTTGTTTTCCATTCATCCCCTGGCCTGATTCGAAGCTGATGGTACCCACTCTTCAAGTCCAGCTTCGAGAACACCTTTGCCTTACCCAACTGGTCTAGCAGATCATCCAACCTTGGAATTGGAAAGCGATACTTCACTGTGATCTTGTTAATGGCCCTGCTATCAACGCACATCCTCCACATTCCATCTTTTTTTGGAATTAACAGGGCGGGTACTGCACACGGGCTAAGGCTTTCACGAATAAAGCCCTTAGCCAATAGTTTCTCCACTTGTCTCCGCAGCTCTTCATGCTCTTTCGGACTCATACGATAACGGGGCCGATTGGGCAAACTCGAATTGGGCACCAAATCAATCTGGTGCTGAATATCCCGCAGAGGGGGCAACCCATCTGGTAAGTCTGCTGGAAACACATCCTGAAATTCCTGCAGAAGGGGTTGAACCTTTGCTGGAACCTCTTCTTCTACCAAGGCCTTAGGACCCTCTTTCGCCATTAACACAAAAACCACTTTGCTTGTTGACAACTCCTCTTCAAACTGTATTCTTGTCAGAAGGGTGGTACCCTCCCCAGTCTGCGGGTTGGGTACAACCTCCTTGGAAGGCAGCAACACAATCTTCACACCTTTGAATGATAGCGCAAATGTATTAGCGCCCCCGTCATGAACCACCTTACGATCATACTGCCATGGTCTTCCCAATAGAAGGTGGCAAGCATCCATAGCCACAACATCACACCAGATTTCATCCCTGTACTCGGAACCAATAGAGAAAGCAACTAAACATCTTTTGGAAACTTTAACTTCGTTACCTTTCTTCAACCATGTAAGCTTGTAGGGACTGGGATGAGCCTCCGTCTTTAGACCAAGTTTTTGGACTGCCTCTTCTGCCACCACGTTCTCGCAACTACCAGAATCAATCACAAATCGACACACCTTCCCCCCAATGGTACAAGTAGACTGAAACACATTACCACGAAGCCACGAATCGCCCTCTGCCTCACGCGGAGCATAGCACAGTCGCCGAACAACCAATAATGGACCGTTATCCCCAACTACCTCTTCCACAACCTCCTCATCACATGCTGCCTTTTGCTCGTATGACTCGCATTGCTCGTTCACAATCCCATCAGAATCCACAAACAAAGCTTTTCCTGGTCGTTCGCCCTTTCTACATTCAAAGGCGCGATGACCAGGCTCACCACACTTAAAACACTTCGACCCAGAACCAGAACTAGCACCTGCCCTAATTGCTGGCGGATTAGTGGGGGGCAGGCTAGCAATTGGCTTGGTGGAAGCATTGCCGACCGTGGGCCGAGCCGTAGCACTCCACGGAGTCGAAGAAGGCCTGCGAATAGCTTGTTTTTCTATCTGCAACGCCTTTTGATAGGCATCGGAGACAGAGAATAATTCAAACATATTTAATGTAAACTGAAACTGTTCACGCAAACCTCCCACATACCTCGATACCAACTGCTCCTCCGTTTCTGCAAGATCATTCCGGGCTACCAATTGATGGAACTCTATTGTGTAATCATCCACAGAGCGCGAATTCTGACGAAGATTCTGCAGCCGCTGATACATCAGACGCGAGTAGTTGTGGGTAAGAAAAGCCACCCGCATCTTTTTCTTTAATTTTTCCCACGAACTAATCTTGTCTTTTCCTTGCCGCAACCGAGTCTGCTTCAATTGTTGCCACCATGCCGCGGCTCTACCCCTGAATCTGGTAGCCACCAGCGACACCCGTTTATCCTCTGGAACTTGTTTGAACTCCAAGACTTCATCCATAGCCGCAACCCAATCAAGGAACTCCTCAGGCGTCAAACCCCCCTGGAACTCAGGCAGGTCGATCCTCAAACCAGACTCCCATGGACGGAAATCACGGTTATCAGCCATGATCTCCCGGCCTCTGCCCCTCTGTTGATGAAAGCCACCGCCGCCAGCCCTGCCAACGCCGAATGCCCCCGTAACAAAAGGGTTTTCAGCCGCTTCACCCTCCGTACTTTCATCCTCCTCTCGAGGCCGCCGATCGTACGGTTGATGGCGAGGTGGATTCCCCCCAACACCTAGGGCAGCAACTTGTTCGGTTAAAGAAGCTATTGCAGCCGATAGTTGTTGGAATCGCGCCTCCGTTCGCGCCTCCTGCGTTACGTCATCTCTTTCATAGATGTCCTCCAGATTAGCGGTACGATTATCTCGTCCCCCTCGACCTCCAGCACGTCCTCCGGCCATAGTCAGGATTGGAACTTGATGCTCTGATACCAACTGATGCAGGGCGCCTTATGAACTACAGAAAAGACGTGCAACAATCGAACACAAACCAGAAAGTTTAGAGAAAACGCTCTCTAGACTCTTTTATCATTCAATAATACTCCAAAAAAAACTCCCTAGCCCTTAAGGCTTACAACTTATTATATAGGAAACCGGAAACCCTAATTCGAAAAGGAAACAAAATTACCAAAAACGGAAAATTCGAAAATAACAGCAAAATAACGTGGCAAGTCAACCGGCCGAATTAAGGCCACTCGGTATCGATACAGGAGAATTACCGTATCGATACGGGATGCTTCTCTCGGTATCGATACAGGAGAATTACTGTATCGATACAGGATGCTTCTGTTCGCCCACTAGCGCCTCGGTATCGATACAGCTATTCTCCTGTATCGATACAGATATTACAATTTTGCCACCCGAGGTTTAAAATGCCGAAAATACTCTTCCTCCATGGCTACTGCATCAGTGTGGTTTCGCCATTGCTCTGTTTTCCTCTGTTTCTTTCTCTCTCTGGATGCAGTTTCTCACTCTAATTGGCTATGACCATGCTTAACATGTAAAACCTTGGAAGAGATGACAATGGCTGTTTGACTAATCTATAGATCAATTAATATTATACACAAACGTGTTTGTACTTGTCAAGCTTCCAAACTCTTAATCTTAAATAGTTGAAATTTTGAGTTTGTTGAAAAAAAAAATTATGAGAACATGGGTAGAGGTGTGACGAACTTTTCAAGCCCTTTGTCCATGTAGTTCCGAAGTGGTGTTGTGGTGGCAGACTCGTCTTTCTGATTAGTAGCTATGGCTCAAACCGCACATTCTACAATGGGTCAAGAACCTCTGTAGTCACGCCCAATGGAGGTTGCTACGCTATTCGCTCATTTTCACCCTTTTTATGTTGAGAGAGAGAGAGAGAGAATAAGTGGAGAGAGATAGATTTTAGGAAAATTGGGATTTAATTTTATTAGATAAAAAAGATAAATAAATTTTATATTTTGTATTTTTATTTATTTTCTTTGTTTATCTAACATTTTTCACAATTGAAAATTGATTTCAATTTATTCTATTGACACTTTAAACTTGTAATTCATATCCGTAAATAAAGATCTTCCTGTACATAGAATAGTAACAATGCTCTCGAACACGGGGTCGAAAACATATTAAACTATCTTCTTATTCATTGGCTTTGTGTCGGGTTTTTTTTTTATTTTTATGATTACCTCAACTTTTGGACAAGCCTACTATTTTAAATGCTTATTTAATATCAACTGCTGAAAAAAAATAGTTTGTGGAGCCTACTTTCCACACTTTGTTGTTTATCATCTCATTTGATTCCTTTTTCTCCAGTATTTTTTTATTATTCAGAAAAGCCCATGTTCATGGATTTTGTTTAACAAAAATGATATATACACTCCCTGGGAATGGCTCCCAGGGAGTGTATGTATCACTATTGTTTGTTTAATGGGTTGTTTGTCTGATTGAGAGGTAGGTCTTTGAATCTTTTTGTTTTTTAATTTTTGGGCAAAATGCACTTTGCCTACCTATGGTTTGCTCGAGTTCCTCACATTTAAAAACGAGCGAATGACTTACCTATGGTTTTGGACTAAATTGCAACTCTAACTCCGTCAACGGTAAAAGGCAAAATGACATCTTTACCCTCTCTTAAATATAACCCTTATGCTCGACATCATACACCAAACCCTTCGACACACTCTAAATAGAAGTTGAGAGCAACAGGCATGGTGATCGAGATTTGGGAGAAACCCTTGGGTTCGAACTCCAAAAATCGAATGATCGAAGGTTTGAAATTAACAGATCTAACCTTTTTCGAGCACGTTTAAGCTGTTGAGTGACAAAGATCTCTTTTCAGGTACCATTATTTACAGTTGGGAATTATATGATTGCTCTTTTGAGGCTTTTGAAGAAATTCAGCGTGGCAGTCTGTGATTTGTTCTTAAAGTATTCAAGTTGAACACGTCATTTATTGACTTATTATTTGAGTTATAACCCAATTCTTCATGGCAAACATCCAAATAATAGTATCTTTCATTCTAAAAGTGCATTTGGAGCTTACAATTCTGCATACACATTACCAGTCGGCGACAACAACTTTTTTAAAATGTGCATTCGTTCTATTTAACGTTTTAAATAGAAAAACAAAATGAGGTCAATTTCGTTTTGAATTTTTTTTAAAACAAAAATAAAGGGGCCTATTTTCAAAATTCGCTTTGAGCCTCTATAATCTCAGGGCCAGCCCTGTTGATATATAGATTCATTAGCAGTCTCAAAAGAGATAAAATGCTAGCCAGAGGAAAAAGACAAGTAATGTTTAGATGGACTCCAAACCAAGTATGAATACACCAATGAACTCCCAAACTACAGGTCTAACAAGCCACCACGGGTTGCCTCGCCAAAGACTAGGTAGGGTTAGAGTAGCATTGACACAAATATCATTGTTAAGCAACAATGTCTTGAAGAAGCCCGATCTACAGACGAAATATTCGTCCTAAGACGAAACTAACTACTCTCGCAAAAACAAGAGACATAACTTTCACAGATTAGAAGATCACAAGTAGTTGATCTGAAGACACCGGATAAATGCAAAACAAATGCTACAGTATTGAATTAGAGGTTTAGAAATATAGCACTATGTCGTTTCCCTCCCACCGCCGTATAAGGGTTGTTAAACCTTGGGGACGAATAGGGTGGAGAAAAATTATTTGTCACTGCTAGGAATTGTGTGTGAGAGAGAGAGGGGGGAGATTTTTGAACGATGACAAGCCTTGCATAAAAATTAAAAAAAAAGCACGGCAAATAATTTCAGAAATTGCAAAATCGAATTGGGTAGCTTGAACAAGATGGTGTACCTTGGAGTGGTATAAGGCCCTCTGCAATGAGCTTCCGATAATAGGCATATCCCAAGACTCCACAAGCACTTGGGGTCCAGAAAATCGCACAAGGCACGTCGATTTCTTCGGCAACTTTAAGCGAGAAACTCATAACACCGTCACAAATCATACACGTAATAGGCGGAACGTTTGTCGACGATCTTAGATCGTGGACAAACTGCTTCAAAAAAGGCAAGGGAGTCTCATTCAAAAGGCCCTCGCTCTGGCCGCCCGGGACCTTGAGGGTGCCGTCTGCACGACGCTCCAGGAACTGCATGCCATCGGCGATGGCGGAGAATTTGAAGTCCTGGAGTCCGTCAAGGGCGTTGGGACCACGTGCGCGGAGGAGACGGTTGTGGTTGAATTCGTTGACGACGAAGGTGATGCAGAAGCCCTTTTGGTAAAGGAGTTTTGCTAGTTTGAGCATTGGGTTCATGTGGCCTTGTGCTGGGTGTGGCACCATGACTACGTGTGGTTTCGCCATTGCTGTGTTTTCCTCTGTTTCTTTCTGTCACTGGATGCACTTTCTCACATCAATTGGCTAGAAGCCTAGAACCAGGCTAATGTAGACACTTGGAACAGATGGGAGTGGTTATTCAACTAACTAATAAATTAATATACAAATGTGTTCGTATTTTCCAATCCTCTAAACTCTCAATCCTGAATTTTGAAATCTTGGTTTTTTAATGTTACTCCATCTGTCCCTTTTTAATTAAAGGTTTAACTTTCCATTTTTGGTGATCCCTAAATAAGTTTGTGGTTTGAAAAGTTAATGGGTAAAAGTTTGTACAATTATCATTTTGCCCTTTTAATGCGTGAACAGTGCCTCCTTAATTTTGGGGGGTTACTGTAGCAAAGTTACAAAATGTAACAAATTAGAGAGGCATTTGAGGAGCCTGATTTTTAAGGGTTTTGGAGACTTTGCTCTATACTTTAACTCAAAAGTTAAAGTAGAGAGCCACATATTGATGCTCTAACACATTTAAAAAGGGACGAAGGGAGTATCAACTAGTTCTGCACCCCGTTAGAACCAAAAAAAAATCCTCACGCTCTCTCTCTAAACTTTTTTCTCTGCCTTCTCTCTAGCTTTCCGGCAAGTTCCCCTTGGTGGGGGGGTGGGGCTACCGCCTCCCACCTCCACCCCCCCTCCTCTTTTCTTGCCGATTCACTCACCAACATCACCATTAGTCAGCCTCAGCCGTTCTCCATCTTCCTCTGCCATTCTCCTCCTCATCCGCTGCCGCATGCATTCCAGATCCGCCCTCCATCTCCACCATCCGCCTATCCCCTACTCCTCCCGTCGGCTTTTGGTTGGGTGCGATTTAGACTGGCATTGCATGGGTGGATCGGCTTTGTTTCTCCGGCGAATAAGTCACCGGCATAGAGGCAGCGATTCCGTTGGCAGTGTTGGGTGACATGAGTTGTATTTATTTTTTGTTTATGTTTCTCGCGTGTGTGGGTGTTTTGTCCCAGATTTCGTTTGTGCCTTCTCATGGTTTGAACTGTGTATCCTTTTGGATGCTCTGCTTCCACGTCTTTGATGGGCTCTATTTGCCAACCTCATTATTGGTCTGCGTTTGCAGTATGTACCATTGAGCCTGCTAGTGCAGTGCTCGGGTCTGGTTTGTTGGTAGCTTTGGTTCTTTCCATTTTATTGTATCGAAATATGTATGCCTTTGGGCTGCTTTAATGCCATTTGCGATGAGTTAAAAAAAAAAAAAAAAACTAGTTATGTACTCATTCAATAGAATCAATACATGGGATTAGAAAAAACATCAACGTGAATTATTTATTTATTTTTATTGGTTCTGTACATTAAATGGGCACAACGCAAGTATAAGAGGAGAAGCATTGGGCGCACGGCACGCATGCTGTGCAGCCCCTTTGGGGCCCGCCTCAGGTTCCATTGTTTGATCCGAATCGTTCATTTTGTTCGTCTCGTCGATTAGGTAGCCCATGTAAAAATTCAAGTTGATTGGATGCTAGTAACTATGTTTTCGGACTGCATTTTTTTGCAGAAATAGAACACTCCAAGAAACTATTGTAGGTGATTTTTTCTACAAAATTGTAAGCTAAAGTCACTGATCAACTAGTTACCGGTGTCTGATCAGCCTAAATTTTTACATGGACTACCTACTTGATGAGTCAAAACAAAAATGAACGATTCGAATCAAACAACGGGACCCGGAATGGGCCCCAAAGGGGCTGCACAACAAACATTCTGTGCACCCAGTACACAAAACCAACCCCATACCCACAACCACCACACCCACTTTCCACACTTTTTTATTTATCATCTCATTTGATTCCTTTTTCCCCAGTATTTTTAGGTCAGGAAAGTCCATATTCAAGGATTCTGTTCAATGGGTTGCTTGTCTGATTGAGAGGTAGGTTTTTTAATTTTGTATTTTTTTCCTTTTTTATACCGAACTATTTGAAGAAATTCAGTGTGACAGTTTGTGATTGGTTCTCAGGCCCCCGTTCCAATACCCTGTATTTTCTTGGATATTTCCCAAATATTTGGATAAAAGTTATAATTCTCAATTCTGATACTCTCGTCAAGACAAACGTATAATCACCAAAAGTTTGACACAAAACCAATAAACGCAAAAAATTATGAATAAAGACAAAATAAAAAACTCTTAAGTCAATGGCAGTGGAACATGGCCTTAAAGTAGTTTCCCTGAATGTATTTAAAAAATAGGATTCCGTGTAATCAACTTTTGATATAATGATATTCAACAACCCCTCTTAAGAAATAATCGCAAAAATCCAAACATTTATTTGTCCAGCCTGCAAATAAAGCAAAAACGGCTCTTCTATAAGAAATGATGTATCTCATGATTGAATTTTTTTTTTGTTCAACAAGTAAGATTATAGGAATAAAAGCTTATTGGCACTTACATAACGGGATTTATTACAAATATTTTGGACAAAGACAAACAAATCATCTAAATAATGCAAAATGAGAAAAAAAAAATGTGGTCAATGTCTTTCATCTCACTAACAATACAACCCAGACGTCGAGGTGTACTCCAACCAAGTATGAATGCACTAATAAACTCCCGAACTATAGATCTAATAAGCCACACGAGTTGCCTCCCCAAAAACATCAAATAGGGTTAGAGCAGTGTTGGCACAGATATCATTGTTAAGCAATATCGTTTTGCAGAAACCCGATCTACAGCCAAAATATACCTCCAAACACAAAACTGACTACTCTCGCAAAAACAAGAGACATAACTTTTACAAATTAGGCGACAAGTAGTTGATCTGAAAAGATAGGATAAAAGAAAAAAAAAAAAAATGCTATTGTATTGAAGTAGGCAAGTAGCGGTTTAGAAATACTAGTATTATTTCCTTCCCCCACAGCCGTATAAAGGGTAGTGAAATCCTAAGGGGACGAAAAGAGAGTAGAAAAATTATTTCTCATGGGCTAGCGTTTTGAGAGGGAGACAGATTTTTAAAGTATGACATGCACAATATTCTCTATGTTCTTCTTTATTGTATTTTATTACTCCAATTTATTGGTGGGTGTGGGGAACTTAAAAAGCAAAAAGGTTCAACGCATATGTTCCCCAATTATTTGTCAAATCCTGCATTAATAATATGTGTCTTGTGCTATCCTTTTCCTAGTATGATTTTTTTTTTTTTGAACAGCTAAAAGTAGGAAGTTTTATTAATCTTTGAAAACACATTATAAAGATTAAAAGGGTCAAGACAAAAGGCATCACAACGCAAGGAGGCCTTTTCCTAGTATGAATGATTCTCATTCACTTCACTTTTTGGGGTTAGATGCTTTTACGAAATTCCTTTTAACAGTAATTTAATTGATTCTTCACATGTATCTTCTTGGATTGTAAGATCAGATGTATATCCCCGTGCATAGCAAGCCTTTTATGCTAGACTTGCTAGTTACTTACCATCTTGTACATGAATTGGGCAAAAAATGATCCAGAAAGTCTAGGTGCACATAAAAGACACCCAGAATTTACCCAGAAAATGAAAAACAATGGCCCAGATTCGCTATTTTTTAAATTCTGGGTATGTTTTTTTGGGTATGTATCGTAGACGAATCACAATTTAAAGATAGCATCCATTTCATGAATCTCATTGCAAAGGTTGTCTAGCTGTTGGGAGTGTGCATATACGGAGCTAAAAAACGGGGTATGATAGGAAAAAGTTTCCTCTCAATTTTTTTCGAATTTGGAGAGGAGCACCTCGTTAATCAGGTTGTCACAATTCACGTAAGATGACCCATTTGGAGGAGTGACAGCATCTTCGACAATCTTCTTCCATTCCATGGTTTTTCCCTTAATCTTTTTACCTTTCTCACCAACCATAAGGTCTCTCACAAGCCTCTCTACTTCCTCCCTCTCGACATTAGTTATCTCCATGCCCAATCCCCAGTGATTGCACATGAACCAACAGTTGGTGTATTGCTCTGCCCAAGCAGGCCAGCATATCATTGGCACTCCTTCAACGATACTTTCAAGAACAGAATTCCAGCCACAGTGGGTCAAGAAGCCTCCGACAGACGGGTGGGCAAGGATTTTCTCTTGAGGAGTCCAATTCACCAATAGACCCCTTTCTTTGATCTCAACCTCAAACTCCGGCGGAAAAACTGCAGATTCTCCCCCCAAAAGACCGGGTCTGACTGCCCACAATAAATTTTGCTTGCTATTTGCAAGCCCCCAACCAAATTCAAGCAACTCTCGATTTGTCATCCGAACAACGCTGCCAAAATTCACATAAATGACCGAGTTGGGTTCTTTTTTGTCGAGCCAAGTGAGACATTCTAAATCCTCCTTCCACAGATTTAATCCAATGGAGTTCAATGCACTGCTCTCAGGGATTTGCTTCTTCTCAATCAATTGAAGAGGCCCTATGGCGTATATTGGAGGAAACATTGTCCGAAGCGTATCAAGAACACCACGTTCTAATTCGTTCATCGTGTTCAGAATAATTGCGGAACAATTGTAGGCTTTTTCAATCTCAGTCATGAGGAACTTAAACATTATATATTCTGTCTGTGGTTCTGACAAAATGTGGGAGATCCCACAAACGTATACCCTCCATAGATGGTATATCTACCACTGTGTTTAGGTACCCATTTGATAAATAACTCTCATCTGCAGTTCCACATGAACAAGTAAAATAGAGTCACAACCATAAGCCAAACGCCAACAAATAAAAAGTCTAGACCAATCACAACCGAATGCAACAGTAAAATTCATACTGTTGCATATCGCTACCAATGTCCCATTGGGACTGCAAAACCAAATACTCAACGAGACGAACAAAATAAACGGTTTGGATGATAACTTATTTTGCCTGAAATGGACCCATATTCGGATAACAGGCCTGTGGTGTGCCACTGACAGGCCTCGAATCCATCATAAAGGACGAATTATCAGTAGGACAGGGAGCTAATTTCATGGGGTTTTGGAAGCTTTCGTTCCAGATGCCACAGCTTGATGTATAGGCATGCAACCCTTTCAATTACTGTGAAATCATAATGTCAGGTATACAAATTTATACCATTTTGTGTGAACTCATGATTCATGACATTGGCATTGAAATTCATACTATTTGTTTTAAGTTCAGAATGACAAGATAAAAACTCATAGCATACAACTCTTATGAATTTTGTCCAAATATTATGACATGCTACTATAAAAGTTATGAATTTAAGACGAATTTTCATACAAACTATTTATGATTTTAAGACGATTCGATGTGTATTTGATACACACCCAAATCTGAAAGTTTGAAACTTTTAGTTGCAATGAGAGGGAGCAGGGGCATGGGAGTTGGGTAATATAGAAGCTCCCTAGGTTGGGAGTGGCGAGGCAATATTCAATATATATAAACATATATATGTATTGCACATATGTCTCATAGTTACAAAGGGAGTATGTAAATTAACATTTTTTATTTTTAAATATGAGTGTTAAAAAAAATCCCAATAGAAATTTTTTAACCAAATATATGAACTAAACACATAGATAAGTAGCAGAATACGAGACCAGATAGAGAGTCTTAAATCTCTCCTACTTTTTGCTTTTACTTCTTCCTTGCATATATTTAGAAAGAGATGTGAGAATTCCGTCTTTAAGATTAGATGTTTCCATCCTATTTAGGAGCAGTACCCACCTCGATAGGAGCACGAATTCTAGTTCCCGTTTAGGGAGCACACCAATTTTAGAAGGATAATGCATCTAAGGTTTGAAACCTTCTTATGTTTATGATTCAAAAAAAAAAAAAGGTTTGAAACCAAATCAAACACACTATAGTGAATAGTCCCTACAATTTTTCTGCGAAATGTTTTCCAAAAGACGTGGATTTTTGGTATCCGCCCATTTCAAAACCAATCAAATTCTTAAATTCGCCCAAAAAAGAAAATCACGATTGTATATCTTCTCAGTGTAATAAATTGGACAAGATCTACTGACCTTTAAGCGGCACGAGCCCCCATTCGATGAGTTTCCGATAATAAGCATATCCCAAGACTCCGCAAGCACTCGGGGTCCAAAACAGCGCACAAGGCACGCCGATTTCGGCCGCGACTTTGAGCGGGAACGTCATGTTCCCGTCACAAACGAAGCACGAAATCGGCGGTACCTCGGTCGAGGATCTGAGATCGTAAATGAACTGTTTGAAGAAAGGCAAGGGGGTTTCGACGCCATCGACCTCGGCCGGCAGGCCTTCGGCTACGGCGGCGAATTTGAAGTCTGGGAGGCTGTCGAGGGCGTGCTGACCCCGTGCGCGGAGGAGACGGTTGTGGTTGTACTGGCTGTTGACGAAGGTTATGTAGAAGCCCTTTTGGTAGAGGAGTTTTGCTAGTTTTAGCATTGGGTTCATGTGGCCTTGTGCTGGGTGTGGCACTATCACTGCGTGTGGTTTCGCCATTTCTCTCTCTCTCTCTCTCGTCGCCCTTTATCTCTCTGATTTGGCTAGGTTCCACATATGTAGAAGCCAATGGAACAATCCGGTGCGAAGACGACTGATGGTATTAATCAACTTGTCGGTCATTGCCCCGATATTCTTCATTGTTTAAAATAAAAAATGGCGGCCTATGTACCTTTTGGTTTCTAAAGTATTGAGTTCGTCCCAATTTCGTCTCCAATGTATGAACCGCTGACATTTAGTCCTAAATATTTTAATTTTGTACCAATCAAATCCCCAAAACTAACGGCATTAGTTCCATTTGTCAAAATGAGGGGTGTCTTTGTCATTTTGCCACCCCCAATTTTCAGTCAAAGAAAAATTTAAAAATAAAAACCATGTTGGCGGTAATGCAGAACCAACCGATTCCTCTTCTTCTATTTTCTTCCTACTTTCTTTTCTCCCAAACTTGAATAACGTAGAACCAGCAATGGATAGCAGAGGAAACATCGTGAGAAGCAACAGTAGATCCTTACCAATGTAAGTCAAAGTACCAATCCCCACTTTGCTCCAAACCCCCCCCCCCCCCAAAGCTGTTGAAAAGAATAATTTGAAGACGAATTTAGGGTTCCCTCTGCCGTCGACGATGGTGGTGTATAACAACAAGACGGTGATGGAGGAGGAGGTGACGAAAAAGGGGAGCCGACTGGTGGTGGTCCTTGTGGTGGAGGATTTGTAGAGGAGGGGGATTTTGAGGATGGAGTGGTGGGAGAGGAGAGAGGGGAGAAGGATGAGGGGGAAGCGGTGGTGAGGGGACAATGAGGAGGATGAAGAGGGAGGAGGTGGTGAAGAGGGGGGAGTTAGGGTTTCGGTTTTGTAAGGTGGCGTTATGTTTGATTTCCTTCTCGGTTAAAGCAGCTAATAATAAGATGCAGGGGTGGAGTGGTGACTCGTATGATTGCTGCTGCTGCTGCTGTCAAGACATGAAGAGGAAGCCAAGACAGTACCAACCATGGCTGTCGCTGCAACTCCCTTTATTTTCTTTTTCTTTTTTTCTTTTTTTCCGATTGAAAATTGGGGGTGTGACGAAATGACAAAGACGCCCATCATTTTGACGGATGGAACTAATGCCTTTGGTCTTGGAGACTTGATTGGTACAAAATTAATCATTGGGGACTAAATGTCAGCAATTGATACATTGGGGACGAAATTGAGATGCGGTCAATATTTTGGGACCAAAAAGGTAAATAAGCCATTTAATAATGGGTCTTGATATCGTGTGTCCACCGAGCACACACAAAAATAAGCGCACTTAACTGAGATTTTTACACTTTTCAGTGTATATACACCTACTTTTATACATTTTTCACACATTTCAACACACATTTTCAATCTTAACATAAGCACATTAGGCATATGTTAGAATTTTCAGAAAATAATTACCACCTCCGTCCATAGGCCATTTTGGGATTCTAACTTTTTTTCATAACATAATCATTAGACTTTTTTTTTTTTTTTTGTCTTTCCAATTTAGCCCATAATAATTGCAACTTTTCATTTGAATAATTCTTCTCACATCAAAAAAGTAGCGGTAGAATTGAAAAGTTATCAAATAAAGTACATTAATTTATGTAAAAAAGACTAACATTTTTGTATTGCCCAAAATGGAATGTTGAACCAACATTTAGGGACTGAAGGAGTAACAAAATTTGTGATCATATTCAACTCATTTAGATTACTGTAACCAATGTTTTAATATTAGGGAAACATAATAAAAAGGTGTAGCGGAAAAGGTTTCGGGTGGATGCATCACTGATTCAACCTCGTTTCCATTGTAATTGTACAGGAGTTGAGCTGTTACGTCATAAATATATTCCTCCATATCTAAACATTTAGATATATGAGAGTGTAGTTAAATAGTACAGTGGGTAGTATAATATTTAGAATCCTCTAATATTCTAATTTTTGTTTAAAAGAAAATCTTTGAACAGGAATTCCCCTATAAATCATTTTTAATACTCTTTGAACGGATCCGATCCGCTTAGAGCGGATTATGGTTTTTAAGATCCGGAACTGAACCGAACATTCACGGATCGGTTACGGATCGGATCGGATCAGGCGGATTTGACAGATTAAAGAAGGATTATTGAGCGGATCGAGCGGATCCGATCCGATCCGGATCCGGAACCGTCAGATAAGAAATTCTCGATCCGGAACTGAACCGAACATTCACAGATGGATCAACAGATGGTTCGGATCGGTTCGGATTGACGGATCGGATGATCCGCTGGACAGCCCTAGTTTATCTACTCATAGTAACGCTATCCAAAGAGGAGAAAATATATATGGTTTTCCGGTTCTATCCTAGTTTTTGCTTCAAATGGTTTTGGTGGTTATCGGAATTTGAGACTTGGCCATCGATTATTCAATTGACGAGACCGGTAAGTTCGATCTGGGTTTCAAAACATTGACTATAACAGTTTTTTAAGAGCTCTGTGAGAAATAAAAAATGAGCACAGAAATTGATTTATTTCTTTGGGCCTGTCCTCCCCGATATCTTTCGGCTTTGATTTAGGGCATGGTTCTGATCAAAACGTCCATGTAGCTCTTCGGTTCTTAGAGGTTTAGGGGAGCCACTGTTTCAGTGGTATTCTGAGAGCAGAGCCATTTTTGTGCATATTGCCAAATGTTAGGTCTGTCTAGATGGGTTCTGTTATTGTTGTAGTTAACTAGTTACTAACTAATATAATTTTAGAATGTATTTATTTTGGAAAAAGAAAATATTACACTAAATTTAAACCAACTTATTTTTAAGATATATGTATTGCAATTACAAGTAAATTGATATTTGGCAATTGTATTATTTTTTATGTGATCGATGATATGTACTAACTGAAAAAATGATTTGAATAGTTCATTCCAAGAAAAACCTGCAAATGATTTTAATGGAACGGTTTAAGAGCACCTTCAACCCTTACTCATACTTTTACTCAACTTTAAAAAGAAAATTAAGTAAAAAACTTCATTTGATACGAAACACTCCAAGAAGCAAATCCAAATCTAAACACAAATTTAAATAAAAGCTTCATTAATGGCATTATTGTAAATTTTGGGAGCAGAGAAATAGGCTTGCAAAATTTAAATAGAAATTTGAGTCTTAATCAATTTGAGTTCAAGTAAAACTCACTTTCGTAAAGTTTTGAGCAAAGGAATACTATAAAAACTTCTGGATGATTTTACTCTGGAACCTTTGTTTTAATACTGATAGGAAGATGCTTCAACACTTCATTTTTGGGACTGAAAAGGAGCTGCCACTTACTCTGGAACCTTGTTTTAATACTCCTATTTGGGTAAAGTGACTTGGAGCATTTGCTTTGCAACAATGCTATGGGTACACTGGACACCCGTACTCTAAATGCACACTAACATATCTCGATCATTCATCTCAGAAGTCAATAGTCCGGATTAATTTTGACCGGTAAGAATTCATTTCAAATCCGGAGCATCAAAGAATGCTTTTGGACGGTTGGGATATGTTGGTGTGCATTTGGGGTACGCTTGGTGGTGTACCCATATCATTTTCGTCTCATTTGGGTAAGTAAATATTGTTGGAGCTGCGGGTGGAAAAATTATTCAATGCTTGTAGGACACCATCACGTCGTGTCTATACCCGGCTTTTCTTCCATCACATCTTTTTGTGTAGCGTGAGATTAAAATTGAGTTTGCACTAAGGTATTTTGGAAATACTAGTTGTAAAATCAGTAAATCATTCTTCTCATCAATTAATTTGATAATTTGTAGTCTAGAAAAAAAACAAAAAAAAAATATCATATTGAAAACTCACTCTAAATGTAAATTTGGTAGGGAAAAGCCCGGCCGCACGGGACATTGCCATGTGATGCCACATAGCACTGAATAATCTCTTTGTGTTTGTCGTGTCAGGATAAATGAGGTTTGCGAACCAATACCACACACACTTTTTTATTAATACAATGTTGATTGTAGATGGACGTTAAGTTCCATTTTGTCATTCGTCATCGATGACGTTTAACCGTCCATCTCTCTTACCCTCTCGGACTTGGACACGAACCTCGAATTTTAGAGGAAAAAATGCCCTGAAGTCAGTGTGGCTCCGAACCGGGGGTGCTGTACATCTTAGGACCGGCACCCCTCGAATGTACGATCGTGTTTTGAACGGCTCGGATGCGTTCGACAATATTTCAGTAAAAATCCAAAGCACATCCAAACTGTGTAAAATACAATCGGATGGCCGAAGAGTGCGCAACACCGTGCACAACAACACCCCGGATTCAGTGTAGCTCACGCCCTGTCCTATTAACCTTATTACTGTCACCCTCAATTCGATGTCTGAGTGTGCAACTGTTCTTTTACCTTGAGCACTAAAATGATATTTTTAACCTCTCGTTCTCCGCCGACAAAATTTACAAAAATGTCACTCTTAAATTAGGATCATCCGAAACATATTTAGATAGTTCGGATAGGGTACCGGACACCACACGTATATACCCCTCCGTTACTCCGTACCCAAAATTTTATACCCCAAGATCTGCTCTCCACTTTCAATCTTCTCTGGTTTCGCACAGTCATTTTTCAACTGTTATAATGTTCTCTTTGTGCTTCCAGCCGGAAACTAAAAGAGATGGGTAGTGCTTTTGAGTTTTCTGGATTTTGACTTTCTTAATTCTTAGGGGTGTTCCACTAACAAAAAAATTACTCCCTCCGTCCCATATTTGTTGTCCGTTTACGGGTAAGCGTGCTATTTTTCAATTGCTTATATCTTTCAATCTATAATGTTTTTTTACAATTTTAAAAATTTTGTTTAATAGTACTCATCGAGAACTATAAAACAAGATTCATATTGAATATATATAACATTATACATTTGAACATATAAATATTTTTTTGAGGTCTAGTAAATAGTGCAACTGGACAACAAATATGGGACGAAGGGAGTAATTTTTTTCAAAAAATCGAGACATGTCATTCTCTCACAATACATCACATAAAAAATCGTAAAAAGCTAGATTATTCAAAAAACATCTTACTGGAACATCCCCTAATGTGGTTTCTGAATTTTGCGTGTTTTATTTAATTGTTTCTGATTTGAGGGCTACAGCTCTTGAGCCACCCTTGGTCGAATGAGCAAAAAAAAATTACTCCCTCCGTCCCTTTTTAATTGATCCCTATTGGAATAAGTACAATTTTAAATCCATAAAAAACATATTTCTTTATATAATTTCTTAATTTTTTTTATACCAAATTAAAGTGCTCATTGAAGACTTTAATTTGATGCAAAAAAATTAAAAATGTTCTACAGAAATACATTTTTAACGTCCACAAAAATATATGTTTCCCAAATGTATCATTTAAAAAGGGACGGAGGGAGTACTACGTTATTTAATATCCAAATTGTGTGTAATGTAAAAATAATATATCTGACTAATAGGATTTGGAATACATTTATCTAGAAAAAAAATTGACACAGCATTATATCCCATTATGTCAAGGGAAATGTACATTGATTATTTACCTATCAATAGTTGATTAAAAGTGTATGACTTTTGGCCAGGTAAAGCTTTTTTATTAGCTTTATATATAAAGTGGACGGTTCAGTAATGCTACAAGATAAATGTGGGCTCGGATAACGTCAAAAAGTTGATGAAGAGATCTTATTCGAATTGTAAACTCTGATTTTTATATCCCAGACAGGGGCGGAGCCACATGAAGACAAGAGAGGTCAGTTGACCCCCTTGAACCCCAAATTTCTATAGGAATTTTACTAATATACCTCACAAAATTGCTAATTGATCCCTCTTTGATTTTTTTTTTTGCTCCCTCTGAACCAAAATCCTTGCACCCCCTGAAGGCGTCTAATTCTTACCCCCCGTGAACCAAAATCCTGGCTCCGCCCCTGATCCCAGATGCAATACAATTACACCGTTTAGACTTTAATAGGAAATTTTTGAAGAAGCCTCGTCAACTATAGAAGTAGACGACTACTTAAATGAACTACTGTACTATGTAAAATGAGTTTTTTTATTTTTTATTTTATAACTCAGGAATCAAGTCCAGCTTACCTCTACTTCGATTATTTTTAGAAAGTAGTACGATATTATTCTGTGAAGTATAAAAATGTCACTTACCTCCCCTGAGGTTTCTGACAAATACAGATACCTGCCCTATACTTTTTGAAATTGCACTGCCCTCTCTTGTTTTTTATAATAATTGTCAAATTCTCCTTGCCGTTACTTTAAGACTAACAGCATTAACTTTTTGAGTGAAGGTTTAAGAATTTGATAAACTTTACAATGCCGATTGTTGACTTCTTATTCAAGCTCATCCAATTTTATACTATATTCTTTCTTGGTTGTTTTCTAGCCCAATTCCCCATTTCTTATGTTCAAAGCGTTAGTTCATTGGCAATTCTTCAAATTAATTTCTACTGTGTGTGGGGCGTTTTTGTTAGTAACTGATAATGACTTGGAAGAAGAAGAAAAAAATCAAACGATGCAATTAGACATTGAGTGCGAAAGCAGAATTCCCCCGAAAAGTGTAGGTGACAGGAAAAGAAACCAAGCTAAAAAAAAACCGAATCTCAACCGTCCGATGCACTTTCCTGTTTTTTTTCTTATGTGTGATTGATTCCTGCCATAGTCTAAAAACAACAAATAAAACAAAATAAAAGTTTACAGAATTTTTTTATGTGCAGTAGTCTACTCCAGAATACAGCACAACCATTTATGCAGGTGGAGGTAAAGTAAAATTCACCACCTTTGTTTTACAGATACTTTCAAATTACTACAAAACTATGGCACACTGATACTTTAGTACAAACAGATGATCCAAAGAAAGCAAAACAGGAAATTAACTGAAATGACTACACTAAATTTACAATACAAATTGAAGTGACACTCAAAGAGCACACTAACTTTTGTGGAATTTGGAGAGGAGCACCTCATTAATAAAGTTGTCGAAATTCACGTAAGATGACCCAGCCGGGGCACTGACAGCATCTTCAACAATCTTCTTCCATTCCATGGTTTTTTCCCTGATCTTTTTACCTTTCTCACCAACCATAAGCTCTCTCACAAGCCTCTCTACTTCCTCCCTCTCAACATTAGTTATCTCCATGCCCAATCCCCAGTGGTTGCACATGAACCAACAGTTGGTGTATTGCTCTGCCCAAGCAGGCCAGCATATCATCGGCACTCCTTCGACAATACTTTCAAGAACAGAATTCCAGCCACAGTGGGTCAAGAAGCCTCCAACAGACGGGTGGGCAAGGATTTTCTCTTGAGGAGTCCAGTTCACCAATAGACCCCTTTCTTTAATCTCGGCCTCAAACTCCGGCGGAAAAACTGCAGATTCTCCCCCCAAAAGACCGGGTCTGACTGCCCACAAGAAATTTTGGTTGCTATTTGCAAGCCCCCAACCAAATTCAACCAACTCTCGATTTGTCATCCGAACAACGCTCCCAAAATTCACATAAATGACCGAGTTGGGTTCTTTTTCGTCCAGCCAAGTGAGACATTCTAAATCCTCCTTCCACAGATTTAATCCGATGGAGTTCAATGCACTGTTCTCAGGGATTTGCTTCTTCTCAATCAATTGAAGAGGCCCTATGGCATATATGGGAGGAAACATTGCCCGAAGTGTATCAAGAACAGAACGTTCCAATTCGTCGATTGTGTTCAGAATAATTGCAGAACAATTATAGGCTTTTTCAATCTCAGTCATGGCGAACCTATACATTATATATTCTGTGTCTGTGGTTCTGACAAAATTTGGGAGATCCAACAAACGTATACCCTCCATAGATGGTATATCTACCACTGTGTTTAAGTACCCATTTGTTAAATAACTCTCATCTGCAGTTCCACATGAACAAGTAAAAATACAGTCACAACCATAAGCCACAAGCCAACAAATAAAAAATCTAGACCACCCACAACTGAATGCAAGAGTGAAAGTCATGCTGTAAAAATTCAATACCAATTTTTCTCCCGATGAGAAAAACTTGCATGCGGATAGGGTACCGTCATGTGGCACCCGTCCACGCTTCCAAGCTGTTCAAACGTGTTTAGTAAATTTTACATGCTAATTTACCCCAAGAAATCTATGCCGTCCAAAACACATTTGGACGGCTCGGATGCGACGATGGTTACCACATGGCGGTACCATTCGGCATGCAAGTTTTTCTCCCGATTGGAACTGGGACTGCACGAACTACAAACTCGACGAGATGAACAAGATCTACTGACCTTTAAGCGGTACAAGCCCCCATTCGATGAGTTTCCGAAAATAAGCATATGCCAAGACTCCACAAGCACTCGGGGTCCAAAAAAGCGCACAAGGCACGCCGATTTCGGCCGCGACTTTGAGCGGGTACGTTATGTTCCCGTCACAAACAAAGCACGAAATCGGCGGGACCTTGGTCGACGACCTGAGATCGTAAACGAACTGTTTGAGGAAAGGCAAGGGGGTTTCCCTCAAGAGGGCGTCGCAGTGTCCGTAGGGGTCCTGGAGGTTGGTTTCCACGCCGTCGACCTCGGCCGGTGAGCCTTCGGCTACGGCGGCGAATTTGAAGTCTGGGAGGCCGTCGAGGGCGTGCGGACCCCGTGCGCGGAGGAGACGGTTGTGGTTGTACTCGCTGTTGACGAAGGTGATGTAGAAGCCCCTTTGGTAGAGGAGTTTTGCCAGTTTTAGCATTGGGTTTATGTGGCCTTGTGCTGGGTGTGGCACTATCACTGCGTGTGGTTTTGCCATTTCTCTCTCTCTCTCTCTCTCTCTCTCTCTCTCTCTCTCTCTCTCTCTCTCTCTCTCTCTCTCTCCGTTTTTCTGTCTCTGTTTCTCTCTCTCGATCTCTCGACGCACTTTACTTTAATCTCTCTAATTTGGGGACCTAATTTGGCTTTGGTTTCCATATGGAGTATGTAAATAAGCCATTTTATTTTTTATTTTTTGTCTTTATTTAACAAAATTTTGCATTTATTGGTTTTGCGTCAATTTTTTTGTTGATTGTTGGTTGATCTCGTCGATAGAACTTAAATAGTAAAAAGTTATTAATTACACTAAACTTTTTGTGAATAAAGATAAAATAATCTAATAACCCACTAAAATTTGGATTATTTTGTCTTAAGTGAACCTGTTTAATACTTTATAATAAGTTTTTATTTTTCAGATTCCTCTTGTCATGACGAACCAATAATCCACGAAAATTTGACGCAACACTAACAAATGCCAAAAAAAAAAATAAGGATACAAAAAATTACACTTTAAAAGTACATTTGTATGTTAAAGTATACTTAGAGCATCCTCATCAGGCTCAACAAAAATTGAGCCAAATTTAACCTCAAAAACACCTTTTATAAATTAACAAGTCACTTTTTAAAAAACTCACAAAATCAGACTCTCTATTCAGGAAGTCAGGAGAGAGAATTGATTTAACCCGTGAACAGTGTCTCAAAGGATTTACCGAGTTACTGTAGCAAAGTTATAACTTTTGCAGATTTACAAAAAATTTGTTGAGTCTGATTTTGGAGATTTTTTCCCCCTTTCACTCAACAACTTAACCATCAGGGGGATTTGCCTCCCCGGATGAGGATGTTCTTAAAGATGTACTTTAAAGTACAAATGTACTTTTAAATTGTACTTTTTTGTACTCTTAATATTTGACTCAATTAGATGATTGTATCCAATGTTTTAATACTCCATGCGTTCCATAATAACAGACCCTTTCTGAAAGTTCCAATTTGTTAAGGTGACATGCATTTATGTCAAATCTCAAAATGAAATTTGATTTCCACTAGTACCCTTTAAATCTCACTTTTTTTTTCTCGGAAAGATAAAGAATTTTATTACGAATGAAAGCGGTCTAAAGACCGAACATCAGCATGGGCGAGACTAGCGAGATATTGAGGGACCGGACCCCCCAACACTCCAATCTAGCACCTAATAGGGCTTTCTTAGCCAAAGAAGGAGAAATCCTATTACAAGAACGCTTAACATGAATAAAAGAGCAAGATGAAAATAAGGGTACAAATACCAAGCAATAAGCAAGAATAGAACGGCAATCCGAGAAGGATTTCCTATCTTGAGTTAATGCTTGAACCACTTGTAGCGAGTCACCTTCGACAATGATGTTCGAGAATCTATGATTGGCTGCAATGACAAGAGCTTCGTGGAAGGCTAAAGCTTCAATGGAACGAAGAGACATAAGCCCGGTAAACGGAATAGAGGCAGACCCCAAGACATTACCAAGATAATTCCTAGCAACGATCCCCACACCAGAGCACCCATCCGTTTTGTTAACAGCACCATCAACATTCAACTTAATAACATCGGGTGGAGGGGGAAGCCAAGAAGACGGATGAGGAGAAGTACCAATGTTGTGCGGGTGGTGATCCGACTCCATAGCAGCCCTGTATTCTTCGCACAAAAAATTAGTCTTCTCAATAATCGCAACACTAGTCCAGACTTGCTGGTCAAAATGAGTCTTGTTCCTTCCCTTCCAAATAAACCAACAAATAGAGGCTAAAAGAGCATGTAAATCAATCTCACCCCTACCACCCCTGAAATAATTAATCATGCTATTCCACCAATCAAGAAAGGAAAGAGAGTTCCACGTGGGTGAGACTGCCTTGGAAAAGGGAGAGGATTGCCAAATATCTTTAGATAGTTTGCATTGAAAAATAAGATGCTCAATAGTTTCGACCCTAGATTTGCAACGCGGGCAATAAGGAGAGACATCAATATTTTTACAAGTTAAATTATAGAAGACCGCAATTGCATTATAAAGACACCTCCAGATAAACATTCTGACCTTATTAGGAATTTGCAGAGACCACAAATGCCTCCAAAAACCGTCATGTGAGGGGCTCGAACTAGATTCTCCCCTCTTTGTGGAATTGCGCGGGATATTGCATTCTCTAGCCAAATGATAAGCAGACTTGACTGAAAAAAGACCATTATATGAATAATGCAAAACTCCCTTGTTTGGAGAGCCTTTGGAGAGCCTTGGGAACTAATGGGGATAGAGAGAGTAGCTTCCACGTCAATAGGATAAAAGAGGCTTTCAATCAATGGAATGTTCCACATGTGGCTCCCATCATCTATGAGATCAGCAACATAACGAATTGGATAATTGGCTGAAGTCATATCTGGTTGAGGGCTAAGAACAGGAAAAGATAAAGGGCAAGGAAGCCATGGATCTTGCCAAATATCAATAGATTGTCCATCACCTACACTCCATCGCCAACCCTTCCTTAAAACATGATGTCCCGCACATATACTTCTCCAACCCCAAGAAGCAGAGTTCGGGCATGAGGCCTCCCAAAACGAGTTGCCATGAAAATATCGACCTTTGAGGAAACGATACAAAAGTGAATCAGGGCTATTCACCAGCTTCCAACCTTGTTTTGCATGAAAAGCAGGGTTAAAATCATGGAGATCACGAAATCCCAATCCACCTTGATCTTTGCTATCGAAAAGAGAGATCCAACTTACCCAACAAAGTTTATTTTCTCCCTCTTTAGAACCCCACCAGAAATTTCTAATCATCTTGCACAAATCCTTACACATACTTTTAGGCAAAAGAAAACATTGCATAATGTAGTTGGGCATCGCTAATGCAACAGACTTGATCATAATCTCTCTCCTAGCAAAATTAAGGAATGAGTCCTTCCAGCTCTTAAGTCTAGCAGAAACACGATCCTTAACATATTGGAAAACTGCATTTTTGGATCTGCCAATAATCGAGGGTAACCCCAAGTACTTGCCACCATGATATTCCAACTGAATATTCAGAGCAGCCGAGATTCCTTGTCTGACTTCAAGAGGGGTATTTGGGCTAAAGAATAAGGATGACTTGTCCCTGTTAACCATTTGCCCTGAAGCTATTTCATATTTCCACAATATTTCATTAATTGCATGATAGGCAAAGTCTGTGGCTTCCTAAAAAAGAAATGAATCATTGGCGAAAAATAGATGTGTAACTAGGGGACAATATCTATCAATTTTTATGCCAGTTAGAGCACAAACCTCTATAACTTGTTGAATGAGATAGTGGAAGCCGTCGGCACAGAGAATAAAGAGATAGGAGGATAGTGGGCACCCTTACCGGATACCGCGAGAAGGCTGAAAAAGCTCGCCCTTTTCTCCATTGATAACGGTAGCAAAGGAGACAGTAGTGACACATGCCATTACCCATCTGGTCCAAGTATCATTAAAACCAAATTTGCACATAACCGCCTCCAAATAAGATCATTCAATACGATCATAAGCTTTTGCCATATCAAGCTTCAAGGCTACCCAACCTATTCTCCCATTGCGCTTGTTCTTCATAGAATGAATAAGCTCGTGAGCGATGAGGATGCTATCTGAAATCTGTCGTCCACCAACAAAGGCATTCTAATTCTCCGAAATAATGGAAGGGAGTAATGGCTTCAACCTGTTTGCAAGAATTTTTGTGATAAGCTTGTAGGATACACAAAAATTCACAAAGCGATGAAGGTGGGAGGAATGGAAAAAACTCTTAACCGCTGCCACCACATCATTATCAACAGTGGGCCAAGAAGCTTGGTAGAATAAAACCGTCATACCATCCACTCCCGGCGATTTTGTCGGACCCATATCCATAAGAGCATTATGAATCTCAGCATCAGTCACAGAACAAGTGAGAGTATGGTTCATGGCATACCACCTTGCACGGGATAGTGTCTACCGTTTCCTGAACAATGGTGGCGGGATTGGCAGTAAATAAAGCATAAAAATAGTGTTGGAATTCTGAATGTACTGCCTGCGGATCAGACGTCCAGCTGCCATTTGGAGTTTCAATACCCGAAATGCGATTAATGGAACGACGCTGCAAAATAGAGGCATGAAAGAAATTCTTATCTCCACTTTTTAGCCAGTCCACTCTTGATTTTTGTCTCCAGAAAACTTCCTCTTTGTCCCATTCTTTTTTAAGCTACCATTTAAGAGATTGCATCACAAGTGGAGGGGGGCCTGAGTTAGAATTTTTAAGAGTAGTAATCTGATCCTTAAGTTCACTGATAACCCGGCTTGAGTCCAGCTGTCAGCCTTTAAATCTCACTTGAAAAATTATTCTTCGTTATTTATGAAGGATAACTTTAGGATTAATGGACTATTATTAAAGAACAGATGGAGTTGCAGACACCCTAAATTGGCTCGTTAGATATTTTAAGTACGGTTGCAAGCGGCCTCTCGATAATGAAAATGATACCCCAGCGCCGAGTGGAATCCCTCTGGTTCCCTAGCCTCGAGCGATCTTCTGCATTTCAGTCCTAGTCCAAATGTGAGGGCCGTCTAGTCCTGGACAATGCGGGTTGGGCGACCTCCTGGAACGCTCTAGAATGAGGTCCAGGCCGGAGTGGCTGGGCTTGGGCTGCTTGGGTTTGCTTGTACCTATTGAATTGGATTAGGCCATGCCGAATTGGGCCTAATTATTTCAACCCATTATAGTCTCCCTTGATATTCTTTATTGTACAATTCCTCCTCTTTGTAGTTGGATAGAGATCTTTATAGATGCCGGAGGGCATTTATTGAATATAATTACGGATTTCGGATAATAAAAAAAATCATGCAAATGATTCTAATTGAACGGTTATAGAGCTTCTCCAACTGTTACTCGTATTTTTACTTAAATTTGAATAAAAATTTGATTAAAAACTTCATTTGATATGAAATACTACAGTGGGCAACTCCAATTCTAAGCACAAATTTGATTAACAGTTTCATTAATGGTATTATTGTAAATTTCGGAGGAGAGATATAGGCAAGTAAGATTTGAGTAAAACTCAATTGGTATGGCTTTAAGTATAGGAGTAGAGTAGATTTTAACTCAAATTTTGAGTCTGGATTTTAGAGATTTTATTCAATTTTTTTAGTCTGAGTAAAAATGGGATAAGGAGCAGAGATGCTCTATCTGATCTCATTTGGCCGTGTTCGACTGGGTTTTGGGAACCCCAGTTCCCACTTTTTCCTAGTGGGACCACTGACCCAATTTGCCTTTTTTTTCTCTCCTCCTCGTTTTGGGAGATGTTATCCTAGTGCATAAATTGTGCACAAATGAGTCGATGGGTTCCACTTCGGAGTCTCATACAAGTGATCTAAGACGTTCATCAACTTTAAAAGTAATTTTTTTAGTTGCCTCGAAAAAATTACCTCAATCAGATTTTTACAACTACTTGATCCAATTAGTTAACTTTTATTTAAAATTTCTACAGAATTTAGGATTCTAAATTTTGAATGAAAATTGAAAGATTAGATTAAATATTTAAATTTTTTAAATTGAGCTAATTTTCTTGTAGGCCAATCGAAAAATTATATTAAAGTTGATGAACGACTTAATTAAATCATTTGTATGAGACTCTGAAGTGGATCTCACTGACTCATTTGTGCACAATTTGTGAACTAGAATAACATCTCTCAAAAGGAGGAGAGAGAAAATAACAAATTGGGTCAATGATCCCACCGGGAAAAAGTGGGAACTGGGTTCCCGAAACCCAGTCGAACAAAGTGGTGGAGTATTTGATTTGGGTAATTGAATATTTTGAAGCCGCGTTAAGGAAAAATTATTCAATGCTAGGGATATTGTCACGTGGTGTTTTAACTCATGATTTTCTTCCACCACATCTTTATGTGAAGTCAAAGATTAAAAGTAAAGACTTCAATAAATTTATGGAGGATAAAGACTTGCGAAGTGATACCCTATAGCACGGTAAATTTTTAGATGCCGAGTGGATATCACATGTCGCGCAGATATGGTACTATGCGACTAATCAAAATGCGTCACGCGGTACCAAACGGGGACCATGCAACCCTTGTGGCACGCGTCCCGCGGTACCAAACAGAAGCCCCCACGCGAAACATTTTGTTTTGATTGGCCGCAGGGTATCACGTTCGGTGCCACGCGAAAACCGACCCGGCATTGAAAACTTCTCCTCGATCACTCCCACTGAATAATCTCTCTGGTTGCCACGTCCCCTCAAATGCCGTCTACGAATTAAAAACATGACCAATACCACCAAGACACGTTTTTCATTAGGGAATGTAGACGAACATTTTCCATTTCGTCATACGTCATCGATGACGTGTAACGGCCTATCTCTCTGACTCTCTCACGGCTTTACACAAACCTCGAATTTCAAAGGAATGGGCTTTGAAGTAAACATATTAATGTACCGTTCAATTTTGATATTTTGGGTTCAATCCACTTTTCTTTTCTTTTTTTCTTTTCTTTTTTTATGGATCTTTTGGGTTTTATTCGGCACTCATATGAACGACCTCAATTGCTCATGTTATAGATCCCATATGGTAGGCTAATGTGCAAAAAATTACGTTAATTGATATCTAAATTAGTGTGATTAAAAAAAGATATGACTAATAGGATTTGGAATACATTTTTGTAGAACCCATTATGTCAAGGTAAATGTACATTGATTATTTGTCCGTTTTTTGGGAGGAGATAGTAAAAGGGTCTTTAATGCGACAAGGACATCAACTTTTTCCTTAATGCCAAGAGGACAAATCGCCTACACATTCCAAAAATGCCCCCACTAGCCAATGAAAGTGCCTAAACCCCCAAACCTAATGAAAATGCCTAAACCTAAACCCTAGGGTACCCTATGAAAGTGTCTAAAACCCTAGGGTACCCTAAAAAAGTGTCTAAACCACTAAAACGCTATAATTGGAAAGTGCACCCTAAACCCTAGGGTACCCTATGAAAGTGCCTAAACAACTAAAACCCTATAATTAGAAAGTGCACCCTAAGTGTCTAAACCCAAAATGCCTAAACCCACTATACCCTACCACAAAGAGTCTAAACCCCCTAAAATTGAACCTCATAATTGAAGAGAGAGAAATTAATTTTGTCTCACCCTATCAATTACTACACACGCCTGTGAGAGAGAGAGATGTCCTCACTTGTCCCATCAATTGCTTGTCCTATCAATTAATACCAATGCCCATCAGTTTCTCTCTCATCTCCCAATCCAATTCCCAGTTTCCCACACAATTTCCACTGCAATGTCACGCATGAGAGAGAGAGAGAGAGAGAGAGAGAGAGAGAGGGTCTGACTATGATGGGAAGTGATGGGTCATTGTCGGGAAAAGTGATGGGCTTTAGCCGGTCAACACCAAGAAGACAGACATGGTGCGCGTGAGTGATGGGCTTCATTAAGGGTATTTTTGTCTAATTTTGTCTTTGAGCCCTCAAAAAATTTCTATCAATGTAATGGAGGCATTAAAATAAGTTAAGCTGAACTAAATACTATTTAAAGTCTCAAACTTGGCCTTTAACCAATTTTCTTTATTGAAGACCTCTCCAACTACAAAAGTGGACAACTGCATCCCTAAACTACCATGTAAAATGAGACTGTTAGTATTATCGTCAAAACTAAAACAATACTACTTTTTTTTCTTTCAAATTTTTCATTCTGAAAGCATATTTTAGATGTTTACAGTATTGTTGGAGACTATTGTTTTTTAGTTTATTTATCTTTTTTCTCTCCAACATTAGAGTTAACAACTAAATTGAGTTCGACATCTTTCTATAGATTTCGAATCTCATACTCCCTCCTTTTGAAAATTAAGAAATACAATCAGATAGACTAAAAGACACATTTTGGGTGGGAGACAAAATGTGAAAAAAATCAGGTATAGTTCAAATTGAAATTAAAGCTTCCGGCAAGAATAATTTGACTGAAATAGTAACAGTCTCATGCACATGATTGATTATCCAAAGGCGTTTGGTTTACTTTATCTAAAAGAGTGTGTTTAAAAAAATAATTAGTACTAAATAGGAGTATTTGATTGTTACTTCGCCTTAAAAGAAAGTAAGAAACACATTAAAATTGTTTGTGGAGCCTACAAACGAAAACTTTTGGGTTGTTTATTGAGAAACCCTTCAACTATTTCTCTTTCTCACCAACACCCCCTAAATAAATTCACCTACAGCTAAGCTCACCCTTTCGACTATTTCTCTTTGTCACCAAGATCCCCTCAACTAAATTCACTACAACTAAATCTACGTAAATTGTACATGTCTTGCAAATCCCTTTCATCAACAAAATTTTCTGCAACCGCAAGGTTTTGGCCTAACACGTGTCAAAAGTTGTTCAATGTTCCAATATTACCTTTAGTACTTTCCCCCACCCCAATGTCTTCTTCCAATTCAAGCAATGCAGGAACCGCAATGTACCACTAAAGTGTAGACAGATCTGGTTTGGGGGGGGTTTAGTGACAAAAAGACATAATTGAGCAGGTCTCCCAACAAGATTAATGGATTCCCAATGAAAAATAGTGATTGTGAATTTCGGGATACACGTGGTTTTTAATTTTTTAGCAAAGAAAAGATATATGGCACACACATAGGTATACAATCGAGATAATTTTGGCTGAAATAGTAACAATCCCTCTGGAATGATTGATTATCCAGAAATGTCTAGTTTACTTTTATAACCTAAAGGAATGACTTTATAAAAAATAATAAGAACTAAATATGAGTATTTGATTGTAACTTCCCCTAAAAGAAACACATTAAAACTGTTTTTGGAGCCCACAAATGAAAAGTTTTGGGTTATCTATTGGGAGACCCTTCAACTATTTCTCTTTGCCACCAAGACCCTCAATTAAATTAGCCAACGACTAAACTCCCTCATCTAGGTAAATTGTCCATGTCTTCCAAATTCCTTTCATCAATAAATTTGTCTGTAACCGCAAGGTTTTGGCCTAACATGTGTCAAAAGTCGTTCTATGTAGCAATATTACTTGTACTATTTCCCCCCATCCTAATGTCTTCTTCATATATGAGCAATGGAGGAACTGCAGTGTACCACTAAAGTGTAGACAGATCTGGTTTAGGGGGTCTTGGTGATGAAAAGACATAATTAAGCGGATCTCCCGGTAAATAGCCCAAAACTTTATTAGTTCCCTTCTCAGTCTTCCCTGTTATGAGTTGTTATTCTTTTAGTTTTGCTTTTATTTTGTGGTCAAAGGCAGAAAGATATCCATGGCATTTCAGTGCAATTAGACTTGCAAATTAGGAGTGCAATTAAACTATAAGCTTATCGGATTCAGAAGTACTAGGTTTTCAAAAAAAAAAAAAATTGTTTTTGAAATTTGATTTAAATATGGGAGATTTAGACTCTAGTGCATTATGTTTTTTTTTTTTGGAACAAATTAAGTCCACCCAACTATTTTCAAACACCAAGTTTGGCTTGATAAAAATACCCTTACTCCTATCTACACCATTTCTCCAACACTACCGTCGGGAAATTCGAAAGAAAATCCACAAGGCACCGGAATGTTTGCTGGAAATTGGTTAGCGCCGAGAGTGCGTTGGAAAATTGGTTTGTGCCGAAAATGTCACCGACACAGGAGTTGGTCAGTGGCAATCGGTGCCGGACATGGTGACCGGAGATGGAGAAGAAGGTGTTGACCAACGAATGTGTCGACTGTGAAATAAAATAAATAAATAAATGATGGTGACCGGATGTGTACAACAAATAAACTTATATATTTTTATAATAACTTTATCTGAATTAATAGTAAATTTAAACATATGAGCTTATTCTGTTCATATTAATGTTTATATGTTTAATCTTAAATTTTTACACATGAATTTATCTGTTCTTATTTATGCTCTGAATTAGCCTTAAATTTCAACATGGGATGATTTTATCTGTTCACATTACTACAATGAAAATATTTGTAAATTTCACCGCATAAACTTAAATATACTCTAAATTAAATTTATTTACAAACAAATAAACTCATCTGTACTTTTTTTCTCATATTGTAAATTAGTTTTAACTTTCAACTAATCAACTTATCTGTTGTTATTTATAATAGATGATCTTATCTATTCTTATCTACAAATTGGCATTAAATTTCAACAGATGAACATATCTGTTCACCTTCATTTATTTATTTATTTATTTGACATATCAACATCTTCGTGGGTCAACATTTTCGTCAACCAACATCTTTCTCAAGTCAACGTCTTCTTCTCCATCTCGATCCGATCACCATGTCTGGCACCATCAACCAACTCTGGCACCGGTGACTTTTCCATCCAGCTTTTCGCACCAGTGAATTTTTTGGCCAAGTTTCTAGCACCGGCAACTTTCTAGCCAACTTTTCGGTGCCAGTCAATTTTCAGGTGAACTTCTGAAGCCGATGGATCTTCTGGCAAGCTTTCGGCACCAATGATGATGTGGCGGGAGGAGATAATTAATTGTAATTTAATGTAAGGATATCTTTGTCCTATTAAAAAAGAAGAGTAAACCTCACACTTTAAAAATTACAAAATGGATTTCAACCCTTACTCAAAATGTTAGTGGCTTGGGTCTTGGTCCAAATATCTATCGTGGACTTTACACCAATTCCTTATTTAAATTTTTGAATCAATTCAACATGGCGGTATGGAAAGGTTTAATAAATGGCTGTAAACTTGACAATGCCACTTGTTGACCACTTATTCAATCTCATCCAATTTTATATATATTCTTGGGTTTTTTCCAGCCCAATTCCCCATGTTTTTTTTTGTTCAAAATAATAATTGCCATCCAAGAAAGCGTTAGCTCTTTTTTTTTTTTTTTTTAGCTCATTCAAATTCTTCAATCTAATTTCTACTGTGTGTGGGGCGTTTTTGTTAACTGATAATGAATTAGAAGAAAAAAAAAATTAAACAATGCAATTGGACACTTATTGAGAGCAAAAGTGGAATTCCCTAACAAAGCTAGAGTTGAGAATCTCCAACTTTTCCCAATTGAGTGAAAGCAACGCCACATTGTCCCCACCCGTCACATTGTGCTTCAAGATTTCTCTCCATCACAAAGTGTGGCCTCACTAAAGGAGGAGCACGGTACGGCCAGATGGCTTCTGCCTGCATGGCGTTCAGCAATCGTCATGCATGATGTCAAATCGAGAGGATGAATTGGAGAAATCAAGGAAGGCACGAACCGGGCAAGAGCCAACTTGGAGGATAAGTCGTTTCTCTTAGTTTTTTTTGTCAAGAAGTCATATTGTTTATGCTATTTGGGTTTTTGGGGGCTTTTAAGTTTGCATTAAAATGCGTGAAAAATAGTGAAAAGCCCAAAAATCCCTTAAGAGTAACACACCTTATTCTCTAGTACATAACGTACATTTTTAGAATAAAGGTACAGTGTTACTGTTCACATTGTGCCTTGTACATTCCCTCTCCCTCACATTAAGACTTACATAGCATCGAAGTGCCTTTCGGTCGAGGATGGCACTAACAGTGGTTCTGCATGTCTTGCAGCAGCAATTTACGTATGCGATTTGTTTAAGTCGGAACCCCAAAGATTGCGCTTTTGGCTTTCTATTATTTGTTTTCTTTCTTCTTTGTGATTGATTCCTGCCCTAACAAAAATATCCTAGGTAATGCACCTTGAGTACTATCATATCATGATATCATCCAAGCGGAATTCCTCTAATTTAGTGAATTTTTCTTAAAACAATATAAGCTAATAAGGTGGAAGTGTTGATAAGAGTGAAGAAAAAAAAAAAAAGCAACACTTTGTATGAAAATTCAATTCGGTCACACGGATATTACAACACAATACAGGTAACAACATCCATTGAGACATCTACGAAGGTGAAAACCTCACCACCTTTATTTTTCAAATTTTTTTTCTCATAAAAAATTCACATTGACAGATACAGAAAAGCCTCAGGCAAAATATATTAAGGGACACTTTAACAGTTTTGGAATTTAGAGAGGAGCACCTTGTTAACCAAGTTTTCAAAATTCACGTAAGATGATCCGGCCGGAGCAGTGACAGCATCTTCAGCAACCTTCTTCCATTCCATGGCTTTTGCCTTCATCCTTTCACCATTCTCTCCAACCATAAGCTCTCTCACAAGCCTCTCTACTTCGGACCTCTTAACCTCGGTTATCTCCAAGCCCAGTCCCCAGTGCTTGTAAGTGAACCAACAGTTGGTGGTCTGTTCTGCATGAGCAGGCCAGCATAACATTGGCACTCCACCAACAATACTTTCAAGAAGCGAATTCCAACCACAATGAGTCAAGAACCCCCCGACAGATGGGTGGCAGAGAATTTTCTCTTGAGGAGTCCAAGTTAACAATAGACCCCTTCCTTTGATTTCAGCCTCGAATTCTGGTGGAAAAACAGCGGATTCACCCAGCACCAGATCGGGTCTGATTGCCCACAAAAAAATTTGCTTGCTGTTGGCGAGTCCCCAGCCAAATTCAAGCAATTCTTGAGCAGTCATCCGAGCCACACTGCCAAAATTCACGTAAATAACTGACTTGGGTTCTTTCTTATCGAGCCAATCCAAACATCCTAAATCCTCTTTCCATAGATTCACTCCGATGGATTCCAATTCACTGTTTTCAGGTATTTGATTCTTCTCGAGTAACTGAAGAGGGCCTACTGCATATACGGGAGGAAACATTTTTGAAAGCGCATCAAGAACTCCACGCTCCAACGCGTCGATCGTGTTCAAAATAATTGCAGAACCTTGATAAGATTTGTCGCTCTCGTTGATAGCGAAATTAAGCATAATATCATTCGGGTCCGTGGTTCTGACGAAATTTGGGAGATCTCTCAAAGTTATACCTTCCATAGCTGGTATAAAATCTATAACTGTGTCTAGATATCCATTAGTTAAACAACTCTCATCTGCAATCCACACACAAAAAAAGTTATCTTAGAACCTGCGAAATCACACACCATAAGCCAATGAATCACAAAAATCTAGACCAACCCCAACTAAATAGACTGCGAAAACTCATATTGTTGTGAATTAATGAGGAAATGAAACTTAATTGAACTGATTCGGTTGAACTTGAATTTTAGAAATTAAACTTGGACAGTTTGCAGCAACAATATCATAACAATCTAAGTAGCAACACCACTTGTAGAGAAAGATGTGCCCACCAGTTTTTCTGAACCGAGTCACCAGTTCCCGCGTACCCATGTGTTTTGAGCTGTTGTATCGTGTAATAAAATTTCAGTGTTTTGAAATTACCATGTAATCTAACGCTTGAAAATGTATGGGAACAAAGATACAAAGAAAATCAGTACAGAGGATTCGATCCCATTCGTTCTGAAAATTTAGTTTCAGAATCAACAAATATGGCAAGAAACTGCTGAACACCCAGGACCCAATCCCACCGCTCACTCGCACGAAGCCCAATGAAAACCAGTATTCGGCAAGAATTTTTCCACATATTTAATGTGCTCTTTTCAATCCTTCTTCCATTTTTGTCAAACTCCCAATCCTAACCCAGTGAATCTCAAACTTCATGATCTTACCTTCACTAATTCCAAACTAAATCAACCCAAATTCCTAAGAAGCACAATTATGTAACTCTCTGAAAGGAAACTGCGTACAATGTCTAATGTCTTTACCTTTTATTGCCTACTAAATCATAATCTCATATACCATCAAACTTCACAATCTTTTTTTTTTTTGTTGATGAAAAGTGTCTGGATTAATGGTACTAATCTCTCTAGTCCCTCCAAAACCATTTCCACGCGTTTGAATGAGGTGAAATGGCCTAAGGAAAATCGCTACAAAGGCGAATCGACCATGCGACCTGGGGTGTGGTAAGTCCAGCTGAGGTAAATCAATTAACCACTACGACAACCCTTCTCCCTTCTTGGGATTAAAATCACGATCTTTATCTTTAATAAATCCATAAATAAACCCAGGGCTAGGGCCACTGGAAATCTTCCCAATCGTAAATTCAGGATCGTGTGAATATCAAGGTGGGTGCAAACTGACCGATCGTGCACCCAGATAGTATAAAAAACATCTCAAACAAAATCACTTACACATATTGTTTAAAATTGGAACTTTTGTACTACCAGATGGAGTATTTCTTTACCTTTAAGTGGCGTGAGACCCTTCTCCACCAGTTTCCGAAAGTAAGCGTAACACAAGAACCCACAAGCACTCGGCGTCCAGAACAGCGCACAGGGGATATCCAGCTCTTTCGCCACCTTAAGTGGAAAACTCATCACTCCATCACACACTATGCAAGTGATCGGAGGCACCTCGGTCGACGATCTAAGATCGCCGACCAACTGTTTGAAGAATGGCAGTGGCGCGTCCCTAGACAGGGCTTCGCAGTGGACGAGCGGGTCCTGGAGTTTGTCGTCGTTGGTTACCGGGAGGCCGTCGGAGATGGTGGCGAAGCGGAAGCTCGGGAGGCCGTCGAGGGCGGTGGGGCCGCGGGCGCGGAGGAGGCGGTGGTGGTTGAATTCGTTGAGGACGAAGGTTATGTGGAAGCCCTTTTGGTAGAGGAGTTTTGCGACTTTTAGCATTGGGTTCATGTGGCCTTGTGCTGGATGCGGCACTATCACTGCGTGTGGTTTCGCCATTGCTTTCTCCCTCCCTTTCCCCTCTCTTCTTATCTCTTTCCCTTTATTTATAGTATTTGATGCAACATCTCGTGCTTCATATCCAACAATTAGAGCAAGAACAGCAGTTTGGGTATAAATTTGGGCAAAATTGCTGATGAACAGGGTATTTAGCTACCCATCACACTAAATACTCCAACAATTACTCTCTATTACCTTCTCTATTCCCATAAAATATTATAAAAGTGTAAAAAGTAGGAGAGAGAGAGAGTATTTAAAATAAAACAAAAAGGTGAGAGAGGGAGGGACAGAGGAGAGAGAGAGTAAAAAGTATTAAAAAATTAAGAAGCTGGTGGACAGTGTCACTCTATTTTTGACGTGGTACTGTAGCAATTTTGCAGAAAATGTAAAATGCCCAAGCGTTTAGACAACCTGCTGCAGTAGGGTTTTTCATGTTTTGGTTGGGTAAAATGGATTAGATTCTCTTTTACCTAATCTGCTGCACATGCTCTAGCATCTCCAATGGACCTGTAAAATATTGTGAATGGCTAAAATATTTGAAGTAAATGTACAAAATTTAACTCCAATGTGTCATAGATAAATTAGATCATTAGCCTATTGCTCAATAACGCACCCTATACATTTTTTTTTTATATCAGAATCATCTTATACATTTGGCCACCTATTTACGCACTTGTTAAAATTTTTGGACTTTTGGGCTCATTTTTCTCGATAAAGAACTTTTTTAATAACACATCAGGCATCAGAAACAATTTGTCTAAAAATTGTTGTGTTGCAATAATTATGTTTGGAAAAAAATCTATACCTTAGAGGATAGAGCTTTAGTAATCTGTTTACAAAGAGAAGGTTGTGAGGTTTTTGTATTGTTTTGCTTCCCTTTTCTAAATCATACTGTATTTACTTTGCTTTACTTTGACAAATATTTATTCTAGGTTGACCATTTTCTAATCCTATTGCCATTGAAGCTTCAAAATAATATTGTAGCTGCCAAATAATTTTTTTGTTTCATATAATAAAGTTAGAGAGCAAATTAAAAAACCACCATTCACACATTCAATTCTACGTATGTTATTGAAGATGCTCTGATAGGGGTCCAAATTTATTTCTATTTTAAGTAAATGGATAGGATCCAATTTTTTAGAAGATCTTGGAAGGGTCGGTCGGCTGTTTTGAAAAGCAAATTAAAGTAATGTACTATAATTTGACGATTGTGGATTTGCTGCTGATGTTGAGAACCGTCAGATTGTTTCTGGTGGCTGATGTGTCACAAATTTACAGTTTTCAATGAATGAATAATATATTATCCCCAACGCACGTTTGACGTTGGAATAAACAGTGAACAGTACTTGGCGTTTTCGTCATCGATGACGCGTCCTAAACCATGACTATTCTTTTTTGGTTGTAGAGCATCCCCAATTAGGCTCAGTAAATATTGAGCCAAAAAAAAAAAAAATAGTGAACTGTGTTTTTATCTACTCACGTATTTTGGAATCAAGTCCTTCCGGGTATTTTTTTAGCATCCCCAATTAGGCTCAGTAAATATTGAGCCAAAAAAATTAGTGAACAGTGTTTTATCTACTCACGTATTTTGGAATCAAGTCCTTCCGGGTATTTTTTTTTGAAGATTTCCCGCGTAGGCCCTTAAAAATGAATTTTAAAAACATTGAGCGGTTTGGATCGTCAAAATTTGATCCGGAAAGGTAAGGTCCACACCAAATTCTAAAAAGGGATCCCTTAGGAGAACATTCTCTTATATATATAGGCAACACTTCTAGTCCGGGATCCGGGATCCGGGACTCCGGGACTCCATGATCCGAGCATTTTTTTTTACGATCCGAGCCGTCCAATGTGTTCAAAAGGTGTTTTCAAGGGTCCACGCGAAAAATCTTCAAAAAAAAATACCGGGAAGGGCTTGATCCAAGCAGTTTTCGCAAAAAATATATATTTACAATTTTTGCGAAAACTGCTTGGATCAAGCCCTTCCCGGTATTGTTTTTTGAAGATTTCCCGCGTGGACCCTTGAAAACACCTTCTGAACACATTGGACGGCTCGGATTTTCCAAAAATAATTTGCAACACAAAAAAAGTCATATTTTTCTTATTTCCGGGAGGTGTGGACTAGAAAATCCACCTATATATATATATATATAGGAGATGATAAGTTGGTGTATTGTTGTTTAATCTCAATTATTGGAATCTCTGACGTTCAAAAGGACTTTGGTGCTGGTTTTATGGGTCCCGTTGAATCTTTCTGATTGATGAATTGTTGATCTTGCGATGCAAACAAATTTCTGGGAATTTTATTGGGATGGTAGCAGAATTGAATTGTTTAAAACAATTACATCTCAAACACGTTTCATGTGGGGATGGACACCGGCGTTTTAATTTACAAACAGTGCTAGCCAAAAACAAAAGATAACAAGTATCCAGGCGATCAGATGAACTCCAAGTAAGTATGAACGCACCAATGAACTCTTAAAACTATAGATCTTCATAGCCACCACGAGTTGCCCCTCCAAAGGTGAGTGTTTTATGAAAGTAATGTTGTTTTAGAAACAATTTAGGAATCTACTGTTGTTTTCAAACTATTTATAAAAATACCGTTGTTTTGTACTTCTCATTTTGAACTTGAGATCTGTAACCACTTCTCAGTCTCAACTTTAGAAGTCTCCCAAAATTTCATCCGACGTGTCTCCGTCCAGCGTGGATGTTCGGCCAGCGTGTCCATATATATTTCTCATGTCTAAAATGAGAAGTCGGTTTTATTTGAGTTTCTCTAACTTGGAACATACTTCCCGTATACTAGTTGTCTACCATACATACTTTCCGTATATTTATTGTCTACCATACATACCATACATACTTCCCATTTCTAAAATGAGAAGTCACTATAATTTGTATTTAGAACACTTTTTTTTGGGGAGTATTTTAAACAACCCATTTTGGACCTGAGAAGTTATTTTACACATCTCATGTTGGACCTGAGAAGTTTAATTAAAGATCTCATTGTGGACCTGAGAAGTTCAACTATCTGCCAAAACATATTTTGTTGTATATTGTCCAAGTACGTCTCATTTGGGACCTGAGAAGTATTTAAAGTATCTCTCATATTGGACTTGAGACTTTTAACCCTCATTTTTACAAACTTCAATCGTCTTATTTAGAGTTTGGGGTGGATAATATGCAAGTCTTTAAAAAAAAAATCTAAAATATTTGAAAATGTGATAAATGTTTTGAAATCTTTTCAATACATACTACTATTTTCAAATGTCTGAAGATGTTTTGTACGTTTTATTTTCCCCGTAGAGGAGCAATCAATATGAATCTCAACCCTACCACTTCGTTACTCAGACAAAATAAATGTAAAGTTTTTAAACAAGAAATAAAAAATGAGACCAAATATTTATTAAAAGAAAAACTCGTTATTTCTTTTCGCTCTAGTAAAAATAAATAAATAAGTGTGAATTACATATTTAATTGGCATTTTTATGTGCTTCTTCCCATAGAGGAGCAAATGGAGATTGATGCTTGCTTAACTAAACCACAAAAAATAACAGTTGGAGTTAAATCTTCAAGTTGCATTTAATGAGACTGAAGAAACAAAGAAATCAGTGTCCTCAGAGGGAAGCAGAAAGGAACATTGCGAATGCATCATTTGAGAAGGCAATGTTGGAGCTTCGACAAAGCTGTAATGTGCTTTTGTAGATGTAACTTTATAGTTAAGTGTGACATGAAATTGTTGAATACTTTGTAAATATAATATGTCGACCGCAAACATCTTTTCAATATATGTTACTGCCACTTTAGGGCCCGAAAAACTGAATTTAAGGAGTTCGGGTATGTTTAACATTTTAAGGACTTGTTTGAGGGCTCTATGTAATGTATAGAAGCAGGGGGCGTGGGCATATCTCGAAACAGCAATAAAGCCACCAGTGGACTGCATATCATTCAAAACACTAAAGAATTGGGATATCTCTAATGGATATTGCATTTAAGATGAGGCCCCAATGCAGAAAATTTAATCTGAAGCAATTGAAAATATATATTGTGTAATGAAGATGCAATGACATTTTAATGCCCAGACAAGAGGTATGCATGTGTGCTATAGTGAATAAAACCTCTAAGGAAATGCTTTAAAATTTCAAGCTGTGTGGCCAAGAAATATGGGAAGAGAAGAACACCCAATTCAAGTGAACGAGCAAAACATTTTCTTGTATTAAGAATCTTGCGTCCGCCATTGTGTGAATACATATAGTTTGACCTCCCGTATTAAGAATCTTGCGTCCGCCATTGTGTGAATACATATAGTTTGACCTCCCGTATTAAGAATCTTGCGTCCGCCATTGTGTGAGACATTTTACAAGCATCTCAAAAGGGCTAGATTGGAATAACACTTATATCTGAATGGGTTCTTCCTTATTCTAATTCCAAGCCAAATGAGGAAGCAGCTCAGCGCGGCTTGGATTTCACGTTTGGATGGTGAGTAAATATTTCTAAAAAATTAGTTGGTACTATTTTTTTAGTATTTTTTTTTTTTGAAATTAAGTGGTACTTCAAACAGCCAATATATATTAGTTCTCTGAGATCCCATGGATTTTATTTTCCCTTTTAATTTTTTTGTAAAAAACTCGAACTGTTATCTTAATTTGTATGTGTACATCACTTAATTAATTATATGGCTGTTTTTTGGGCAGGTTTATTCACCCATTGACCTAATGGCGACTACCCACAAACAATGCGTTCACTCGTCGGGAAAAGGCTACCGGAATTCACTCCGGAGCAAGTTTCGTTGGTGAAAGGGTCCATCGATTTCATCGGATTAAATTACTACATGTATATATCATTTACTTGAACTTCACCCAGCTAAATACGCCAATCGAAACCCTAAATACCCTAACTCTAATCACAAACCCTAACTCTAATCACAAACCCTAAAGAGATTTAGAGAGAGAGACAGAGACGTACTGAGAGAGAGAGAGAGACACGAAGCGCATGCGTACCTTGGTGGAAGAGAGAGGAGCAAGATCAGTGAGGAAGAAGCTCTCTGTTCGCTCCTCGTTCTTCTCTACTTCAATCTTCCTGAGGACGCAAGTTTGAGAATGACGACTGTTTTCGTTGGAGAAGGGGAAAAAGGAAAGTTAAAAGTACTTCTCAGGTTCAATATGAGTTGTATAAAATACTTCTCAGGTCCAATACGAGAAGTATGTTCTCAATTAGTACACCCGAAATCTCTTATACTTCTCAAGTACAAAATTCAAATAAAAACGACTTCTCATTTTGGAAATGAGAAGTATGTATGGACACGCTGGACAAACATACACGCTAGACAGGGACACGTCAGATGAAATTTTGGGAGACTTCTAAGGTTGAGACTGAGAAGTGGTTAAAGATCTCAGGTTCAAAATGAGAAGTACAAAACAACGGTATTTTTATGAATAGTTTGAAAACAACGGTAGATTTCTAAATTGTTTCAAAAACAACGGTATTTTGATAAAACACTCCTCCAAAGGTATCATGTAGGGTTATAGAACTGTTGCCGTTTATTTTATTAAAGAAAAGTTTTAGACTGGAGTACAACTCACGCATGGATGATTATGGATAGTCTATAAAATTGGCGAACTTGTTTTTAATTGAGGATATAATATTAATAAAAGCCCAACGGTACTTACGTAACGGAGTTCATTACAAATATTTTGGATAAAACCAAACTAATCATCTAATTAATGCAAAATGAATGAAACACATGGCAATTGATGTTTTCATCACAACCCAGACATTGCACCTGATGTTCATAGATGTGTCGAAAATTCTTCCCAATCCTTATGAATACCCCAAAAGCTGTGATCTGTTTTACCCAACCGAAGGCTTCGAATTATGGTTTGTAGCCCTTTTGCCAAAAAAATTAGTTTCAAAAAAAGAAAAGAAAAATACATTTATCCACAAAGGAGCAGTTATAGTTTTTACTCTCTTATCCTTCAAAAAGACACTAAAGGTAGATTTTTTGGAGAAATAGGAAGAAAATATTATTAAATAAAAATCTACCGGCCAAAAAACGGGGTGCACACAAAACCGCCGGCCGTAAAATCACTGGCCACAAAACTCTACCTATAAAGAAAAAAACTAAAAAAAATACAAAAAACAAATAAGTACAGGAAAAAAAGAACACTAGAGCATGTCGCCGGAGCTGTCACCCACCGTCGCCACCGCCGTTGTCATCAGGAGCCCGAATCTGGAAACCCCAGATCCGACGGAGAAAAATGTCTGCCACGGGAAGTCTCCGATCGCCAAGGAAGCGCAGCCAAAGAGGAGATCGGGGAGTCAGAAGGAAGTTCGAGTAGGCAGGTGGAAGGGGTGCAGAGGGAGAGTGGATCGGCTGCTTGGGGAGGGCCGCCACCCACTTCTCTCATTCTCACTCACTCTCTCCCTCTAAAACTTTCCTCTCACTTTTAAAAGTCAGAACTCCAATACGCTAAAGGCAGTTGAATAATAAAAAGATGAATTACTACACCAAAATCTACACAACCTCCATAAGGATAAAATACGACACCAAAAATGTGTTCTCCCTCTCTATATTAGCATAGATGCTTGAGAATGGAGATGGATTGAGATGGGACTAACTAGAGATGTTGATTTAAAACATGTTACTTCCTCTCCGTACTTCCATCCCTTCATATCCAACAAATTTTGATTTTGTAGCATCGCCGCGACACATGCAGGCTGAGCCTCGGGAGGGGCTGAAGTGTTGAACTAGACGAGATTCAACAAACATGAACTTTTGAATATTGATTAAGTTCATAAAAAAAATAGAGTTATCAAGTATACTAAAAAAATTCCTAACTATTAAAATCACAAAACATGGCGTTTTTTGTTTTAATTATAAAAAGATTTCTTTGTTAAAGATGTAACTAGGTGTCCAAATTAGTTTACGCTCCTTGACTAATCATGGGGACCATAAATTCACTGTCTACTAGTGGGGGCTCCACTTGAAGCCTTACGTATAGACTGCCCCCAAAGCGGTTGATAACGCACATGAGAGGTTTTGAACGAGACCTTAGGAGAAAAGAAATTCCAAAGTCTCAGTCCTTAATCACTAGGGTTTGTAAAGGAACAGTCCCGTTCTACTAAGGACTCCCTCAAACTCCCAATTTGCGGACCTCATGGATCGGGGTCGAATCTCGACGATCCGAACCGCTCAATGTATTTAAAACGTGTTTTGAAGGGTCACCGCGAGGATTCGTCCAAAAAAAATACCCGGAAGGGCTTCATTCGAGTTTTTTTCGATAAACTATATATGTACGGTTATTATGAAAAACTGCTCGGATGAAGCCCTTTCGGGTATTTTTTTTTTGTGATTCTTCGCGTTAGCCATGGAAAACATGTTTTAAACACATTGAGCGGTTCGGATCGTCGAAATTTGGTCCGGAAAATAAAAAAGGGGTGGTCCTCACGGAGGAGATCTTTGAGGGAGTCCTTAATAGAACATCTTCCTGTAAAGGAATATTTTAAATGATTATGATAGTGTTATTTCACTTCTTTTTTTTGTTATTGGGTGTGTTATTTTACTCCATATATGTGGCAAATAAAGTGATAGTCAAGTGGTGCGCGTCCTATACTCCGTAACCCCACCAATCTCTGCCTATTTCTCATAGTAGTAGAATAGGATTTGCCTTCCAAAAGAAAAATATAGTACTTCACATCTGGCCCCCATACATCCTTTACACAGCTCCGCCTCCACCGGCAATAAGACATGAATATGACCCTGATATTTTTTTGGTAAGTAAAATTTTATCACCAAAGAAACCAAAACTACACAACCACCGGGGCATACCGCTGAACAGAAACTATACAAAGAAAGAAAAAAAACGCCAACAAAACCCAAGATAAGTAACGTAAGACCTAGTTATTACCACTAAAGATTCTATAATCTAATAACCAATCATCACAAATTTTCCTATTCCCAGAAGTGAACTTGACAAAAGACCAAGTGCTAAGCTTGGCTCTAACATCTGCAAAGATAGCAGAGGACACAGCTGCTTCATTCCTTGCTATTCCTTGGAAGATCCGAAAGTTCCTTTCTCCCCAAAGGAAATAGGGAAATGCTAACTGGAGCCCTAAGGGCTCAAGTTAAAGGGGGTCCACTTGCAATTTAAAAACCAAAATTACTCCCTTTCTCTGTCTCTCTTTCCATGTCCTCTCTCTCCCCTTCATTCTCTCTCTCTCTCTCTCTCTCTCTCTCTCTCTCTCTCTCTCTCTCTCTCTCTCTCTCTCTCTCCTTCCGTACCCACTCTCCCTCTCTCTCACTCACTTTTCTCTCTCCTCTACCCACTCCCCTACTTTTCTCTCATTTTTTAAATTTTTACAAATTAAAATATTTATAACTTTTATTTTTATTATCCAATATTGAAAATATATATATTTAAAATCTACTCGACGATATCTATCAAACAAGATCAATATTGCATATGCAATTATGTATATCGAAAATGTTTTTTTTTTTTTGGGTATAGGCTTTTATTTTGCAAAATAAAAACCTATACCCAAAAAAAAAACATTTTCGATATACATAATATTGAGCACACTCAATATTATGTATATCGAAAATGTATACCGAAAACTCTCTCTCTCTCTCTCTCTCACCATTACCTTTTGAGTGTATCGAAAGTGTGTTCATAGGTTTTTATTTTGCAAGTGTGCTCAATATTATGTATATCGAAAATGTTTTTTTTTTGGGTATAGGCTTTTATTTTGAAAAATAAAAGCCTATACCCAAAAAAAAAAAAAACATTTTCGATATACATAATTGCATATTCAATATTGATCTTGTTTGGTAGATATCGTCGAGTAGATTTTAAATATATATATATTTTCAATATTGGATAATAAAAATAAAAGTTATAAATATTTTAATTTGTAAAAATTTTAAAAATGAGAGAAAAGTAGGGGAGTGGGTAGAGGAGAGAGAAAAGTGTGTGAGAGAGAGAGAGAAAATGAAGGGGAGAGAGAGGACACTGAAAGAGAGACAGAGAAAGGGAGTAATTTTGGTTTTTAAATTGCAAGTGGACCCCCCTTAACTTGAGCCCTTAGGGCTCCAGTTAGCATTTCTGAAGGCAAGGAAATATATAGAAGCTGTCAAAGATAACTTGTACACCGCATTCCGCAACCCATTACCCTTCCTATGCTGCACTGCCCATTCCAATTCTTGCACCAAAGGCAAAGTACCTCTAGAGATACCATTCTTTGTCAACATACGCCGCCAAACTGTAGTGGAAAAAGGACATTCAAAGAAAAGATGAGAGTGAGATTCTATAGCATTAGAGCACAAGACACATTGAGGAGTCACAGACAAGCCCCACTCACCCAATCTGTCCTTTGTGGAGAGTCTACCCCAAATCGCAAGCCACTCGATAAAACTCCATCTCGGAACAGCTTGCCCAAACCAAACCAAAGAGTGCCAAGGTTTAACCGAAAATCTATGCCTGCAAGCCTCCCAAGCAGTCCTAACAGAATAGCACCCATCATTTGATAGAGTCCAGATAACCCTATCACAGTCAGGAGGAGATGGAAGGAAACCTGGAGGAGTTTGGCTCTGAATTTCCATGATTATCCTGTTTCTTTGCCTAGGCCACTTCCAATGACCCTGATATTAATTGATAGGATATACTAAGCTGATCCCGTGAGGACAAGTGGGTTGCTTATAGGATGATGAATTGAACCACAACCTCCCTCCATTTGTCTCAATAGCATTTGGACCCCTCATGTTTAGGGAACGACATTCCAACGCCGAGGTTGGAAATGGTATTACAAATCTCCCCATATGTTACACGACAGTCCATTAAGTCACTTTTCTTCTCGTTTTCGTTCAAGAACATAAAACAGAATACATAATTTTTCCTGCCTTGTTTCCTTTTGATGCCCGTCATTTTCATAGAAGACAGATGGGTAAGTGACCATCTAAGCATTCAAGGATAATTATATTAATTTCCCATTTTTCGTGTATTGTAGTCAAGTACACAAACAAGGATAAAGAGTGCATCATAATTTCCAATACATAATCAGTGTATCATGATTTAACTTGTAATTTTGGATTTTTAAGGCTCTTTCTTTTATTTATCTTAGTACGTATAAACATATATATAGGGGATGGGCAGTCCTCCTTCTTATGGCTAGACAATTGGCACCCATTGGGCCCTTTGTTTCAGAATTTTGGCAGTCGAGTCGTGTTCCATTTGGGGCGATCATTATCTGCTAAGGTTGCTTCAATTATTCATGATGGTACTTGGAGATGGCCTCGTCTTCGAAACACCGTCACTCAAACTATCATTGCTCATACACCAGCTAGTTTGGCTCCAAATGTTCAAGTGTCAGATCGTCTTGTTTGGCTCCCTAGTGCCTCTGGTGTGTTTTCCTCGTCTTCTGCTTGGAACGCTGTTAGAATTACTCATCCTCCCGTCCCTTGGTCTAACCTGGTATGGTTCCCTCGTCATGTTCCAAAGTGGGCCTTGATTCAATGGTTGGCGTTCCATGGAAGGCTGGCTACTCGGGATAGGCTGCACAACTGGGGGATTGTTTCGTCAACAGTTTGTGTCTTGTGCTCTAGTGGGGAAGAAACTCACAGCCACCTATTTTTTGAATGTCCCTATTCTAAAGGTCTCTGGACAGAGTTATTGGGGCGTTGTGGAGTTGTGCGAACTCCTAAAGGTCTTGACGAAGAAGTTACTTGGGATGTCTCAAATAGCAAGGGCACTTCCTTACGGGTTCTCCTTTTTAAACTCTGTCTAGCAGCTGCAATCTATCACCTATGGTGTGAAAGAAATGGTAGGATTTTCAAAGGCTCTTCTAAGCCTTTGAAATTCTTGCAAGTTGAGGTTGTAAATGGGGTCCGTATGTGCATCTCCTCTTGGAGGAATTTTCCTAATAGTTCGGCTAACCAACAGGTCTTGACTGAGTGGGGGATCACAACTCATGTGCTCAAACCTTGATGATGGTTTTTTTTTTTTTGGTAGTAGTTGATGTTGGGTTAGAGATCCTTTAAGTAAGGCTCTCCGGTGCCTTTGTTGGTTCTCCTTTGTGTAGGACTCTCAAGGCTATGCCCTTGGTCCATGTTCTTTGGTTTTGTTTTTCTTAAATGAATTACCTTACCAAAAAAAAAACATATATATGTATTTCTGGGTAAAAGTAAAACCATGTTTGTTTTAAACTAAATAAGGACATTTTAGTCGCAAAACTAAACTAAAGGTGTCACATGCTACACATGTGGCATCTTTCCATCAATGTCAGTATAATTTGTTGCTCAAAAGAAAAAGAAAAAGAAGAAAAAAACATCAACGTTGTACTCCCTCCGTCCCAAAAAGTTTGGCCTACTTTCATTTTTTAGCTGTCCCAAAATATAGGACCAATTTAAAATTTTCAACAAAGGAAAGTTGGTAAGTACAATATCTGCCCTTGAAACGCTTTTAACAATCAAAACAATGAGATCAAAAGAAGAATAATTGAAAATTTTAAATTTTTAAAGTGCGTTTTAAAATTTTGAAAATGTTCTTTGATTACATTGGCGGCAAGATTTTCCGTTCTCCGGAAAACAATTTAAATTCAAAACTTGATTAACTCTTATTTTATTAGAGTCAACTAATAAAGGAAAAATTTGAAAAGTCGTAAGTTTTGGGTTACATTACGCATTGTATATAAAATTTTGAAATTTGTAAGTAGGCCAAACTTTTTGGGACGGAGGGAGTAGTAGAGGAGGAAAAACATCATAGCTGATAATGATTAATTCTTGTAACATGTGACAAAAAAGAAAAAGAAAATCAAGTCACTATAAAACACATTCGTCATTGATGACGTGTTACAACATAATCTAGCACATATATAATTTGCATGCGTGCTTGTGCGTGAGCGAGCGTATTTCAGCGCATCTCAAACTATTAAAACCCGTGAATGTGGGAATGCTGTGCGCTATAGTGTTAAGGGATAAGAGCGTGAGCACGGAAGACTATGTGTGTGACTAAAGTTGCAATGGCTGTGTTGGGTTAGATAATTTAGTTTAGTTTTGATAATGTCATCAAGTGTAATGAGTGGAGAGAGATAAAGAGAGAAATGAGGGAAATGATAATGTCATCAAAACTAAAACTAAAACTAAATTGAGAAACGAACAGGGCCAATACAAACCCAGTTTTATTGTCGCACCACCACGAGCCCACAAAGCTAAACCATTGCGCCACTCTATTTTAGGATGTTTAATTAGATTTGACATAATCCGCGTCATTTACGTGCTTATTAGACTAACAACTCTTTTATTCCATGCCTCGAATTTTAAAACACCCTTAACGGATCACCTCCTGAAAGTCTGACGTGATGAACACATGCACCTCGAATTTTATATTCTGACACATTTATGTGCAATCTCCATCCACTATTACAAAATAATTGAAAATGTCCAGATTTCACACTCCTACTCTATTTTTATTTATTTTCTCTGATCCGAGCATCCGAGTTTATTGTCACATGCATGGGGATTACGTTTCGAGCATATCAGTGATGCCATTGCAGTGTTTACTTTTGTTTTCTTGTTATTGGATCGATCCGGGGCCTCTACCGCCCCAAAGCTCTACAGGGTTGTACCTCTCAATTACAGTTGTCTAAAAGTGTTTTCAATAATCTAGATTCACACATGTTTTTTGACTGGCAAGAAAGCTTTCTTATTGGTCAAAAAACATCCACTTTCTTACCGGTAAAAAACATCAACGAATCCGGACTATTACTTGCCAAGTTGGACAATTGTGATACACGCTACAACCCTGTAGCGCTTTGGGACGCTACATGGCCCCTGGACCCCTTGTTATTAGGGGTAGGATTATCGGTACCAGCTCCTTTGCTCCATGTTTCGGTTCTTCGTATTTCCTCTCATTTTGTCGACTCATCACGGACCCTAAAACAGAACCAAACATTCTTCTTGAAGAACATGCGAAGAACTTATTTGATTTACCAACAAAAAAAAAACAGAACCCATTTGCAAAAATCAGTTTGATTAAATCGATAGATATGCGAATACGTTGCATTTGATAATGTAAATTGACAGATACGCAAACATGTTTTCATTGAAGCAGCTTCACAATCACTTGCTAGATGAAAGATGATTAGAGGACAAAAGTAGTAGTATTTTCCATTTGTTCAATTTTTTTCACACTTGGGCTTTTGAAACATTAACTTTGTTATGATAAAGCATTAGAGACGCCCTTAACTAGATGTAGAATCAGAATGTAAGGCAACAAATGTATGAACAGATGCACACAAAGTCACAAACTAGCACGGACATCCGGTTATCAAACCAAATGTAGAACAGATGCTCAACAGATTATTTCTGCAGTACATTCAAATGTTCGAGCCCGAGACAGTTCTTGGTCAGTGGAATATTTCTCTTAGAACTCCTGTTCTACCCCAGAAAGCACACAGCATAAGAAACCTTACTCGAGTTTAGTTTGTTTGTGAAACGAGCCAAACTCAAATTAGGCGTAGGCAAATGAACTCAAAATAGTAGAACGCAACTGAACTCAAGTGCATCTCTAGAGGTGAAACATCACAACTTCAATTTTTCAGACACATCGATCCATATTTGCCACACTCTGGCACAATGGTACTTTATTGAAGTAAAACACTCCCGGCCAAAATAAAACATAACGCGTTAACAAAAACGGCTCTAAATTATTGAAACAATAGTGAACAAAAGGTTCAGTAATAGAAATTTAAGTGGCACACGAGAAGGACGATCTAAGAGGTTTGGAATTTGGATAGGAGCACCTTGTTAACGAGGTTATCAAAATTCACGTAAGATGACCCTGTTGGAGCAGCGACGGCATCTTCAGCAACCTTCTTCCATTCCAAGGCTTTTGCCTTCATCCTTTTCCCATTCTCTTCAACCATCAACTCTCTCACAAGCTTCTCCACTAACTCCCTTTTAACCTCAGTTATCTCCTTGCCTATTCCCCAGTGATTGCAAAGAAACCAACAGTTTGTGTACTGCTCTGCATGAGCAGGCCAACATATCATTGGCACTCCAGCAACAACACTTTCAAGAAGAGAATTCCAACCACAATGGGTCAAGAACCCTCCGATAGATGGGTGCTTGAGGATTTTTTCCTGAGGAGTCCAAACTACCAACAGACCCCTTTCCTTGATTTCAGCCTCAAACTCCGGCGGAAAAGTTGAAGATTCACCCAACACTAAATCGGGTCGGATTGCCCACAAGAAGTTTTGTTTGCTATTGGCAAGTCCCCAACCAAATTCAAGTAGCTCTTTGGCAGTCATTCGAGCTACGGTGCCAAAGTTGACGTAAATAACTGAGTTGGGTTCTTTTTTATCGAGCCAAGTAAGACAATCTAAATCCTCTGTCCACATAGTCAATCCAATAGTTTCTAATTCACTATTTTTAGGGACTTGTTTCTCCTCAAGCAACTGAAGAGGGCCTACCGCGTATATTGGAGGATATATTGTTGAAAGAACATCAAGAGCGTCACGCTCCAATGCATCGACTGTGTTCAGAAGAATAGCAGAACCTCTATGAGATTTTTCAGTCTCGCTGATAGAGATTTTAAACATGACCTCTTCTGGGTTGGTGGTTCTGACAAAATTTGGGAGATCTCTCAAACGTATACCCTCCATCCCCGGTATATCCACAACCGTATCTAGATACCCATTTGTCAAACAACTCTCATCTGCAGAGTTACAACAGAAAGAAAAAACTTATAAACCACAATCACAATTCAAAAGCCAATGATCAAAACATGTAGACCACCACATATTGGTGAAAAGGGTAAAAGAAACTTAATTGAGCTAATTTGGTAGAATTTGGCCTTTAACAGATACAAAATTGACCTGTTTGATGCTGTCATTTCCGGAAAAAACACAAATCAATGTCCTATGCCAAGAGAATGGGTATTAAAACATCCAAAATAACTAGATCTGGAATGCTTTAAGTTTCAAGCAGAAGGATGTGGTTCTTTGCTCCTTTTATCATTCTACTGCAAACCAAATCAAGCATTATTGTCGTACACACATGGAAATGATTTTTCCCACACACATCCGACACAGATGTGTTTGTAATTGTTCGATGGAATATGTGTAAATGAGACTCACACGCATCAAAAGCTCCGGATCTGGAAAAAAAATTCAGTGTCGAGCGGGTACGAGCGCGCATCTCAGCTGTCCAAAAATATTTTGAACGGCCGAGATTTCTCCCTCTCTCTCCCTCCTCTTTCTCTCTAAAAACTGGGCCGTCTAAAAATAATTTTGGACGGCCAAAATACGTGCTCCGGCACCACAAAAAACTTGCCCGCTCGGCACTGAAAATTCTCTCTTTAGCCGGATATGTGTCCACACATCTGAATCGATAACATAACTCATAAATATGGTAATTTTATTAAGCAAATCAACAAATTTCCCTCTGAATAGAAGAAATTCAGCACAAAATAATTTATACCTTTGAGAGGCAAAATCCCCTGATCAACGAGCTTCTGAAAGTAGGAGTAACACAAGAATCCACAAGCACTCGGAGTCCAGAACAGCGCACACGGGACGCCGATTTCTTCAGCCACTTTAAGCGCGAACGTCATGTTCCCGTCACACACGATGCAGGTGATCGGAGGCACGGCCGTCGACGAACCGAGTTCGTCGACGAACTTTCTGAAGTAAGGATACGGGACGTTCTTCATGAGCTGGTCGCAGTGGAGGAGTGGGTCGGGGAGGGCGTCGCCGAAGTCGACGCCGTCGGGTACGGAGGCGAAGTGGAAGTCCGGGAGGCCGTCGAGGGCGTTTGGGCCTCGGGCTTTTAGGAAGAGGCGGTGGCTGAATTCGTTGATGACGAAAGTGATGTAGAAGCCCTTTTGGTAGAGGAGTTTTGCCACTTTTAGCATCGGGTTCATGTGGCCTTGTGCTGGGTGAGGCACCATTACTGCGTGTGGTTTCGCCATTGCTATGTATCTCTCTCTCTCGCTGTTCTTCACTGATCTCTCTCTCTCTCTCTCTCTCTCTCTCTCTCTCTCACACACACAGTTTGCAATCTCCCCTCTCTCTTTTATGGGGTGGGTTTCTCCAAAATTTTCACCGATCTTCTCATGGGATACTCTGTCCAATTTTCCAGTCCGAGTCTCCCGTCCCACTTCCCTCCTTGTGCCAGGTTCCCCTCGCGAGGGTATAAACGAGCCGAGTCTAAGCGAATTTTATAGAAAACGAGCCAAAAATCGAGTTTGAGCTCGGCTCTTTCATAAATGAGGCGAGCTTTTAATGAGCCTAGTTAAGATAATTTACTTAACGAATCTCGTTAAATTATAATTTACTTAACGAACCTCCTTAATAAGTTGAATTTTACCAAATTCGTTTACTAAACGAGGCTAAAACTCGAGTTCAAACAAGCAAGCCGAGCCAAGAACATCTTGTGAGCTGCTCGGTTCGTTTACTGCCCCTCCCGTCCCGTCTCCCTTAATTGCCCCTTGACAATAATCCAGATTATGGATTATTGGATTATTCATTTTGTCTTTATTAAAAAAAAATTGCATTTGTTAGTTTTGCATCAAGATTTTGTGATTTCTGGATTCCTCTTGATGAGACGAATTTAACAAGTACAAAATTATGGTCAAAACTCAAATTTTTTTGAATAAAGCCAAAATACTTGGATTATTGGCCAATAATCCAAGTATTTCGGCTTTATTCAAAAGAATATTTGGTTTGACCATAATTTTGTAAAACCTAAATACTATTTCCTAAATACTAACAAAGTAAAACCTAACTACTATTTCCTCCGTGCCTTTTTATGGTACAATATTCTATTTTGAGTTGTCCCTTATAAGTGTCTATGTTGATTAGTTAATAGGTAAAAGTTGGTACATTTCTCATTTTACTCTTAAAAGTATATTACATTTTGAAAAGTTAGTGGGTAAAGTGAAATGACAATATTGGCCTTGTTCGGATGGATTTCCAAAACCCAGTCCCCAATTTAAAACCAGTGGGACCCTCTAAAAATCAGCACATTTTCTCTCTCCTTCCCATTTCGGGAAACACTCTCCTAGTGCACAAATTGTGCACAAACGAGTCGGTGGGGTCCACTTCGGAGTCTAATACAAATGATCCAAGCCGTTCATCAACTTTAATATAATTTTTGAAGTCGCTTTGAAAAAATTTAGCTCAATCAAATTTTTATAACTAATTGATCCGATTAGTTAACATTTATTTAAAATTTCTTCATATTTCAGTATTCTAAATTTTGAATGAAAACTGAAAGATTGGATCAAATATTTAAAGTTTTTAGATTAAGCTAATTTTCTCGTAGGCTAATCGAAATTATTTTAAAGTTGATGAACGGCTTTGATCAGTTGTATGGGACTCCGAAGTGGGCCCCACCGACTCATTTGTGCACTAGGAGAGTGTTTCCCAAAATGGGAAGGAGAGAGAAAATGTGCTGATTTTCAAAGGGTCCCACTGGTTTTAAATTGAGGACTAGGTTTTGGAAACCCATCCGAACAAGGTGAATGTCTCCACTCTCCACCATCGGTAAGAATGGAAAGTTAAAATTTCTTAATTGTGATGATGATGTCTCCATAAAAAGTTAAATTTACTAAATTAGACATTTAAAAAAGGGACGAATGGAATAAAAACACACAAGAAAGAGAAAATAGAAACAATATGCAATGAGGGATTATTTAGTGCTTCTAAAGTAATATTTAGGCTCCGCCTCATTAAATATTTGTTGGAATTCCCATGATGAGTATTTTGGACGAGTCTATACAGAACTTTGTTTTGTCTTTAAATGGGCTACCTAATGGACATTGGAATTTGTCCTTGAACATTTAGTCAAGGTGCATATACATTGGTCCGACTTAGGGGTGCACACCGGCCTGTTGCCTGCCCAACTCACCCTATTTTTTTAGGGTTTGGGAAAAATATTCAAGCCCATAGGGTCGGACTGAGTTGAGATTTTAAGCTTGTTTACTAATTGGGCCAAATTTGGAAAATTTCTCTGAGGCCTGGCCCGGCCCTATTTTAATAATTTTTTTTTGTTTTAATACTCTATATTACCGCTAGAACCTAGCTGTTTAGGGTTTATTTATTTTGATGAAGAGGTGCATCTCCTCATCTCTCCTTCTTCAGTAAGATCTCATCTCTTATTCAATAGTGTGATCATCTTCATCTACTCCTCAGTATCTCCTCTTTTCTTTTAAACAGTTTTGTACTATTATTCTAGTGATCTTCTTAATCTTTTGGTTGGAGGTCCTCCTTGATCATTATGGTTGATTAATTTATGTTTGTAATAGCATGTTTTAGAAAAATAAAAGTGTTTGTTGGACGGGCTTGGGCATATTAAATAAAGCTCGATTATTAATGGACCAGGCTTGGAAATGCACAAATCTCATCATTATTTAGTATAAGCCCGCCTCAGCCCAATATTTGTGCACCCCTAGTCCGACCACTATGATAAGTTAACAAAAGACTTAATTGATTAGTTCAATTTATGTTTTTTCTTTTTAGACGGTGGATAATACAGGTATGAGTTACATCAAAAAGGAAATAAAGTACAATCACTATAAGCCTCACCCACAAATAGCCTGATTAAGGTGAGAAATAACCCAACAAACTTAAATCAAAGTTCACAATCACTATACTCAGGGGCGCTTTGGCAAAAAAGAGAAAAATTGGTTTTTTGGTTTTTTCGCTTTGTCTTTATTCAATTTTTTTTTTACATTTGTTAATTTTGCGTCAAGTTTATGTGGTTTATGGATTCGTCTCGACGAGACGAATCCAGCGAGTATACAATTATGGTCAAAAATAATATTTTTTTTAATAAAGCCGAAAATAAACTAGTTTATTAGTTTAATTTTGGCTTTATTAAAAAAAAAATAGTTTCGACCATAATTTTATACTCTTCGGATTCGTCTCGTTGAGATGAATCCATAAACAACGAAAATTTGACGCAAAACTAACAAATGCAAAAAACATTTGAATAAAAACAAAACGAAAAAACCAAAAAATCAATTTTTTCTTTTTTGCCCAAAAAATTTTCAACTCAACCCAATTGCTATGCCCCATTAAAGTGAAAAAATAACTAAACATAAGGAGAATAGCACCTACAATACAATACATACATGTGAGGAGATTCGAACTCATGACGTCTTAACTAATGTATACTCTGTATATGTTTCAACGTGCAAGGTTCTATTTATCGGATGCTCTTATCTTCACTACTTCCAAAAATAATCCGAACTGTTAAATAATTTCAAAATAATTTTTCCTAGGACCTTGCAAAAATCAGCTCAATTGGATATGTGTAACTGGTCGATCCAAAACTCCAAGTTTTCATTTATACAGTTATTGAATGAAAACTTTTGAGTTTTGGATCGACCAGTTACACATATCCAATTGAGCTGATTTTTTGCAAGGTCCTATGAAAAATTATTTTGAAATTATTTAACGGTTCAAATTATTCGTGTGGGACCCAAAATTGGGCCCCAAAAGTCGTTGTACATTATATTTGCAAAATTATTCTGTACCTGTAGTGAATTTGAATTGTTGATTACGGGAAGGAACAGTTGAGATCGAAAGTGCACAAGGCTTGCCATCCTTAAGGGAAAAAAGGGCCCACTTATTTCTCATTATTCTCAAGTCCAGTGCTTTGGTGCACTCAGGATTAAATGCGGGACTAGTTATTGTGAAGCAGGGTCATTAAAAAGGGGTTTTCTGTTGTATTTCTGTTATCTGTCTGTTATGTTTTCTGTTAGTCCAAAGTGTTGTTTAGTTTACTTTCTTGACTTTCCGTGAAGTCTCCGTTAGGTAGTTACGGCTGTGAGTTGGTATAAATAGAGCTGAAGGCTCAACTTATGTCGGTTAATCAGAGATAAACTTTGTGTAATGAGAGATGAAATTTCTTCTTCTTCTTCACGCACATTTCTAGGGTTTCTGCATTTCTGTACTTTTCTTCATGGTATCAGAGCCTCCAAGAGACGAAAGTCCTTCTGATTCTGTGAATTTCTGCATCAATTTGTGATTCTTCTTTTCACGACATCGAGTGTGAATTACAGAAATGGCTTCTACAAATTTGTCATTTACTTCGACCAGTGCTTCTTCTTCTTCGTTAGATCTGGTAACCCTACCTCCTTCACTGGCTTTTCTTGTATCCAATTTCCATTCGTTCGTCAATATCAAGTTGAATGCATCAAATTACATGTTATGGCGTGTGCAAGTAGAGAATCTGATGATTGCGAATGGATATTATGGATATCTAGAAGGTACTGTTTCGATTCCATCCACACATGTCAAAGATACCAGTGGTAATACTGTTACGAATCCAGACTTTCTTGTATGGAAGCTTATTGATACACAATTGCTCTCTTGTTTAACTGCATCTCTGTCACAATCGACTTTGCCCTATGTGTTAGGGTTGCGTCATGCTAATCAAGTCTGGGAATCACTGTCCAATAGATATAACTCATTGACAAAGAATCATGTGCAAGAACTCAAAAGTAAGTTGTACAACATTTCTAAAACCTCAAGTATGGAGTCTTATATAGATACAGTCAAAGAATATGCCCAAAAATTAGAGGCAGCAGGTAGTCCATTGGATAATGATGACCTCATTTTCCACCTTTTAAGAGGACTACCTAAGGTTTTTAATGGTTTCAAGACTGCTATTCGAACTAGAGGGAATACAGTTACCTTTGATGAGGTGGTTACTATGCTTACTAGTGAGGATATTCAGTTGCTTCAAGATACCTCACCAGACATTGAAACCTCTATGGTGTTGCTTACTACTGAGAGACAAGGTGCTACACCATCACAAGGACAGTCACACAATACTAGTTCACAAATGCATGTACCTGCTGTGTCTATTCCTTCCTCTTCTGGCATTCAACAAGGGACATCTCACTCTGCATTTATTACACCTCAGTCACAAAGTGCCTATTTTCCTCAACAACAACAGTCATCCCAGTCCTATAGGAATCTTTCAAGAGGAAGAGGTTACAGAGGACGATTCTTTAAAGATCCTTGTGCTATTTGTGGAAGGAATAATCACACCACAGATTACTGTTATTACAAGGAGAATGCATATCAGTCTCAGTCAGTTGGGTATCAGTTGGGAAATAGTTATTCTGTTCAACCACAGGGTGTTGCAGGTAGTATGTTTCAGAGTGTGCCTCCATGGACACCAATGTATCCACCTGGTTACACAATGCATCCACAAGGTACACACACAAGTGTCTATCCACAAGGTGGTACTTTTAGACCTGCACATGCTGTTCAAATTCCCCAGATGATTTCAAGGCCTGTGAATGTTCCATTGTATTCTGGACCTCCAGGACAACCTGTGGCTCATACACCACAGTATTCAGCTCAAGCTTTGTTCACTACACCTTCTAATGTGGCTCATACACCAACGTATTCAGCACAAGCTTTGTTCCCTACACCTTCTAATGGATCTGCACATCTGATTTCCTCTTCTGATCTTGGTGCACAACAAGGTTCTGTACTAGTAGCACCATATACTTCTCAATTTGCTGTTACCAATACTACCACAGCACCACAGTGGTACTTTGACAGTGGTGCAACCCATCATGTTACTAATAACCTACAGAACCTCCAGATTGCTCAACCTACAACTCAGAATGCAGGTATACAGGTTGGCAATGGTTCCCAACTTCAAGTGACACATACTGGCACAGGTTTTCTACCAACTTCTTCTATTGATTTTCGTTTGTCTCATATCCTTCATTCACCCCATATCACACATAACTTACTCTCTGTCTTTCAATTTGCTAAAGATAATCACTGTTTACTTACTTTTGACTCTGATGGTCTTGTCATTCAGGACAAGAACACACTTCAGGTCCTGTATCAGGGACCATGCCTCAAGGGTCTCTATCCTATCCTGACCTCATCTAAAGTTTCATCTTGTGGACATGCATCTACAGCTCTTCTCAGTACATCTTCTACTCCACATTCCTCTGCTGTGCTGTGGCATAACAAACTAGGACATCCAAGCTTGCCCTTGTTTTCTGCTTTAATAAAACAGCAAGGTTTGTCTGTAACCAATCCACATTCAGTTGTGTGTCATTGCTGTAATATGGCTAAAAGCCATAAACTACCTTTTCCTTTGTCTCAATCTGTTTCTACTGCTCCTTTTCAATTGGTCCACATGGATGTATGGGGGCCATCACCTGTTCCATCTAATAAAGGCTTCAGATATTACTTGTTAGTAATTGACGATTACACTAGATATACATGGTTATTCCCTTTGCATTACAAATCAGAAGTCAAGCATGCTATTGCTAACTTCAAAGCTTATGTGTCCACTCAGTTTCATACTGTAATTCAAAATGTAAGAAGTGATAATGGTGGAGAATTTGTCAATCACTTTCTCTTACATTTGTTTCTTTCTAGTGGTGTTATACATCAAACTACCTGTCCTCACACTCCTCAACAAAATGGAGTGGTGGAAAGAAAGCATAGGCATCTCATAGAAACCACTATTGCTCTTCTTTTGCAAGCACAACTTCCTACTGAATTTTGGCTTGAAGCACTTCTTACAGCTGTCTATCTTGCCAATCGATTACCTCATACTGCTCTTAAGTTTCAAATTCCTTATTTTCTGTTGTTTCATCATCAACCAGACTACACTTTCTTGAAACCTTTTGGATGTCTGTGTTATCCCTGGCTTCACCCATATAGACAGAACAAATTGTCACCTAAATCAGCTCCTTGTGTTTTTATTGGTTATTGCCCTGCTACTAAGGGATATAGGTGTTTTGACCCTATCTCCAAGAAGGTTTTTATCTCTAGGCATGTCAAGTTCTTAGAAACTGAATTTCCATATCCTCAGCTGTTAACTTCTTCTTTTGCTCATGATTCTTCCCCTCCAACATCTTTACATATTCCTTTAACCACCTTTGATGACATACCCATCCCAGTCTCTGTTCCTTCTTCCCCTGAGTATTCTTCTTCTTCTTTAGTTTCTCCTTCTATCTCTGTACCTAGTCCTGATTTAGTTTCTTCTTCTATCTCAAATTTGCCCATAGCTCCTGCTCATCACTCATCTCCTGTGTCTTCCCCAATCTCTCATTCCTTACCTTTGCCTCCTTCTCTCCCTTGTTCTTCCAATACTCATCCCATGACCACCAGATCTAAAAATGGCATTTTTCAGCCTAAAAACCCTTTTGCTTTGTCTACTGTTGGGACAGAATTCCCTATGCCAGAGAGTGAACCGTTTCATTTTTCTGAGGCTGTGAAACATGTTGCTTGGCAACAAGCTATGGCAGAGGAGTATCATGCTTTGGTTCAACAAGGGACTTGGTCTCTTGTTCCAAAACCTCCTCATGCCAAAGTTATTGGCTGTCAATGGATTTACAAAATCAAACGTAACTCCGATGGTTCTGTTGCTCGGTATAAAGCTAGGTTGGTAGCTAAAGGGAATCAACAAACAGAAGGGCTTGATTTCACTGAAACTTTCAGCCCTGTTATCAAGCAACCTACTATTAGAGTTGTGCTAAGCCTAGCTGTTCACTTCAAATGGGATATTAGACAATTGGATGTATCCAATGCATTCTTGCATGGGATCATAAATGAAGATGTATACATGAAACAGCCTCTTGGCTATCAAAGTCCTCTCTTTCCTACTCATGTGTGCAAACTTTCTAAGGCTCTTTATGGTTTGAGACAAGCCCCACGGGCTTGGTTCTCCATGTTTTCTAGCTTTCTACTGCAGCAGGGTTTTGTGAATAGTTCAGCTGATCCATCTCTCTTCACTCTCAAGACTGATAAGAATATCACCTTGGTTTTAGTGTATGTTGATGATATTCTGATCACAGGAAGTAATAATGAGTTTATCTCTTCTCTTATTACCACTCTTGGGACCAAATTTGTTATGAAAGATCTGGGTTCTCTTAGTTATTTCCTGGGGATTGAGGTTGTTCATCATGGTGAAAGCATCATTCTTACACAGTCTAAATATGCCTCTGATTTATTAATCAAAGCTGGTATGCAAGCGTGTACATCTTGTTTGTCCCCTTCATCTGTTAAACCTGCCACTCTAGACCCAGATGAAGCTTTTCCTGATCACCATTGGTTCAGGACTATTGTGGGTTCTCTTCAGTATCTTACTCTCACAAGACCTGAGCTTTCTTTTGCTGTCAATAAGGCCTGTCAGAGTATGCATGATCCCAAGCAAAGTGACTTTGTTGCAGTCAAGCGCATCTTACGATATGTCAAGGGTACCATCCATCAAGGTCTATTGTTCTCCCCTGGACCTATTTCTCTTACTGCTTTTTCTGATTCCGATTGGGCGGGGGATCATTGTGATAGGCGTTCTACAACAGGTTTTTGTTTATTTCTTGGGCCCAATCTCATTTCCTGGAGTGCGAAGAAACAACCCACTGTGGCTCGCTCCTCCACCGAGGCAGAGTATAGAGCTCTGGCCCACACTGCAGCAGATGTCCTTTGGGTTCATCAACTATTACAGGATCTTGGGGTTTCTGTTATTTTACCCACTCCTTTGTGGTGTGACAACTTATCCGCCATTGCATTGGCTTCCAACCCTGTGTTTCATGCACGTACAAAACACATTGAGGTTGATTATCATTTTGTACGGGAGAAAGTGTTAAGCAAGCAACTGGTGGTTCTTCATGTTGGTACCTTGGAGCAGGTTGCCGATATCTTTACTAAAGCCTTATCTGTGGATCGATTCCTTTATCTACGCTCCAAACTCATGGTGGTTACTACCCCCATGAGTTTGCAGGGGGGTGTGAAGCAGGGTCATTAAAAAGGGGTTTTCTGTTGTATTTCTGTTATCTGTCTGTTATGTTTTCTGTTAGTCCAAAGTGTTGTTTAGTTTACTTTCTTGACTTTCCGTGAAGTCTCCGTTAGGTAGTTACGGCTGTGAGTTGGTATAAATAGAGCTGAAGGCTCAACTTATGTCGGTTAATCAGAGATAAACTTTGTGTAATGAGAGATGAAATTTCTTCTTCTTCTTCACGCACATTTCTAGGGTTTCTGCATTTCTGTACTTTTCTTCAGTTATTCCCTGTAGATTATCTACCTCCTTATCTAATGATCAAAACTAATTCCCACCATCTTCATCTCATCTCTATTCGCTCTAGCCAAACGAAATACTATTAATCCCAGTATTTTATACAATCACTTTTTGGGGGTGTTCCGCTAAAGATGTTTTTAGAATAAACTTGTTTTTGCACGGTTTTTATGTGATGCATTGTAAGAGAACGACCTGTCTTGATTTTTGAAAAAAAAAATTTATTTTTTGTTAGTGGAACACCCCCTTATTATCCCGTGGACTCCATTTTTCATTTCTACTCCCATCATTAATCTCAATTTTATAAAATTACTAATTCAACAATCAATCAAACGTGATCTATATATGTTTCCACGTGAAAGTGATCAGGTTCCCCCATCTTTGTTTTTTGAGATTATTGAGATAGTTGGTGGAGGGTTGGACATGAAATCTTGGGGTTTTAATTGAGGTTGCTTGTTGTTTAATCATTAATTGCTCATTAAACACTACGGATTTTTCACATATATACAGTAATCAAAATAAAGAAATATGTGCGCGAGTTGGGATTTGTTTCGTGGGCAAGAGAGACATTTTGGCATGAGAAACGTGGACCATAACACGTCATCGGTGACGGATGAGAGGGGCGTGGTAAATTGACCTAAACTTACCTCTATTATCATCGATTTTCACTTTAACTCCTTAATAGTTAAAAATCAACTAATCGCTCCCTTCATGTGTCATTTTAATCTGTTTTGTTATGAGAACAAAATAGATTAAAATGACACCTGAAGGGAGCGATCAGTTGATTGTTACCATGATACCATCATATGTTTTGACAGATATATGCCATATGATCTGTATAATCAACCTTGGGATTGGTCCAATTGTTGTTCAGTGGTTCTTTAGAGCATGACGCCTAGAGTTCACTACAAGAGAAAATACTTTTGGCAATGAGATTTGATGATGAAATCCAAATTTCGTCAACAATTGGTACTTTGGTGACGAATTTTGAATTTCCTCGCAAAAAGGTACACATATAACGACGGAATACCATTTCCTTGCAAATAGGTTTCATTTTGCGACGAAATTGGATTTCATCCCCAAAAAGTACAATTTTTCGCCAAAAGCTACCTTTTGATGACGAAATAGAAATTCCATTGCCAAATCTAAGGCTAATTAATTTTTTACTTTAAAAATTACTATATTTATATTTATATATATTTTACAAATTGTTTACTTTGAAAATTATTTAAGAAATAGTACTAAGAAATAGTACTGAGAGGGTGTTTGGCAACCTCTTTATTGCCTTTTCATTTTTAAAGTTTTGAGTTTTGCTTGTTTGGCTCAGAAATAGAAAACTCATTTTGTCAAAACAAGTTCTCATTTTCAGCATTTAGAGAGTAGAAGTTAAAAATAGCTCCTGAGGAGCTTTTCCATTCTCGTTCTATTTCTCCTTTTTCACCACTAAAGGAAGAAGGCCATTTTACCCTTTCAAAGTGTTTACATTATCTTCCCATTTGCCTGAGCTGGCAAGGTTATTGGAATGTGTTTATCTTATTATTTTAATTTCTAGGCTTAATTTGTGTAATATTAAAAGGGGAGTAGTTTCCACACCCCCAAATTAATATCCATACTTTTTTTTTTTTTTGTCTTTTTAGTGAAATTTTTATGTGTAAAAGTTTCACTAAAAGATAAAAAAAAAAGGGAGTGTCGATATCAAATTGGGGGTGTGAAAACTGAAAACCAATTACCATGTTAAAATTTGTACCTTTTTAAGGAGGGGAAGGTGTAACGACCCGGATTTTCCAATAAAATATCCATAAATACACTGTATTTTTACACACTTCTAGGCCCCATTTTCCACAATACAAAATTACATCCCAAAATTATACAACAGTCTCCAAATAAATACTCCTCTAAAAATTATCTCGACCAAATAATTAATCCTCAAATCATCCGATTCCATCCCCAGTAATCCGGCTCCACACCTGAAAGATAAAATTCACCGGGAAGTATACGATACAACAGAATAACAATGCTTGGGCTTAAGTGGAATCAATAAACAACGATTATCAAACCCATTTATCAATCACAAGGGACCTCATACCCGGTCCTCCTCAGTACATGATCAGTGCCCTGCCCTCACCCGCTTCACCTAGCCTATCTGGCTTTCCTGGATCAGCCAAGATATTGGCAAGGTCACTCGATCATTAGTGGGCTTAGAAATGCTTAATATGACAAGGGAAGAAATGGAGAGGGTTGTGAGAGAATGGGAAAATGATGAAGGCAAAAGCCCAGCTTGGAATCAAGCCCCGACCCTGAGATTTTCGGGGCCTTAAGCGTGCTTTGACAATGGGGCCTCTTTAATAATTGTATATATATTTGTTGTTGACAAAGAGTATACAAATGCCCTATGGTGAAGTTGATTTTTGTGGACAATAGTGCTCGTTACCTTGAGGTCTCGTGTTCCAATTGTGGCACCTTCAGTACGAGTGGTTTTTTTTAATACATTTCGTTGTATAGTGGTTTACAGTCGCGGTGCCTTCAGTACGAGTGTTTTTTTTTATACATTTCGTTATATAGTGGTTTAAAAAACATAGACGTGACGAATACGCGACCTAACAAATCAAACCCACTAGCCTTACCACTGAACCACAGTAGCACTATCTGTAATAGCATTGGCATATATAATATATAACATTTTCTAGAATTTGGGGGCCCTATTTTTGTGCAAAAACGTGAGGCCCTAAGCGGCGGCTTGGTAGGCTTATACCCAGAGCCGGCCCTGCTTGGAATGGAAGATGCTGTCACTGCTCCAACTGGATCATCTTATATGAATTTCGACAACTTGATTAGCAAGGTCCTCATCTCCAAATTTGCAAATTATTGACAATTTGAATTGATGTTGAATTTTTTTTGTTGTTTTTAAAAGTTGTTTCCTGGTTGATGCGGATCTTAATTTCGAAAAGAAAAATGCTAGATACACAACAAAAATGTACAACAAAGTGGACAACACACTCACATGGGGTGTGGGCTCCACACACACTTCACACTCAACTGTGTGTGGAGCCCACACCACATGTGAGTGTGTTGTCCACTTTGTTGGACATTTTTGTTGTGTATCTAGCATTGCTCGTTAGAAAATGGGTTCACATTTTTGTTGTGTATCTAGCATTACTTTATCCGAAATCGTTCGATGCACATGCACTTGCCAATGTCATAAATAACAGTCTGAGGACACGTAATGGCATTGGCGGCTCCACATTAGTGATAAGGTGATCATTTGAACACCTAAAAAAAAAAAATAGAATGAACGCAATATTTTTAGTTTAATTTTACTATAGCACTTTCTTGAACACCTAACCCAAAAATATTTGAACACCGAACCCAAAAAAGAATCTAATGTAGTAAAGAGCAATCTGCTCAATCGAATGGAAGATCAGTAGGTGAATGATCGTTGGGTTACCTATAATATTGAGAGTGAGGTTTTTCATATCGTTGATAATGAGGCTATTGTGCAACAGTTTCAAAATATGAAAACTCGTCGAGGGTGGTTGTAATATTCTACTCCATCCATCCCAAAAATTAATCCACTATATAAAAATGTGCAATTTTTGGATAAAAAAATTAAGTACTTCCATAATTTCTCAAATTTCTTCGCAATAAATTAAATATCTCAAGTACTTCTTTAATTTGGTGTGAAAAAAATTCAAAAAATTATAAACACGGGGACTTTATTTTTTGTATCCTAAAATAACACGTCTTTTCATAATGAACTAATTTTTAGGGATAGAGGGACAAATTTTTAGGGATAGAGGGAATATATACTCTGCTATTTTTGGGTGATAGTTTTAACACTAATAGACAATTTTTTGTTTATATATAATTGTGGTTGCTAGAGATCGTAGAAATTTATAAACACTCTTCTTATAATTTCTGGAGCTGTCACTGTGTGATAGAAATGGTCTTGTTGGGAGTATTGTATGATACGTAACAAGAATCGGTTATCGCAGTCATGAATTTTTAAAAATCAGTTTTGACAAAAATTTAGTAAGTCCCTATGTCACCCGTAACAATCGAGTATTTGCCTTGATTTGGAGACAGTCTAATACATCAAGAACCAATACCTACGCGACTTTCCATCCCGCCAGTACAGGGGAAAACCAAAAAATAAAAACCGTTACAATTCACCATAATGGAAGTAGAACAACATCAGTCCTTAATGTTTCCACGTGAAAGGTGCTTAATTAGATGCTCCCGTCTTCATTACTGCAAAAATAAAAGATAGCGGTGGGTGGGGATTTGGACATGAAAAAATGAACAATGAAATCCTGGTTTTAACTTTTAATGAAGGTGGTTGTCGTTTAAGGAAAATTTTAAAATCAGCCTAGTGAACTATTGTAAAAAGCATATTTAAATATGTCAAAAATGTATAAAAATGTAGTATAAAAAAATGAAAATGGTACATTGAAGTATGTATTTTTTTTGTTACTTCTTGTCTTATTGTCAGCTAAGAGCAAGTGCAACAATGCTCTCTATCCCCCTCCCATCCCTATTTTAGGGAGCCAAACCCCAAAGTTAGGCTCCAAGAGGCTCCCTAAACCCCTTCCTAAAATACAAAAATGAATAGTACCTCCCTAAAATCCCCCCCCCCCCCCCCCATTTAGGGAGGCACTATTCACTCCCTACCCATTTTTTTATTCTTTCTCTCTCTCCTTCCCCCTCTTTGGCTGTTGCTTTCTTTTCTTTTTCTTTTTTTTATTCTCTCTCTCTCTTGTCTCTTTCTTACTTTTTCTCCATATATTATATTTTATTAAAAATAGGGAGGGTAATAGAGAGGATTGTTGGAGACATGAAATGGTAAAATGAAAAATGTGCACTGTTCACTACTTTTTTTATAGAAAAATTTGAGTCATCTGTTGGGGATGCTCTAAGAGGGTGTTTAGCAGCCACCTTTTTGCGTTTTGGGATTCTACTTTTATCACATTTTGAGTGTTTGGGGGGATGGTGGCCAAAATAGGTTATCCTCCCAAGTTGCCTGGGTTGAATCCTTCATTCGTGCGTTGGTATTTGTTTTTGATGCATTTTACCATTCTTTTTTCTTTTTCTACATGGGACAAGAAAAATAGTACATATATATTGAAAATACAGGAAATTGGTGTAAAGTCCAAAAATAGAGGTGCATCGAGCCTTTAGCCCAGGTTATGTTTTTAGAAAGTCTAGAGTCCATGAATTTGAAAACTGTTACTTCCTCCGTCCCAATTTGTTTTCCCCTTTTGGGGAAGTGGGTTTTTAAGGGGTGTGAAAACTTTGTATTGACTTTTCTATTTTGCCCCTAAATCCAGTCAATATTACTGTGACCAAATTTGTGAGGCTAATTTATTATATGAAAGTCAAAACATATTCAATATGGATCTTGTTTGATAGATATCAATTAGTTTTATTATACAAAATTTTCAAAATCATAAAAACCGTTATAAAATAAAAGATAATAGACTAGCCAATTAAGATGAGAAAAGTACTTTTTAAGGGTAAAATTAGAAAGTGACCCAATTTTGATGGATGTTTTTAGAAGTGGGACAAATATTTTGGGACATCCCAAAATGGAAAGAAAGACCAAGAAATTGGGACGGAGGGAGTACCTTTTTAGGTCCTGTATCTGACAAAAAAGCCATTGATATGTTCTCTTCCAAATAAGTACTGTACGATACTTCTTCTCTCTCTCTGCCCCTCCTGGCCTCCTCAAATAGAGAACCCCCCTCATAGAGAACCCTCCTCATGTCGTTGATGTCGAAGTTTCCGTCTCTGTCGTCGTCCGATTGAGAGACTCCCCTCGCCGGTACAAAGTTTCTCAAATCGTTCACCGAGGAATTCAAAATCGGGTCGAATAACATCGCTTTTCAGACAGAAAAGATAGTTGGATTCGCCAATGGTGCAGTGGTTTTAGACATGGAAGAGACCAAGGTTTTACCCACTGTTGCTTCAGCTAAAGGCACGCCGTTTGCGACTTCCCGCCACTTACTGTATGTTAACATGTCTTCATTTACTGGGAAGCTTGTCTGCATTTTTGTGAGAATTCGTATTAGATCGTTAATCCGTTGTTTAGATTGTCGACATTATAATTGTTGTCATTCTTTTTCTAAATTGGATCAATGATAGTATGATTCTGATCTGTCGCATTATAGTAATTGAAAATGCTTGTACAACAGTTTTCAATATGTAATTTGGTCCATATGATCAACTCCAAGAGAGCTTTTCTTTTCTCTTTTTTATCTGATACTGGGCTATCAGCTTTTATCCTTTTTTTGTTTGTTTGTTTAGCTTAATATTTATTGGAATTATAATTCTATTTTCTCTGTCTTGGACTTGTATGTGGAGAATCATAAAAATGTTATAGCATCGAAGGAAAATTTGTTTTTTAGAAAATGCATAAGAAGCCCAATTTCTACCATCTGTAATGAGAATATTAAGCCCAATTTGTCTCTACAAAGGTTACCCTCCGTGGATGACCAACCTATCAATAAGATTTGATTTGATATTCTTGATTCGTGCCTACCAAAAAAAAATGATGAAATTTAATCAATTGTGCATGTTTTAGTTCGATGTCAATGGAACAAGAGTTGTGGAGTAAGTGTGCTATTGTTTTTACAGAAACTACTTCGAAATTATGTTCGTATTGCACCGGTTTGATGGTATGATTGATGAGCGTAATGGTAGGAATATGAACCCAAAAGTTTTGACATTGATTACCCATTTCGTGCAACCAATGTATTTTCAAAAACCAAAAGCCTAACCCTGTGCAAGTTTTGAATTCAGTTTTTGCTGCAAATGGCAAGTTCTTGGATGCAATCTACTGACTCTACTCTCAAGAAATGTGACCACCAGTCAATGCTAAGGAGGATAGTAATGCTGTCTTTTGGCAACGTTCTCCCTTGGACTGTTGGAAATTCAATTATGCGTGCTGCAGATGGGTCTATGTTGGGTGTGAATTATGGAAGGATGAGGTATCTTTGGCTAGCTCTTGCTGCTAAGGCTTGGGCTATTTAGGTGGTTGTGTCAATGATCAAATTCAAGCAATAAGACAGAGCTATTGTGGAATCGGATTGGCTGTTTTGATAAAGGCTATCTGTAAGGAGGACCATCACCGTGGGAAGCTCATACTATAGTTGAAGACATTCAAACAGTTGCTTCTATTTGTAATTTTTCTTTCATTTGGTGTAATCTAGAGCTAACTCGTATGCACATTGGATAGCTTGTAAGGCTAATGCTGGTGTTTTTCCTGCCCCTTTAGCTATTTTCCCCTCTGAACTATGTAATTTGGTCCATATGGATTCTTTTTGGTGTTTTATAAGTCTATATTAATGTAAAGATTCGGCCTACAAAAATAAAGACATGCTTATGTGATTTTATTTTTGAGATATTATTATATCTTACTTTGTTTTATGGATAGAGAGAATGTTTAAGTTAAGATACCATTATCTCGTTCTTTATTTTTATAGAACCAAAACGCATAAGCTGAGATACCGTAATTTCGATTTATTTTTACTGTTGAGATATTGTTATCTCTTGTTTCTAAATGAGATATCGTTATCTCGTTCTTTATATTTGTAGATCCAGATACTATTTCAGTTGAGATAGTAGTATCTCTTGATTTGTTTTTGAATATGTAGAGACTGTACAACCTGAGATATTATTATCTCTTTGCTTTGTATTGTAGATAGAGAGAATGCTTAAGCTGAGATATTATTATCTCGTTCTTTATTTTTGTAAAACAAAACGCATAAGCTGAGATAACCTAATCTCGCTTTATTGTTATTGCTGAGATATTGTTATCTCTTGTTTGTTTTCAATTGAGATCTTTTTTTTTTTTGTAGAACCCTATTTCAATTGAGATAATATTATCTCTTGATTTATTTTTTAATATACAGAGACTGTATAAGTGAGATATAATTACCTCATGCTTTATTTTGTAGATAGAGAGAATGTTTGAGATGAGATATCGTTATCATGTTCTTTATTTTTGTAGAAACAAATGCATAAACTGAGATACCCTAATCTCGTTTTATTTTTACTGTTGAGATATTACTATCTCTTGTTTTAAACTGATATATATATATATATATCTGGGGGGGGGGGGGGGGGGGGGGGGGGGCTGTATAAGCTGAGATTTAATTTTCTCATGCTTTGTTTTGTAGATAAATAGAATGTTTAAGATGAGATATTGTTATCTCTAGTTTTTTTTTCTTTGTAGATTATCCGAGATACCGTTATCTCTTGCTTTATTTTTGTAGAACAAAGACAATATGAGAGCGCGATGATTGAAAGCGGGAGCACAATATATTTTGAAGAATTAAGTTACTAATCTTCCAAGCCAAAAAAAAAAAAAAACAGTCAAAAATTGTAAAAAAACAAAGCAAGAGATAATAATATCTCATATTGTATACAAGATGAGATATTATTATCTCTTTCTTTGTTTTTTTAAGATTGTTGAATTTTTTTTTTGTCTTGGAAGCTTAGTCACATAATTCTTCAAAATATACCGTGCTCCCACTTTCAATCCTCGCACTACACTCAAGATCTCAATTCTCTCGCTCGCTGATTTTAGTGAGTAGGTTGTGCTTCAAATAAGCGTCGACAAGTGCGCTTGCGCTCACACATACGTGAATTATGTGATTTAACTTGGAATTATGAGTAATGGGACAAAAACCCAACCCTTGACACAGACCTATTTTTGTCTCTTCTCCCTCCAAATTCATCTCCCAAAGTCAAGTAAAAATCAACAAATAAAAAAGAATTAAACAAAAAACTTGTATAGACTGCCAATTGCAGTCTATGGTCTACCTCTAATCAAAAGATAGGCTTTGTCGAGGAAATAATGTATACATATGTAAAGTGATAACCCTCATTTGTCATTTTTACAAGCGTACTCGACTTCTTCTTCTTCCTCATCTATTCTCATTTCCAACACCCTAGCCTCCCAAATCAAGTTCTTAATTTGACCACCAGATTCCAGCGCCATCTTCCCCAACCCTCATCGGACCCCCTTCTCACCTCGGCGACCGCAGAAACTTCGTCAGTAGCCATGAACGGCTTTCAAGCTTCGTCGAACTCCGGCGAGCTCTGTTGAGCACATCTCAGAAGCTCAACTCTGGAGAATCCTGTTGAGTTACTCCTTAAAGACCTCCGGCTAAGCCTCTACAACTTTTTCGAACCATGCAAAGAACAGCTCACCGCCTCGACTGGAAGCCCGACGCCGGCGTTCTACAAAGGAGGACCCGCATTTCATTTGTAAGCGAGCGTTCTACAAAAGGAGGCCCGAGACTGATCTCGGACGATTACTCATTCTCAAAATACTGTTCGTCGTCGTTGACAAGTCGAACTCCGTATTTTTTCTTCTTTTTACAGTATTTTTTTTGTGTGTTTGAGGGTATTTTTGGAAGGTTGGGGGCAGTAAAGATCTCTGGGGTTAAGAATAGTTTTAATGGACTAATCAGGGCATGTACTCTGTAGCCTGTCCTTTTAAACAAGGCGCCCTTGAAAATAATCTTGGTGATCATTATTAAAATTGATTTAATTTTTTTGTCACAAAGATTAATAATCAAATAGTTATCGTAATTCTATGATTTCTTCAAAAATAAGCTTATCTAGAGTTTTGAGTCGATATTGACAATATACTTGAAGCAAGGGTTTAGAGAGCAAAATAAAGAAAGAGGGTGGAAGGAGGTTTTTGACTTCTCATTTTCACTTTTCTCATTTTGAATCTCTGATTAACAAAAAACCAACAAAATGTATTCTGCACATATTTTTCAAACACTACTCATGTTGCAAAATGCATTGTGTATATTTATCCTAAACACTCTATCCAGATTCAAAATACATTCTGACCATAATTCAAAAAAACCAAAAAATCAAAAAATTAAAAATTAAAAACTGAAAAGTATGCTCTCAAGCACCCATAACTAAAGCAGTCAATACAAGGACCCATCGTTTAATCATTAATTGCCATCACTACGGATTGTTTTTATGTTTACATTAATCGAATAAAGAATTATGTGGGCCAGTTAGGATTTGTTTCATGGCTCGTGAGCTAAAGAGACATTTTGGCATGGGAAACATGGAAGGTAAGGCGTCATCGATGACGAATGAGGTGGACGTTGTAAATTGAAAAACCTCCCCTCTACTATCATCAGTTTTCACAATCTCCATGGTGTTTGAAAATCAACTAATTGATCCCTTCAAGCGTCACTTTAATCCGTTTTTGTTACCATACCAATATACCATCATATATTTTGACGGAAATATGCTATGTGAGTATAATCTTGCGACACCCCTTAGTCTAATTTAAAGAACAACTTACCCTTACTTATTTCAATTATCAAACATGACATTTTCAATATAAAAATAGACAATTTGGTTCCATATATGTATCCTAAGAACTATCCAAATACCTCAGCCTTAAGTCACGAACAAAACCTCGTGATCTGTCCTCAGCCAAGAACTTTGATCAATCCCATCCATCTCATTCCGTCTCAATCCATCTCTCTACCACATATTTTTGGTACTTTTGAAAAGAAAAGTGTAACTCAACCTTAAATACAATGACAAAGCCATGAAATTCCTACTAATTCAGTATATTTTGCTAAAAATCATCGATCATTATACTAGGTACATATATATCTTTCTATGGGTAAATAGGAATAAAGCAATTCATACATCATATAAATTGGTATGGTACGGAGACTCAAAGTTCTTGGTTAGTATGTTATGAAGGAACTTAGCCCTCCAAATAATGGAGACTTCTCATGGCAGGTTGTCCAAAATAGAATATATAGCAACACGTCCTATGTTGGCGAGCAATGGTATCCTTTCTACAATAATTAATATTTATCTTCTTGATGAGCTTTATCCATTTTGTTCTATGGAAATTGAGTCTCCAATGCATCTTCTGTTGCACTACATTTTTTCTTGGTATGTTTGATGAAATGTCCAATGGGCATGCCTTAGTTCTTTGGCTATGCCTATAAACGGGTGGTTCACAAATAGGTTGTAGAACTTAGAAAAATAGTGCTCGGAGGCCTATTTCCATGTCGTCCTTTGGTGTCTTTGGAAAGCAAAAAACGATTTTATTTTCAACAATGTTTCAAAAAAAGGTGGAGGAGCTCATTGATTTGGTCAAGATAAGATTGGCTTTTTAGATCAAGGGGAAGTATGATTTAAAGGAGCGTATAATAGTGGATTTCAAGAGAAACTTAGATGGCATTAGAAAGATCGATTAAAATCTAGTATAGTGTTCTTTCATTCTGATTGTATTTTTGGTTTCATCCAATACTTTATTGGATGACCTATTTCAGATTTTTTTTGGTTTAAATTCTCATGATTGTACTAAGGTAAAAGTTTCAACCTAGTTGGGAAGTAAGAATTAAGTCATGATACATCCTTATTCTTTTCTCGATGTACCCGTTCAAGTTCGAATAAAGCTCTTTTTCGTTGAGAAAAAAAACACACTAAAAAGTGTGTGTGTGTGTGTGTGTGTGTGTAGAGAGAGAGAGAGGAGATTCAAATTTTATGTCGTTCTCCTTGCTTATGACAAACTTACTCCATAGGCAATCACACGATCAAAGAGAACAAGTGCTCAGAAAATCTACAAGTCAAGTCTCAATAAGCTTTCTAAATTTCCTTGCTAATTGAATTATATGTACCTTTCTCATCAAAAGATATTTTTTCATGTTACGAGCATCCGTACGGACTTAACAAACGTTTGGACAAACATGGTGTCGTTAATCTTCTAAATAAACTCAACCACTGTCTAGATGAAAATAATAGAAGGTTTAGAGTCTTGCAATCAAGTTGAGAGAGTGGGTTTTGTTTGGTATAGGAAGAAAAGACTAGTGAATTGGAATAAGAGTACAATAACCTCCTTTGTTAACAGCATCCACTAATTTCGTTAATTCTTATGGATCAAGGGGTTTTTTTTTTATTTAAAAAAAGTAGATTGTGGGGGTCAATTATTATTTAAAGTTAATATGGTTGAAAAGTAAAATCAACCATAGTTCAGGGGGGGTCTACTGCAGTTTACATAGGTATTAAACATACGTCTCCGTTGGCACGTGAAAACGAGTGTCTGGTCACGTGGTAATTAAAATAGCCGTTTTCCTTGCAATCAGCAATCAGACACTCCACCAGGAGCAGGTGCACCAAAACCCTTGCAGGCTTGCATGATGGGCACTCGATTTTTTTCTTCCCCCTAACCTCTTATTTATAGGAGTTGAACTTTATACCTAAGACCGCTATATTCTACATACAACGACGATACATATGCTCCCTGTGAGCCACTCTCAGCCACACCCTCTCTCACATGGGGTGTGGAGTGAGAGAGGGTGTGACTGGGAGTGGCTCTCAGGGAGTGTATGTATAATTTTTCTTCTACATAATTATTGGACTGTGCTAGGTGTACAGAAGCAGAACGCATAGAAAATGTACAGAGCTGTTCGAGGACCCACTTGTGGGTCCTACACAAATAATCCGAACCGTTTATTCATCTTAAAATAATTTTCCGAGGGGACACGCGAGAAATAATCTCGATCCAACGTTCGTAACTAGTTGATCCAAATTCCCCTTGTTCATGCAAATTGTTTTGAATGAAATGTGAGGATTTTGGATCAACTAGTTACGAACGTCGGATAGAGCTGATTGCTCGCAAGGCCACTCGGAAAATGATTCTAAGATGAATGAACGGTTCGGATCATCCGTGTGGGACTCACAAGTGGGTCCCCGAACACCTCTGTACATAGTATTTTGTACCTATGAGTTTTTTTTGTACCTATGGGTCTGTACCCATAGGTTTTTCGATAATTATTGGGTCAAACCTTAAGATTCAAATCAGAGACTCCAATTATTCATACTAAAACAATTATTTGGGAAAATTATCAGTTCCTCCAATATTCTGTGTCATTGAGAAACATCTAGTTTGACTAGGGCTTTTAGGTCAATTAGTCATCTACAAATACTTATGTATTAGAAGGTTCTCGATCGGTTTAAGTTGAGGTAACAACATGGATATTCTCGTGTAATAATCTAACTCAAGTAACATATTAGCATTCTATTGTATAGTAAAAAAAAGATAAAAAAATCTAGTTTTAATATTTAAGGGCTCTTTCAAGTTAAAATCATTGATTGCTCTTCGTGCATTTTATGTGGTCCAGACCCCTTTTATCATCACACGGTATGCATGGTTAAAGATCAAGCGTGTGGGTCTGCATGAGTTGTCTCACGAGCGAGAGACATACTACCACTTCCCTTCCAATCAACGGATAATTACCCTACTTTCAAGATCTATTTGGATAATTACTAGATTGTCCCCAAGACCATCGAATCCCAACTAATATGGTTGCCAAATTCATTTATCGATCTACACAAGAATGTTTATGGCAATAAATTTGTTTTATTTGTATTAAGATATACCTTTAGCAATTATGTGACAATAGAATCTGATAAAAATGAAATTTGACATGGCCAATGATATCGACAAAAGTCTAGAATTGAATGTTAAGCAAAAAGGTGTGCTGGGCGACAGTTTAGTTGACCCCACTTAGGGCATGACTAAAGGATAACTCATCTACCCTTGGAATGTCCGAATTTGAGCCAATGCTAACTCGGGTGGGGAGGAAATTTTTGTCTATCACTAGGATCGAGACACGTCACCAGAATTCCACCGAAATGCAAGTTAACATGGGGCTCCTACAACACTACCATCCTGTCCTAACCCTTTAAGTCGACTCGAACTTAGGGCCGGTTGGAGGGTGATGGTTTTAACCCATCTGCGTGAGTCACTTGAACTACCACCACGGTTACTCTAATTTAGGTTACGTTTTAGGGAATGACAACAATATCCACCCATTAATTGTAACATTTTTTAATATTTCGTAACTTTTATATTAAAAATTCATAATTTTTCAGAAATATAATTTATAATATTTTCTCTACAATTTAATATTTTGGTGCGTCTCATAATATCGTGACTTTTTTTTACAAGATGTAATTGATTCATAACATCCAGAAGGGTGAGGGTGTGTATTGTTGATACTTGAGAGGATCTCATATGCATTCTTTCTTTTTTCTTCTCACCTGACCTCTCAATCCGAAGGGGGTGCAAGGGCGAGAGAGAGAAATGGCGAAACCACACGCAGTGATAGTGCCACACCCAGCACAAGGCCACATAAACCCAATGCTAAAAGTGGCAAAACTCCTCTACCAAAGGGGCTTCTACATAACCTTCGTCAACAGCGAGTACAACCACCGTCTTTTCCTCAAGTCCCGAGGCCCAAACGCCCTCGACGGCCTACCGGATTTCAATTTCGCCGCCGTACCCGACGGCGTCGACTTCGGCGATGGCCTCCCCGACCCGATCCTCCACTGCGATCAACTGATGAAGGACGTGCCCCTGCCTTTCTTCAAGCAGTTTATCGACGAACTCGTATCGTCAGCGGACGTGCCTCCGATCACGTGTATTGTTTGTGACGGCGCAATGAAGTTCCCGCTTAAAGTTGCCGACGAACTCGGCGTCCCATCTGCGGCTTTCTGGACCCCGAGTGCTTGTGGGATGTTGTGCTACGCTTACTTTCACAAACTCGTTGAAAAGGGGATTTTGCCACTTCCAGGTAAATTATTTCATTAGTACTTTTTCACATTCCTCGAAATCAAACTCTAGTTGTTAATTTGGGTTCCTATAGTTCCCCGGATCGGACTGTCCATTTCGTGCCTAACAGCTCGAATTTAATTCTAGTTAATAAAAATTTGAAATGTTTCAAGACTGATTTTTGCACTTCTCTTACTTTTACATTTACTCTCTGTTTGGAAGAGTCGAGAGAATAATTTTGAAGAAAAAGAAATTAAGTTTTTGCTGTTTTCTCTCCTCTCCTCTCTGTCTAATCAAACTTTTTCCTAAGTTCCAAGCAAAGCATTAGCTTTTTGTTTTTATTGATATGAATTTACATGATAAGAATAAATTTTTCTTTTTATTGATCTGAGTTTATCATGGTAAACTTTAATTATTCAATTCATTACAGGCCAAAGTGTAACGTATTAGTTTTACATGAACGAAAACAAAATAAATAAGATGCCATTTTTCCACCTTTGTTCGGGTATGAATTTGGTGACTTCTAAGCACTCCCTATTGGTTAATGGTGATGAGTATGCGTATAGAGGTGAGCATGGATTTTAGTAATCGGGAGTATGAGACATAGAGATAGTATCCTCGATCCAAATCCGCCCCATTGCAATCTCTAGTTAGGTAGTGATATTTCTTTTACTATCAAACTAGTCAGGTTTTAATTTTTTTTCTTTTTCTTATCAATGGTGTCCGAAACATTTTGCATTAACTAATTCCTCGGGTACATGCAATCCCCACATGCATTGGGCCTAATCCCTAGGGGGTAACCTAAGGAGGAGATTTAGGAAGCATAATAGTGTCAGTTTGGTATGAAATAGACGGACAAAAAACTCCATCATTCTGTTTGAAAATTGTAGCCATCTAGGTGACTTGTGAAATTCCACTATAACCGCTGTCCTTGGAAGATTTGAAATCAAATTTGTTGAAGTTTGGTTTGATTTTATATTTTTTGAGCGTTTACAGTATGGTTAGTCCGGACCTGAGCCATGATGGTCCAAACCAAGCGAGCCTGAGTGTTTTGGAGGCTTATCCGGACCATGGTCACGGTGGTCCGGACGAGCGAGTCAGGTTCGTCAAGGAAGGTTGCAGCATCTTTGGTTTGGACCAGCGAGGACTTGGAATAGACGAAGCGTGTCATTTTGTACTCTTCTAAAAGCAAATTTTAGGGTTTTGTTGCTTTGTGAGTGTCATAAACTTTGTGAGGCAGCCTAGGGAGATTTGAGAGAAGTTTGAGACACACTCTTTGCAGCTCTTTGAGCTTTGTTTCTTTGTGATTAGTAAACCCTTTGATTGTGTAATTGCCAGTGGATTAGGTTTGCATCCCAGCAACTGAACCACGTCAATCCTTGTGTCTCTTGATTGTTCGCGTTTTTCTCTCTTCCCTATTTTGTTGTTTGGTTTATTCTTCTTGTTTGCAAAGCACAGATTACGTTTGTTTGGAATTTGTTGCTCGCTTCCAGACAACAAAATCAATCCAAGTAAATATCGGTTTCTAGCCAAAGTAAAAATCCCAAGCATGAGGTGCTATTTTGTATGCAAAGAATGGAATCTAAACTTAAGCATATCGAGTTTTTTAGAAGGTGTTTTTATCGATTATGATGCTACAAAATGTTATGTGAGGAATCAACAAACCAAACACACATACACAACGAAAATGCAAACCATAGAGAAAACACACGATATTTTACGTCGTTCCCCAAAATCGGGTACATCCACGGAGGCAGCGAATTCACTATATGTGGATAGGATTTAAAATCACACTCAACTCACATACAGTCTACAAATCTCTGTCTCACACTCTCAGTATGACACCACCCAACAAGAGAACTGCAATGGCTTGAAAGTGATAAGGCACTCCAACTTAGGCATCTTCAATGCTCTGTTTCTGTTCTGATTTCTGCTGGTGGAATAGCAGCGCATAAACCCAGCTTTTCCATCTATTTATTTAGTCCACTAATATTGAGCCAGCACCCTACAAAATTCTAATTTCCGTTTTTGTTCGAATTAGTTAAATTAAGCCATTATTTTCTTTGCCATTTTCATCGATACGTTATTTGGACTTGCAATTCTTGGTCTAAGGTTAAGGTTTTTTGGTAACTGCAGATGAGAGTTGTTTCACAAATGGGTATCTAGACACCGTCATAGATTTTATACCAGCTATGAAGGGTATACGTTTGCGTGATTTTCCGAATTATGTAAGAACCACAAACCTAGAAGATGTTATGTTTAGATACTCCATCAGCAAGTTTGACAAAGCTTATAAAGTTTCTGCCCTTTTCTTGAACACAATAAACGGATTAGAGCATGAAGCTCTTGATGCTTTTTCTACAATGTTTCCTCCAGTATACGCCATAGGCCCTCTGCAGTTACTTGAAGAGAAGCAGATACCCGAAAATAGTGAACTGGGAAATATTGGTTTGACTATGTGGACAGAGAATTTAGATTGTCTCACTTGGCTCGATAAAAAAGAACCGGGCTCAGTTATTTACGTAAACTTTGGCAGCGTCGCTCGAATGACATCCAAAGAGCTGTTTGAATTTGGTTGGGGGCTAGCCAACAGCAAGCAAAAATTTTTGTGGGCAATTAGACCGGATTTGGTGTTAGGTGGATCTTCAGCTTTTCCACCAGAGTTTGAGGCTGAAATCGAAGGAAGGGGTCTATTGGTAACTTGGACTCCTCAAGAGAAAATCCTTAAACACCCATCTGTCGGAGGGTTCTTGACCCACTGCGGGTGGAATTCGATTCTTGAAAGTATCGTCGGAGGAGTGCCAATGATTTGCTGGCCTGCATGGGCAGAGCAATCCACCAACTGTTGGTTCCTTTGCAAGCATTGGGGACTGGGCTTAGAAGTAACTAATGTGACAAGGGAAGAAGTGGAGAGGCTTGTGAGAGAGCTCATGGTTGAAGAGAATGGGAAGATGATGAAGGCAAAAGCCATGGAATGGAAGAAGGTTGCGATAGATGCTGTCACCGCTCCAACAGGATCATCGTATGTGGATTTCGACAACTTGATCAACAAGGTCCTCCTCTCTAAATTTCAAAATTATTGAAGATTTTGAGTTACGAATGCTTGGTGTGTGGGTTTAATATGAGATTCTGTTCAACTGGTTACCTGGCTTGTGTAATCATCAAACTCTCAATGAGTTGAATTTTCTGTATTGTTTTAACATATGTTTCCTTCTTGATGTGGATCTTAATTTTTCGTGTTTGAACAAGATGTTTAAGCAAATGTTTGTCCATCAACTGCACCTGTTACTTTACCCTTTAGGAGGCTGGCACAACTTTCAAATACAGTTTCAGATACACTTGTGTCCGGAATCATCTCATGCACACTTTCAAACATGCATGTGATTGTCAATTTTGGATCTAAGATCTAATTAAGATGAGGTAGGCACCTGCTATTGTAGACGAGCAGTGTCTCACAACTTCCGAATACAATTTCGGATATATTTGTGTCCTGAATCGTCTCATGCACATTTACAAACGTGCATGTGTCAGTCAATTTGGATCTAAGTTTTAAAGTTGTGTTCCTAGACTTTTTCATTATAGTTTGGGTCTTAATTAAGGGTCCCATTTAACTTGAGATTCTTGTTTATAAACGAACTTTTAAATTTGGAGTTACTATTTGCTCCCTATTATTGTAAACACAACAATATTTTTTACTAATTACTTAGTTTGATCAATCTCTTATTCTTATCTCATTTCATAAAAGAACTATTTTCTTATATTCCCTTCTTCTCATATTTCTTGTCAACTTTCACTATTTACAACACCTCAAAAAATTGTTTATATTTTCAAATATATAATGTTATATATATATTTAACATGGATCTCGTTTGATAATTCTCGATGAGTGAACAAAGTTTTTAAAATTGTAAAAAACATTATAGATTGAAACATATATGTAATTTTCACTATTTGCGACACCTCAAAAGATATAAGTAATTGAAAAATGGGACGCATACAAGAAATTCGGGACGGAGCGAATATCTCTTTTCAAACATTCTCTCTCGAGAAGTTCCTCTCTCTAGCCAATCGTTCGCGTGAGAAATCTATCTTTTTTTCTTTTTTCTTTTTTTGAGAATCACATAAGACATCTATCTAAAACAACCATTATAGAGAGAAATAAAATAATATATATATGATCCCAAGATTATTCCGGCCCAAAAGAGCCCCAAGTTCCATAAAGGCCCAACTTTGCACAAGGATGGAGTGTTATACAAAGAGAAACTTAAATACCAATCCCGTATACAGACCAACTCACTCTGTTGCCCATCAATTTGGGGACGCTGCTGACCGCAAAGGTCGGCAGGCCCTGCTGAGCCAATTGATACCGTCCAAACGTGTTTTGGACGGTCCAAGTTTGAGGGGAGTTAAAATACCCAAAACACCCTTCGATACTCCTCAAATTTAGATCGTCCAAAACATGTTTGGACGGTCCCGATCAGCTCAACAGGTCTACCAACCCTTGCGGTCAGCAAGGTCCCAGGTCCGCGCACTTGTAGTTCAACTTTAGTTCTAACAATTTCGGAATTTGGAGAGGAGGAAG